>JAUYWH010000008.1:10613849-10641368 GCA_034779795.1 Ctenopoma multispine | reverse complement strand
AGGAGTTCAGCAAGGAGGCAGCTCTGGGAAAAAAGCTGTTCCTAAGTCTGCTGGTTCTTGTCTGGGGTAACCTGAAGGTCAAGATCAAGATCAAGGTGAAGATCAAGTTGAGAATTAGGGAAACTAAACTATCCTTTACCTTGCATTAAATAAATTATAAGGTTACTCTGCAGGCCTTTATATATTTTATATAGAGGCATACATTTTACTTAAGGATATTTGCTTTTGACCTTAAACTTGAATGTTTTCGCTAGCTTTTAGTCCACTGTGATTGGTTGGCGTTTTTGTTAATAAAGTTTTTTAAATACTGATGGTTGCCATAGAAACCTGGATATTTACACGAATAAGCCAATCATAATGCAAATGGTGTGGCACGTGATGTAAATGACGCAGTAGCTGGAGCCCCCGTGCCGGAAGTTGACATGCGGTGTTTCGAGATATGTGAAAGTCACCGGTAAAACAATTACAGCAGGTCACAACAGGTTAGGGCTTATTTTTATTTTCCGAGACAGGTAAACACAACAACGCGTTAAACATATTTACGGTATTTTATAAAGGAGCTCAGTGTTTACTGAAACGACAGCAGTTTCTTAGCGTTACATTGCTAGCTAAATCTAGCTAAGCAAAGGGGTCAGTAGTCACATCATCTGTTGTATGTATACCTTAGCGTACAGACAGCTCTACCGGAGTCAGTTTCTGTTCAGGCTTTAGGTTATTCTCAGCAGTTAAAAGTTTACAAATGGCAAGGAGCCTCGGTAGATTGCTGAATGGCTTTCAGAGCCTCACTAACTTCCCACCTATGATGGCTCAACTCATCCATCCTCCTACCAGCGTTTCTCTCAGGACCGCATTTTTACGGACCAAGGCGGTAGGTAGCTACAATAAACAGTTTGGGTGGAAGAGCTTGAAATGACTTGGCGGATTTTTCTGAATGGGATTTCTATCAGTTTGCCCTTTGATCTCGTTGGCATCATTCTGCTTCGTATGCCTCCAACTGTGATGTAACTTTACGTTTAAACAGTAGCAGAAGTAGAATTAAAGGCTGCAATGATATAGACTAAAATAAAAGACAGCCTGGTACGTGATCAGGGTTATGGGTTTACTGTGATACAGTGTAACGTTGTAGACATTAAGCTCATTTCAGAAAACTAATTGGCATCTACACCAAATAGTCCTAAATAATATTTTGTTATTTTTACACTAAAATATAGAAAAATGTGTTGATTCTAATTTATCTATTGAAGATTTGATGCTTTTCTTCTTTACCCATGATAGTAAGCTAAAAACTTTAATGTTTTTTAAAGATGGCACCTTGCACTGTACAAAATAACAGAATTGATTTAATAATTGATTAGTTAATCATTTGATACGTTATAAGACACTGTGTTCATTTATTTACCTACATAAACACTATGGATGTCAACAGTGAATCAAACGTATCAGTCAACTCATACTTATTGTATATGTGCCAACAAATATGCCAATTTCTTTTTTATATTAGCCTAAATAAAATATTTTAGATAATCCTATGATGCAAGGTCTATCCATACCTAAGATTGTTGCATTTCCCTGGTGTGTGTTTTCCAGGCGCTGTCATTGCCCTTTCCCCCAAAGCCCCGGGACTTCAGCCTGCCTAACTCGTCATGGGGCCCAGAAATGTTACAACTGTATGAGCACTACAATAGCCTGTGTGAGGTGGCAACAGAGGGTGGAGAGAAGCAGGAAGGGCCTTGGCAGAGACTGCCAAGCTATAATCGCTCCCTCAAGTATGCGACAGGTATTAATGCAGACGTTTTTCGGTCCTTCAGCTTGTTTCTATTGTTGATGAAGTAGAATGATCAATTTAACAATCTATCCATTTACTTTGACATGATATAGGGTACATTTTTGTTTGCGCTGTAATTACATATTACAATTTATAATGAGTTTGAAAGTTTGGTTATTGAACTAGAAAAACTTTTAGGTTGTTTGCAAGGTGCTTGGCAGAGGCGTGACACATCATATGTATCAACATTCCTGATGTCCTAATGTAAATTTAAAAACCACAAAACTATAAAACACAATAATTATATTAATCATAGTATTTGATATGAAGTGATGAAGATTAAATGATTTAACTTCCACCTCTCTCCAGGGGTCATATATATAACATATATATATATATATCAAGTAATATAATATACAGTATATATAAAAAATTAACTAGGCAATAGGCATTTTGGTACTAACATAACCGTGAATATTCTTAACCCATTTATATTTAAATTTTTCTATATATCCTTATTTAAACTGATTATAGTTAATACTGTGTATTATTTTTCATACTACTGTACATCCATCTGTAAATATACTCGTATTTATAACTTATAACGTATAACGTGTACCCTATCCTGCACTTGCTGCTTATTGCACTTCTGGTTAGACCTAAACTGCATTTCGTTGCCCTGTACTTGTACATGTGTAATGACAATAAAGTTGAATCTAATCTAATTTCTTACTTGAGCTACATTTTGTAGCTGCTGACTGATCATTTGTGTATTTCCCCATCAGGTGGAGTGTATCTTAGCAAGATTATCCAGTCAAAAGCTCGTCTTTTCACCCGGAACATGAGAGACCCAGGGGCAACGTTTGAATATGTTCTGTTTGTTAACAAAGAGGAACAGAGTTGTGTGTGCATTTTCCAGGCCGGACACCTCCTGGAGGGACCACCAGGGTGAGATAACTGTTGATGTTGTGCAAATCTGTACATTTATCTGTCTGTTTTATTTTTATGCACTGCTTCTATTTAACTGTACTCACTGATATTACTTTGCCCACATAGTAATATGTGGCAAAATGCATAAAATAAGTAAAAATGCATAAAATAAGTAAAAATAAAAAGCAATTCACGTCTGCAATTACGTTTTGAATTTAATGTCTAACAGACTTTGTCTGTGTTTCCAGACATGTCCACGGGGGGGCAATAGCCACTATGATAGATACTGTTACAGGGACTCAAGCTTCTCAACTTTCTGAACCTGTTGTGACTGCCAACCTGAACATCAACTACCGCAGGTACAATAATATATTTATATCCAAATGCAACAATGAATATATTTTATAAATACAATTTGGATTTCTTAATACTATATACCTAGCAGAGCCATCTATGTGTGTACCTCTGTTTAAATGCTTCCCAAACTTGAAATACCTCACTGGATTTGCTAGTTCTCAGTAGTTTAGTGTAATGATGGACAATAGACAGTATTGTACTGTATGTGTTATAGTGACATGGCATGCTCTGTTTAGGTGGAACCACATAAGACAGCATGCCCTTGTACAGCAGAGAACATCAGCCAGCTCTGACAGTTTGTCCCAATGAACCATTTTCTTGTCTCCAGCCCCATCCCACTGGGAAGTACAGTGCTGATTGAGTCCTACATGGATAAGAAGGAGGGCAGAAAAACATTTATCTCATGTAAAGTGACCAGCACTGACGGCTCCAAACTGCACACAGACGCAACAGGTAACTTGCATTTTTTTATACACGTGTCTGATGAGACATGTGAAAGATTGTAGTTAGTCACGTATGTGTGCTTTGCTCTCCTGAATTGTTACTGTGTTTCATGTCTTGTGCAGCCTTGTTCCTGTCAATCAGTGTCAGCAATCTACTGCTAAGAGAATAACACAGACGCAGTATCCTAGCATCTACGCAGACACGTCAGTAAGATGAGGTGTGCTTGTGTGTGAGAGTGAATGTGTAAGTGTATCATTGGTTTGGAGTATTTTTTGGGATTGTGTACTTCAGCTTATTTAAGAGATTACTCTCTAAATATGGCATTGTTGAACTTTTCTTCTCCTCTAGACGATACATTATGCAATACATTATGGTATTACTAACAAACAGTTTGGTGAAGTACCTTCACTGCACTCCCTTAGTGTTACTAACAGATCAACAGCACATATCAAAACCTTATTTAATGAACAAATGTTAAGATTTATTTATTTAACTTTGAAGGAATTCATGTTGTATTTAACACTGGGGCCTTTCAGAGTGAGGTATTGCTCAAAATGCGTTTTAAATGTACAGTACATTTTGTTTTCTCCAATAAAGCCTTCTTTAATGATATTGTATAAAATAATATAAGCTATAATTTTGTTTATTTGTTTGTCACAAAGTAAGACTGTGTGAATAAAAATGGCATTGTTAACGATTTTTTGAGTTTTTTTGCTTCTAAACCTTTAAAAAGGGAAAGTTAGCATGGATTTTATAAAATATTGTACAACACCAGTTTTTGTAATTGACATACTAACATTGTTGTATTTAATAAAATACACGAAAAGTACAAGAGGAAGGAGAATAAAATTACTTTGCCAACGAGGAAAGCAGAATGTCTAATGCTGCTTTTTGTTTCTCTGTAATTTACGCACTGGTGGACTTTTCTAAATTGGTGGATCAATGAAATCAAATTTTTGTAACATTTCACCTAAGACTGAGTTTCACATTTCATTTTAGTTGAGATTTTTTTCAGATGTGGGTTATTAACTGTTGCCTCACCATTGATGTGGTTATATTTGTATATAAGGTGTGAATTTGCACACTGTAAGAAAATCATGACTTGCAACAGAAACAAAAAGTGTTCAAAACCCCAAATCATCATAACAATTTTCATCTTGTTGATCTTGTCGCAGACTGGTTTGTTTCGTTCAGCAAGACATTTTGCACGTTTTTACAGTCGGTCAAATGACTGAGGCGTGCCACAGTAGGCCTTAATAAGTAACACTGTCCACATCACAAAGATCTGTGCTGCTCTGGCAGCTTCTGCAGACCACGAGGATAAAAAAGTGCACATATCACAGACACCTGAAAGACTATAGAGTGTATATATATAGAGACTACTAATTTAAGTTATGCACACACTGTACTCACGACAAGTTGGAGACACCGCTGCATTTTTGTTTATATTGAACTATAGCAAATCTGCATGTCAGTGTTATTTAAGATTCAAAACACTTTATTAATTCCAGAGGTATATTGTTTTATGTTTCTGTGTAATTGTCTTATGCTGATGTCCCTGCCAACATTTTCTGTTGTAGTTGCTAACACTAATGTTCACATCTTGGTTATGGTTTTAGTTGAAGTAAAACAGACCTTTCCTTTTGTTTTATTATACAAACATTTCTTAGATATATTTTATCAAAATGTTACCAAGGACCCAACAGCAACAAGCTTTTAATACTTAATACTTCACCAGATCAGACACAATCTTTCTGCTCTATTCATTTTAATCCAGCTGCCACATTTACCTTTTATGTTTTCTCTAATGATAATTTATTTTGGATTAAAACCACTTATCCCTAATAATACCAAGGCATTCTTAACATCATTAGATTATATGTTGTTTTTATTCCTAACAAGTCACTGAAATTCATGTGCATCTATTTGAAAGTGTCGCTGAGTGAGTTTTTGGAAGTAAATTTCTGGTTACAGATACACAAACCCGGCACACATTTAACTGCATTTATCTTGGGTTCTCATGCAGCTTGGCCTGATGTGTGGTTTTTGAGTTTATGGGCTCGTGACAGTACAGGCCTGGTGGTCTTCTGTGGGCCCCTCACACTTTAACCTCAGAAAAGTGCAGATGGAAATGCTGCCTCAGTTTCTAATACCTTTTTGGTGCGTGTGTGTGTTGGGTGGTGAATGCAGGACAAATGAAACCAGCAGTTATTTTTTTTCCTTTTGCCCTGAAGAGTCATGTGGTCAAGTTTAGTTTGAGGAAGCGGGTGAGGGGGGGGCAGAGTAGGGGCAGTTGTTTTCAACTTTCAGTTAAAACCACCTGCAACAACCTTTGTCCACCTCCATATTTGCCTAAAAGTGCAACTTCTTTTTCAAACATGCAATAACCAATAGGGCTTGCTAAAAGTGCTAAAAGCCTGACAGGTTTCCAAGGTGTTTTCAGGTAACTCAACTGTGAAGAATTTTTAATATGACTTTTTGAAAAGTGTTATATTGGGCAGCAGATTAGAACGAATCCTGTAAATATAACAATTGATCAATTTCTGTAGAAGAATTGTCTAAAACACTGTTGGATATCACTGAAGTAAAAATTAATTTCTTTCTAGTCTTTCTTCTATTAGGCTTCACTTGTGTTTTGAGTGTTTGTCAGACGACATGAGCAACTTAGAGAAATTACTGTAACTTATATTGGAAATTCATTTCATGAGGTATTTTTAGATGGTATGATTCATTTACAGCTGATTATCAACACGTTATCAACAAAAGACATCCTGACTCCTGAACATGGTACCTAGTCTTTTACTGTTAGATGTAGCGCCTTGGGATCGTGCAGTGGTGCATTCACACGTCCTTTTCTGAAATGAAAGAATACCACATGGTGAACATAATGTTTGTTTTCATCATATTATGTTTCAGAGGTTGGTGTTTTGTTCAATATATGTGGAGCAGGAGGAAACAGGAGTCAAACATTAATATGCTGTAATTAGTGTCCTCTGAAATGTGGTTATTAGTGTTATTAGTTATTAGTGTTTTAGCAAATTAATATTTTATGTGATGACCTTACAAAAATACGATTCATTGCAACTGATTAAACTACCCCCAAATAATACCTCACAATAGAATTACCTCTACCAACTAAAACGGTAAATACTTATGCCAAACAAAAATAAATACTAATAAATGTAATAATATTAATAATACTACCATACCATGGCCTCACTGATACTTAGTATCGCAAATACTCTAGCAGATGGCTGCAGTTTTACAGTCTGCTGTTGCTACTTTGATTGTGAAAACGTCTTCTTGCACTGTTTTGTAGCTGTGTACATCATCATCCTGCGTATCTGGACGTAGTGTAAGCTTCATGTCTTAGAGGAGGATTTACCACAATGATGTAAACTGAGAAGACGTATCGATTATTCATCGTTTTCCACGTGTCTGCAGTTGTTTGAATCCTGCCTCAATTGAAATGATGCATTACATTATTAAATAACCCTCTCCATATTTTGCACATATCTCTGCAGGTGTTTCTAACAAGCTATTAAAATTACACAAACTTATAAAAAGGCTTTTATTTAACCATACGTTTTATTTTCTAAAACAGGCCAAACCTGCAGCGGAATTTAATGTTTCTCAATGAAATGTATTTTCTCCATTGATGTGGCGGAAATTTATGTCAGGAACATGGGATTATATTTCTCAACTGAGCACTACAAAGCAAAACCCGATCCGCTGCTATTACATAACAGCCGGTGACATAACTCTCTCCAGCCTGGGACGGTGAGGGCGCACAGGCAGCGCACGGGGAGGAGGAGGGGGGGGCCGGGGCGCACGGCTAGTGTGTGGCCGGCTGGTCCAGCTGCACTCGCTCCTCTCTGCTTCTGCCTCGCGGGGGGGTGGGGGGGGGAACTGAATGAGCTCAAAACAACCACATAAGAGGAGGTGTACTGTTGAATAAAGAAGGTTGACAGAGAGGGTAAAAAAGATGACTGCCGAGTTTTGGGACCCGCTGTAAGGACTGGAAGGAGGCGAAATGGCAGTGCACGTTTTCAAATGCCTGCGTCGGCCCGGGCGCTAGAACAACCAACAGGTAGTAGGAGTCCGACTTTTCACGTATCAGCCTCTGACTTTAATGGCGGTAGGTAGAGTTCAAAACCGACTGATTTAGCAGGCGTCTGTGGTTTTGTTTGTGTGTTTGCGCGTGTGCGAGAGAGGTGAGAGGTGTATGTGTGTGTAGGGCCACCCCGTGTTCTGACAGGAGAGTTATGGAATATGAAGAGCCTGACGTGCCCTCCGTTGACACCCCCATTAAAAGAGGTAAGAGGATCCACCACCGCGGCTTTACTCTGCAGAGTAACCGCTGCCGCATGCGTAGGCCATTTAAACTGTCTGCAAGTATCATGCAACCTTTTTAGTTTAATTCTCTCTAGCATTATTTTGTGTCTTTACAGGACGTAAACTTTGCTCTTGCCCAGCATGTCATTCTGTGCCCACTCCTATCCACAGCTCATTTTCTATGTCATTCTGGTCACCTCTCCTGCACCAGCTGACTCTGTTTCTGCTTGTTCCTTTCCCACCATTCACAGGGCTCATTGTTACCTCTTTCCCTCCACCCTCATCTATCCTTACCCCAGTAACCCTTCTCATCCCTTTCATTGGGATGTGGTGAAGGTGTTGTTAGTGTTTAAGAATGGCAGTAAGTTGGAGTAATCCTTTGGGATTAGCTCTTAATTTCGCTTCTTTTTCTGGTCAATGCTTTTCTATTCAAAGCCTCTCCTGAGCTAAACCTTTGTCATTCACTTGAGATAAGGCACCTTGTCCCTCTGCCACAGCAACCTACTACACATGTTTCCTACTACTTCCATAGCACAGAGACATGGTTTGTTTACTAGAGTTTACCTACTGCTGCGCCAAGAATGAGTATTCGAACAACACTGTCACTCATGGCCCAGTATAATGAATGTCAAGTGCAGAGTCAGAAAAACAGTACAACAGTAAATGGGTAATGCTTTTAAAGTTTAGCATTTTAACTTTTACTAAAATAAAGAGATCATCAATAGCAGTGATATCAAGCCATGCAGGTAGATATTCTACATCACCTTCATCTGTTTCTACTGGGATCATCTATACAGTACATTATTACTTAAGTAATGTTCCTATATTCCACCAAGCAAAAACATCAACAGACACCATTAACTTTATTATAGACTATATTATGCAAAAACCAATGTGGATCTCTTATGTTGTCAAGTGGCAGCAGTTTGATAATTTAAAATAAAGTGTAATGAAGAGAGAAAGACAGAGCAGGAGTACAAGTAAATTATACCTGTTGTAGTAGTAGTTATAGTGGTTATAATAAATAGATTTAGTTGCATTGCAGCAGAAAAAACTATTTTATTATGGTTTCCATTAGTTTAAACCAGGCTGTCCCATCTTGTGTCAGTCAAAGTCATGCTGTGCAGCTAAACCTTGTTCAACCACGTAGACTTTTAATAAAAATTCCTGTAAAAATGTCAAAGTTTACAAATATATCAATTATGTCAAATTAAATAATGCACCAAAGAGCTGGAGCTGGAACAAGATAATTAAAATATACAGTACAACAGAGACACAATTTCAACAACCTTAATGCTGATTAAGATTAAATACAGTGTCAATTCTGGATATTAAAGAGTTAAGATTTCAGTAAAGAAAACATCAGCTAACTTACGAGGTACTGGAACTGCTGTAATGGTGTTTTAATCTGGTTAAAGTGGAGTTTCAATGTGGTTATACAGTTTTTCATTCTGCTGACATGGCTCCTCTTAAACTGATGAGTGTCTTGGTTTTAGTGGCTGTTGTGGGTGTCTTCTCATTTTTCTCGAGTACTGGGTTTGCATCTCTGATACTGCTTTACAATACCTCTCCTCTTACCTATGTTCCTATTAATGATTGTATACAAAATGCCTGTGATCTCCCTCAGAGATTGATTAGGTCGGATATTCTACATATATATCGTGTGTATTATTCCACAGGCAGGTTGTCTGCTAACTTAATACAGATACTTTTGCATTAATTTTTATGTGATAGAAAAAGTTATATGTGTATAGCGCTCTGTTCTCTACAACAATTTGTTTCTTTTATTCATCATCTGGAAACAGTGAATCCTATATTTTTTTCACACCTTGACTTTTCTGAATCCTTTTTCCTTTAAATTAAATTATAAAGTGACTACTTTCTCCCAATTTTTCCGTCACCTTATTGTGTACCAGTGTAAGATTAGTTTTTGTTTTAATATAGGATTATTTACATATATCTTTCCTCTTTTGAATCCACTTAATAATTGCAATATTTCCAATAATTGCACTTGTTGATTAACATCCTACTCTAACCCTGATCGACAAACTATGAGGCTTGCTTTTAAGTGAATGTATTTGTATTTTTGTGTTTAGTATATTGTTGATGCATTATCATTATAGCTTTTCATATTTTGTTTTGATTTTGTAAATTTATTTCCTACTGCATTTTAATATTTGTCAATTTTTTTCCATGAGTCACTCAGACCATTATGAACTTATAAACACTGTGTGCATCAGTATGTTGCAGTGGCATCAAGACTGAAGGCTTTAATGTATTTAAGTTTGGTATCTTTTTTGTGCTGGATGTCAGGTTTTACATTCAGGCAAACTTGTCGGCCTACTCTCAGGGTTCAGTGGTCTTCGTTGTTGTTATGTAACAACAGCAACTGTCACTTCAGCATTCAGCTTAGATGTCAGTGAGCAGAGACGTTTGTGAGATTTTGGCTGCTGAGCAGTGTTGATGTTTGGTTGTTTGCATCTCTGTAATCACCAGGGCGATGTGCAGTTAGTGGGGAGTGGGGAGTGTGGGTTTATAGCCTTACTGACAGCTGTCTTACTAAATGTGTTCAAACTGTGTCACATTTTGTTTATAAAGAAACATACTGGGGCATTAGATACTTTTCCCACCACTACTCACTGACCATAGCTGTTTATTCCATTCTGTGTAGAGATCACTTCAATATGTTTAAATCATTAACAAATAGTATGTGTCATGATGTGTTTGTGACTTGTTTGTTTTATTTTTTCAGATGTGAGTGGATTAATTGGCCATGAAATTAAAATCTTTAAATATATAGATGTATATATATATATCTATATATTTAGAAATAGCCTATGTATATCTAACTTTTATGTTATGTTTTGCATTTTTATAACTAACTAATGACAAGAAGGGTAACCACATTCCTGACTTAAACATTATTGATGCAGTGCTTATGTTATTGTTTCATGTCAGGCCCCTCAGGCCTAATAAAACATTCAAAAGTAGGATGCCTTATTCTCCTTTTGAAAATGATGCTTTTATTTATTTTTCAGCATTTTGTTCATCGTAAATCTTTTACCCATTATCACCAATCATGTTACGACACTGGCGCAGTTAGTGTTGAAATTTCTTCACATTTTCCGTGTGTGTGTGCACTGCTCTGCTTTCATTCCATACTTTCTGCTTATAAAGCAAAACTGATTTGATGAGGGGAGAAAACAGTGGAAACCACAGAGGACCTAATCAGGCGCCAGACAAAGACCGACTAGCTCTATGTCTTCCATTGATACTTATCTCTCCTGCCTTCAAACCTCTTTGTCTCACACATACTGTACACACACACACACACACACACACACACACACACACACACACACACACACACACACACGCAAACACAGGTACTGCAAAAATAAACCCCTTGGTTGAGAACCGGCCCTCCACACATTGACTCACACTCAATGCAATTCAGACTTTTTCTCACAATTGCGGTCAAACAGGCAGACAAAAAAAGAGGACCTGTTGCTTCACAGACACCCACCTTCCTCTGCCTTTATCTCCTGCGTGTGTGCACGTGCAAAAGTGTAAAACATAGACACACATCAGTGTAAATAGGAATCCTCTAATATAACCCCTCTGCTGTCACTATGGCTACTTTTCCTTCCACAGCCCTTTATACATTGGAAAAAAATACAGAAATTAAAGTAACGCATACTGCAGTTTGGTATTACAAACCCTGGACCGAACTGCCTTTAGAAATCTGATAATGGGGAGTTTAGCACTGTTTAATTTGTATTAGCCACATAACTTTAAGCCTGGGTGAGTTTCTGTCAGACTTTATCGTAGTTCTAATTGGTCCCTTTGTTAAAATCTGACCCTGTGTTTTAATTTTCAGGATTTCCCAATGTTAGATGACTGAATAACTTGCTACGTAATTTCCTACTTACAATATTCCATTAGAACATGACAATGGTTGCCCCTATGGTACTGAGGTTTCACCACAAAGCTTCTGTAGTTCAGACGTCATATCACTGACTCGAGTAAAAAAAGCAACACCACTCCAAACTATAGAAGTAAAGATGCATTCATTTAACCAAATGTAATACAGACAACAAAATGCACTGAAAGTAGAAAGAATGAAAGTGCTCATGCAGAATTCCCTCTGTGCTACACGGTTTATTATTGGATCAGTTCAGTGATTCTTTCATGTCATAGTTGGTCCGGGTAAAGCTAAGTTCAACTATTTCTCTGCTGGTTTATACTGAAACTCAACCTTTCAGATGAATGTAGTAGAGGTAAATCTTAGTAATTTCTGTGAATTGTAGTTTTTACTGCAGTACATCACTTGACTAAATGTACTCAGTTATTTGGTCGTTGTGTCACAGGGAAAAGAACAAAAAACCCCTATGTTAAATGTTTTTAGGGTTCAATCTAGGGTTGAGACTAAAGTATTAAACTTCAGTTCATGTGAAAAGCTCATGGTATACTGCATGTTGTGTTTCAATTTCCAAAAAAATATTCACCGGGGTGCTCATACTGTTTGTAATACAATATGTCAACTTATATTAAAACTTAGTTTACAGTCTCATTAGGTTTTGATTCACTAACAGCTTCTTCTGTCGCCCCAGGAGGAGCTGCGTCCAAGAAGACTCATTTGAGTAAGTTCTCTATGAAAATACTGTGTCTGTGTGTGTGTCTGTATATGGTAATTACTTTGCTTGTGTTTGTGCTAGATATATGTGCATGCACTGTGGTTAAAGTCATAGTTGGTGAACATACAACATTGCACCTGTACAGCAACACAAACACACACATACACACACACACTGTGCCAATGCTGGATTTGGGCTATTAGACACACAGTGTGTATGTTGCACCTGTGCTGCCCTGCTCACACGCAGACACACACACACATGTAAACAGGAACGCACCGTGTACACACAGTGATGAAAATACCATCTACTATGGCTTTGACAATTTGGCATCTGAATGCAGATGACAGCGATAGCATCTCATCTTTTTTTAACTTCTTTGGTTTAACACTTTCTGCCACAACTTTAGCACACCTGGGTATGTTATCAAGTGTGAACACACTGTGTGTAACACACATTAGGTGGCGTGATGATAAACAAATTGGCCATAAATAATAAAGATTCTTTTGATTATTGCTTGTGAGAAAGTACACATATATGTAAAGTGAGGTTTGTGATTTTGGATTTTGCTTCAGTGGTCAGTAGGTTGATGGAGAGGCCAGTTGGTCTTGTGTTACTCAGTGTGATGTTTGTAGGAGAACAATGGTGCATATAACAAGTTTGGAAGCAGTTTAAGATGAAAATTTTACATAGAAAACAGCTTATAACATATGATACACTGTTAATATGTGTAAAAAGAAAGTAAAATTAGCTTTACCTCAAGTGGCAACACAAAAAACACCTTAATTGATAATATAACACTCTGATGCATTTCCGCTTTTTACTTTTAATAACTGTAGTAAATGGTGTACTGTAGTACTTCACGCTTAAGGAAAATCACGAAAACAGGACTTTTATCTGTACAAGAATATTTAACAGTTACTGTGCTGCTTAGACTCAAGAAAAAGATGTGAGTACTTCTTCCATCACTGCAAAAACCTTTCTAGAGTTTTACGATTAAGCATTAATGTAATTACGAAATTACTCATTAATTGAATGACTTTTTTTCTGAGTGCAAAGAAGTAACCTTATGCATTCTAAGCATCACTAAGTGTGGGTTAGAGAAAGATCAAAATTACTGAAATGTTTCTGTAACTTACATGTTTTCAGCCTCCCCCAGTCATTCATGTTGAAGTTAGTTTGATTAAATTCTCAGGGAGAGTCTTAAAGGTGTCAGACACTCTAAAGCTAATTTTGTATCATGTGGTATAGAGTGAGGGGGTGAAGGAATAACAACAAAGGTTTAAGGAAAAAGTACCTTGAGAAAAGAGCTAAGCTAGGGGACAGTCCCCCCTTTTTGTCTCTGTCTCTCTTTCACACACACACACACACACACACACACGCAAACAAGGAAGGTGAGGCGGTGACTGACACTCAAAAGTCTGTATATGTGTGCTGAAGCTGCAGTGAGCACCCGACCAGACTTGCTTAAGGACGAACAAAAAAAGAGAAGAAAGAGTGCGAGAATAGGTGGTTCGAAAAAGTTGTGTCAAAAGTAAGACTATTATTAGACAAAGTGAGAGCAAAAAGTAAGTTTGTGAAAGTGGGACAAGCGTCTGAGACAAGTGGAGGAGTGAGGATGATGCGAGGTAGGGATGAAGGTATTTGTGTGTTTGTGTGTGTGTGGGCAGTGCGATCAAAGATTTGATCAATTATCACTTACTCTACTTTATGATTTTTGATGATTCTTGTCAGTTCTCACACTGATTTTATCTTATACTATTATGAAAAGTGATACTGTGACAATGAACTAATATCTCTGATGCTGCACTATATCGTTATCATGACATTATCAAGGTTCTAAATTGCTGCATCTCTTTGAGCTTTTTTTAAATGCGTAAGATAGCGGTGTGTTTATGCAGACTCAGTTTCATGTGGCTTCAACTTTTTCCAACCATATCACATTGTGGCGATTTAGCGTTTTGTTCAGGTTCACGTTTTTTTAAAAATGTTAAATAGTAAATGTTTAGTGGCTCTGAAGTCAGAAATGTTCACTCATGTCAATTTAATTTTATGATTTTATTCTTTAATTTAATCTCATAACTTTAATGAATCAAACACATTTTTAGTTACAATAGTAGCAGATCCCAGACTACACACACATGTGCGTTCACGTACGTACAGTTTAAAGTGTAACGCTTTGTTTTGAAATTAAACTGGGTCTCTTCAGAGCTGTCAGTGGGCTCGCTGTCAGGCATGTTCACATCATTATATGTATTTTTGGTTTGGTGACATGACTCAATTTTGAGCTAACTTTGATGCACTTAAGATTTGAATCATGTCTCAGATGTTTCTACCCTCTCTCACTCCCACACCGCAGGTTAGAAACAGAGCTGATTTCATAGGGCAAGAATAATAGAATAAAAAAAGTGGTGTGAAATGTATATGTACATGTAGGATGTTTAGAGTTTGTGAGAGAGGTCTGTATGTTACCTTTTGTTTAAAGTCATCCTTTTTTCATAGTAAGTTTCTAACCCTAACTGATAATTAACAAATGAAAACAATTAGCAACCAAATTACCAGATTGTAATACAGGACTTGAACTTCCACTGAATTTGAACGTATATGTAAAATTGAAAGAGACAGGACAACAGGATGCTTCTCAACTGCATTGCATCAGTCTGCATGGACTGACTCCACACACATATGAAAGACAGGATGCAGAGGAAACGCGCATCATGTTATAAAGTGTGATAACAGAATTATAGTAGAATTTACTTCCTAAACTCAGTAATGCAAAATTAATAGAATATAAACACAAAGAGAGGGAGAAGAGGCAAATAGGCAAATAATGGCAAATGCAAGTTACATGCACACGCTTTCTCTTGCAAGTTGTAAACATGCACACAGGTACACACAAACACATATCCGCAGCTGCTTGTTAGATGGCGCCTAGATGTAGCATATCTCAGCCCTGCAGCTGTGTGTGGATACTGTGTGCATGAAAGAGAGAGGAGGAGGCTCCAGCTGCTGAAAATATAATATATATATATATCTTCACCACAGCTGAAACACAATTAATTATCTAATCCCCTGGTGCCACTCATGCAGGGCTTGATACTGTCAGAACTTACATGTACACACACTTCATATGACTTTGTTGTTGTATTTGGGGGATTCCTGTGTAGATTGTTATACAGTTTCTTAATCAGAAAGGATTTCCTTGTTCCTCTGGGTGCACAAACCTGCACAGCACTTCCAAAGCAGCAAACGTGGTTGGCTTTAGATCAAAGCAAGCATCAAAATCGCAGGTGACACATTCCCCCCCAAAATATGGTAAATGAAATACGACAGTTGAGCTGATTCATACACGATGCTCCTGTCAAAACATTACCTTTTTCAAACACCCCCAAATTCTCTCCACACTTCAAAGTGCATATATGGTAAATCTGATGCTAATTGAGATCTGCTTTGATAATTTGTCCCTTAGATAGGGTTACTGTACTGTTGATAATTTTTTCTCACTTTGATGTTGTTAAATAATGAATGAAACTCAGAAGTGAAAAAGTTGTCACATTTATGTAACAATCAGGAGAATCTGATTATAAAACCTGAAGATATTTAAGATCAGTTAACCGGAAATGTGTAGTAACAAAATATTCAATGCAGAAAAATGCTGTAAGATATAATAATAGAAATAACTCAGTTTATTAACTTATATTTTATATGATAATAAATATATTTTTTTGTTTGTTTTTTTGTTTTTTCCTTTTTTTTGGCAAATAACCATAAATATCAGGACTGTGGCCATAAATTATACTTTCTCATGAAGTATATTCATTCTCACAAGTAAATACATTTTGCTTCAGTAGGTCTGAGTAATTTTATAGCAGTTCTTATTTTGGCAGCAGGACCAAAAAAACTAAAGTTTGATTTAATTTAATTTTAAAATGCAAATTAATACAAAAAGCATGACATTTTTAAATTATCATTATGTATGCAAATTTTTAACCCCACTTAAATTTGGACACAATAGAAAATATGTGGTTATTGTCCAAATGATGCACAATCTTTTCAGTTTATTTTTTTTAAACATCTTGCTTAAGGAAAGTTTTTAAATTATAATTTATGTGAATAACTGTGTAATGTACTATGATCAAATAACTTTATTACGAATCTTGATTATTAATTAATGATAAGGATAAAATGTGTTATTTAAATTATGATTAACATTTACATTAAAATCATGCTACATCAGTTCTGAAAACCTTTAACTAAAACTTCTGGAGTCGTAAATAAAATAGCCATACATTTTTGTAAAATTTTGTCTATCCTCTGTCTTTTGACTTTCTGTGTAAAATCTAAAATACTTTTTGTGAGATATAAACTGTTTGTTAGTCTTGTGTATGAGTGAGGTGTGTGTGTGTACAAACTTTGTACTTGCGTATGTAAGGTAGGCTTCCGTCAAAGGAAAGTTGAGGTTTTTTGTGCATTTACAATGCAAAAAACACACTGCTGACAGGGTGATTTCAGGCAGAGACTGACAATATATTTCGTCCATTCCTCCTCCAGATGCTCCACAACACACACACACACACACACACACACACACACACACACAAGCACTCTCACTGAGTTTCACACAAAAGTGGTCGGTGTACTGGAATGAACTCTTTCTAGGTCGAAATCTAGACATCAGATCATTCTTTGAGTTTTTCTTAAAATACTGTTTCGGCTTGTACGGTTTATCGTATTAAGAAACTCTTCCAGGTCTTCCAGGTGGAGAATCACCCACGAACTGGTCAGAGTTCAGGACGTAGTTATTCAACTCATGAGAAACTGTTAATGTTTCATGATTCTTCACTTTATGCACAGAAACTTCAATTGTTTGATCAAAAACTATAAAGGAAGTGCTTTTTAGTCATTGATAATGAAATCATTGATCATTCTAAATACTGACTGAAAGATGTAAATTGGACCACTTTACATGTGCGAGTGTGGGAGGTGACGCTAGTTTTTTTTGACCGACAAACCAGAATATTTCCTTCACTGCACATACCTCTGCCTTTTTAATATTATGTAGCACACAATGCGTTCATTTTAGGGTATACTCTAATTAGTTGGATTGGTTGTTTTGCTTAAATAATCTTATTTTGTAATAAGTTGATTCTTCTTTGTGTTAATGCTTGGTTTCATACGGTGTGGTGTTCTTCAAATGCAGTAGAAAATGTTAATGTTTTTTAGAAAGAAATTACAGATTAAGATATAATGTAACAAAAGTAAATGGTGTTGCTTGGAGAACAAAATGAATTATCATTTTACTGATTGTTACTGAGCATCGTTCACACACAATGTAGATAAGATCTACAGTCAAAATATCTTTTAACCGAAACACCTTATTAACTGGGTCATGCTGAGCAGGTCTGTTGCATGAGAGCAAACCAATGTAAGCTTCGATACTGTTTGACAGAAAAAGAAGTCAAACTTTTGTGTTTTCGTGTTTGTAACGGCAAACAAAAATCCAAAATGCATGAAAGACACAATAATCACTAGTGGTTTGGTTCTTCTGTGTTTTTTTATCTCTCTCAAACATGCATACATACAGAGAGATGCTGGGTTTGATTGGTCTGCACCTGTGGCTGGAGATAAAAAGCAGAGACAAAAAAACTCTCAGGAGCTGAAGTGTGCATTCCTCAGTGATTGACTGGTGTTAAGTTAATTTCTATTCACAGCTATGGTGTCTAAAGTTCTCTATATGTGAAAGGCAGGTTGTAGAGTCCGTTTTGGAGTGTTTAGTGCTTGAGCACCTAAAAAAAATTTAGCTGAGAATTATCATTACTATGATAGTATGGAAAAATTGTTGGAGGAGCAGCGCATGTCATTGCTTTGTGTGTTAGTGTGCAAGTACATGTATGAGCAGTGAAAGGTTGTGGGTCACGGTGGATTTCCTGTTGTTTGAGGTTGACAATCAGAACTGAAATAGCAAAAAAAAAAAACAACAACAACACATAAACCTGTGACATTCTCCGTGCCTACTACTGACAGAACACAATCATAACTGCATTTTTTTCCATAAGCTCACAGAAAATTATCTATGTTGAATATTAACATATATTATATCAATATAACTTAAATTAATATATGTTATATAACCAAATTATCCAGTTCAATAATTAAAATGTACAAGATACTCATATCCTTATCATGGTAATCTTGAGGTTAATTAATCACATCTGTTTTTATCAGCTCTACTCTTATCAGTTGTGCAATGATTACTTGCATAATTACTGCGCTGTCATACATATATGCTTGTATTCTTCATCCATATTTGCTTTACCTCAGACTGGCTGACCTCCACAGGAGCCTTTACGTGATCCCTGTGGCACGAGATAAAGAGGGCACACACTGACACACTAACACACACTTGTGAAAAAATCTGACACAGTTATGCACGGAAACACAAATACTACTGTATATAAGCACCAGCACGAGTTTGTCTTGCAGAAGACAATCACGCCTTCTGAGTTTTTGTGGAAGGAAGAGAGAAGATGGCAGGAATAGATAAAATGAGAGATTATTTATGGTTAGAAAAAAAGAGCATACTCTTGCTTCCTGGGTATGTGTAATCATTCAGTGTTACAATGAAGATGTTAGATAATCTGAATAATATAGTATGTGATTTAGAGTTCTCTATGATATTATTGGAAATAAACCGGTACACTCTATACAATAACCAGCTGTATCCAAATATCACCTAGGTGAATTTTTGTGGTTCTTGAATGAATCAAAATTGCCACTAGACAAAAAGATGAGGGGTGTGAGAGTCTATAGAGATCAGGGGCAAGGGGGGAGGTGAGAGGAGGGGTGGCCATTACTGGCAGTGATGAAGGAGAGAGTGCATTACTGGCAGCTGTGTCCTTTATGAGCGAGACAGAGAAGGATTCACCAAAGAAAGAAATAGACATGAAAGAGGGACAGTCAGAGTGAAAGAGAAGTCAGCAAGCCACTTAAAAGGACTCTGAGGTTGACACCTTCACTGTCTTCGCCTTTCTCCATTTGCAAATATTCCACGTCCTCAGAAGACTCTTCCCTCATCATATTTGATGTTATTTTGTTCAGTGTTATTAGGGCAAATGGTGTTGCAGAGGAAAATACCTTTGGTTTACTATACGGTCACACAACAACTGATAGATGTGGAGGGGGAAGTACAGCTGAAGACTTAAGTTCTCACAGTGGGAATTACTATCGAGTTTTGTGCACAAAAAATATGAAGTGTCCTTAAGGTCTATTTGGCATGTTACTTCTTCACTGACCACAAGTAACAAACACAACATAGACATTATACAGTGCTGACGTGTGTTTATGTGGCTAAAGAAATGTGAGATAATGAGATAATATTACAGTAACACTGGATTGATTAATCTGAAGTTTTTATTTTATATAAACATTTCAGATTTTTAAAGACTCATTGTTTGTTCAGCTGTCCTTACGTGTGTATTAGTTTTTGATGACCTGCTTGGCTGCTGCATGAAGAATAGTTGTAATGCTGAAGATCCACTGTCTTTAATTTGATTTACAGTCACAAACTTTTGCATTTGCTTGCATATCTAAGCCAGCTGCTTTTAGTTATTTTGTTCATGTCAGTCTATTATTTACTACCTGAGTGACTGTGAAGTGGCTCCAGTGTGGTGAAGAGAAAAGTTGAAGACACCTGCATTTTAAAAATATATTTCCTTTTATGTCTCTGTGTGTCTTCAGCCCAGATTGAAGTTATCCCATGCAAGATCTGCGGTGATAAGTCCTCTGGAGTGCATTATGGAGTCATCACTTGTGAGGGGTGCAAGGTGAGATGACAGCATCAGACTTGAACCTACTGCACACACAAGTTCAATGTGTTGGATATCTTTCCAATGTACTGTATCTGTCCAAATATGAAAGTTAAACCAGCAGTCCTGTTAGCTTAGCTGAAGACTGTCAACATGGGGAAACAGCAAAACTTCTAAAACAAACCTATTTGTTTAATATATATAAAATCAACAGGTTGGTTATTAATGGGCTATTGGAGTCTCTGCTCGGTGAAAGAACCGTGCAAACTGTTTCCTCCTGTAGGCTAAGGTGACTGCTGCTGATTTCAGCTTCATACAGAGCAGACATACATGAGAGTTACATCTAACTCTCAGCAAGCATGATATGAGCATATTTCCCAAAATAGCCAATAACCGTCTATATTTAGCCAATGTTAAATTAATGCCACAGGAACAGTGAGCACAAAAACATTAAAGATATCTCTACTGTCACATATTTCTTCATCAGAATGTCAATTTAATATTTCAGCCATAACTCATATGTATTTAAATATATTAGTCCAAACTTAAACAACACGTTAAGGAGATTCTTATCAGAAATGTTATGTCTGTAAATTCACTAACATACCATAAAACATATTGGAACTCAAATATTGATACATCCGCTTCAAAAATCCTGTTTCTATTGGGCTCTGTCGATCCCTCAGGGGTTTTTCCGGCGCAGCCAGCTGCCCACCGTGTCCTATTCCTGCTCTAGGCAGAATAACTGTCAGATCGACAGGGCCAGTCGCAACCGCTGCCAACATTGCCGTCTTCAGAAGTGCTTGGCACAGGGCATGAGCAGAGATGGTGAGGCACATACACCCATTACCAATTACTTTACTGATCATTTACTCTACTCCATGTTTTAATGTGTTTATTTTTTATTTTTCTCAGCGGTGAAATTTGGACGGATGTCCAAACGTCAGCGTGATTCTCTTATTGCTGAAGTGGAGAAGCACCGACAGCAGCAGCAGCAACAGCAGCAGCAGCATCAAGGAGACACCCAGTCTTTGTTGTCCTTCCCCACCAAAACCCGTCAAGATCGCTCCCCTCAGCTCCTTCAGCCTATGGCATCACCCTACCCCTTCTCTGGAGAGGCTGAGCTTCTGTCCTACACTGCTGATGTTCATCCATACCTTGTGTGCTCCCCAAGTGATTCACAGGTGTCGGGGATGATCTATAGAGGCTCAAGTGTCTCTCCCACATCTCGATCTCATGGCAGGGGTGACAGTGGACACCCTGAAGTAAGAGGTGAGGCACTGATGTGTGATCACACTATTCTTGTGTATATTCCTCCTCCTCATCCTCTCCTTAGTTCTTCTTATTTGTCTCCATTCTTCATGTCAGGATTTGATTCCAGACAGCCATCTCACGATCTAATGGCCATTCACCCATACAGCACTTTGGAAGATCCTTACACTGTCTATCCTCACGCTCTGCGAAATATAGGTGAGTAGTCAGCAGATTGGCTTCAAATGTGCATGAGCTTCAAAAAGCATAAGCTGTCATTTCAAGATTTTGTACTGATGTTGGGATCTGACCTTATTGTGTTGCCTGCTGAAACATAATCACTGCAGTAATTATCCAGTGGAAGGCTCTTACCTATTTGCTTAGTTAAATCCAGGTGGTGACTTTTTGGGAGCAAGGCAGTGTGTGTTCTATTTGTAACATTTATGAGTGTTTCTTTTTTTTTCCTTCAGATGAGCTGTGTGCCAGCATTGTGCGTTCCCACAGAGAGACCAGTCAGTACAAAGTAGAGGAGCTGCAGGCTCTGCGATGGAAACTGTTCTGCAGAGAGGAGATCCAAGCCTACCAGAGCAAAGTATACCAACCTGTTTACTGCTTCCTCCACTCTTGTTGGCTTCTCAGACACCATGTTGCTCTGTGACCTTATTCAGACAGTCTAAAAACAAAACATGCCATTTCAGGTGGCTTGAGGTGGAGGCCACTTTTCTCTTTGATGAATCAAACAGAAAACTGAGAAAACGTGTTTCATCAGTTTCCCCCTCCTCTTCTTTCTCTTTGATCACCCAGAATGCTTCTGTTTAAGCTTGTGTTGATCAATTTACATTATGGCATATTGTACAATATTTAATTACAATAAATAAAGAGATGAAACTTGACATGTTAAATAATAAGAAGGTAATAGACTTAGTAGTTGATTGTGAGGTGTGAATCTTTTCTTAATTTAAATGTTATGTTGTTGTTTTTTTTCTCTCTCAGTCAGTGGATGACATGTGGCAGCACTGTGCCATTCGACTGACTGATGCCGTGCAGTATGTGGTGGAGTTCGCAAAACACATCCCAGGTTTTCGGATGCTCAGCCAGAATGACCAGATTGCGCTCCTCAAAACAGGTGAGGTTACCTGTCACTTATAAGATGGAATCATCAACAAAAATACATTAATCTTTTAGTCTTTTCTTTTTAACCTATTACATCTCTTAATATGTTACCTTTATCACTCAGGCTCTATGGAGGTGGTTTTGGTCAGGATGAGTCGGTTCTTTAACACAGAAAACAATACCGTCTTCTTTGATGGGAAATTTGCCGGAGCTGAAGTCTTTAAGTCTTTGGGTGAGGATTTTGATAAGGACCAAGGTCTGTTTATGAAATGAAAACAGCACATGAACAATGTCTCTTATCAATACTCTGTGGTGTCTTTTCTTTCAGCATGTGGTGATTTAATCACAGCAGTGTTTGATTTTGCTCACAGTATGTGTGCTCTGAAGCTCACTGAGCAGCAGATTGCTCTCTTCAGTGCTTTGGTGCTGATCAGTGCAGGTAAGATGGACTCTAACTCATGCTGCACTCTGTTATTTCAATGCAGTGAATTAATTATTTTTGGCTAAATCTAGTGAATCTGTTATTTTCATCATTGCAATAATTTATTGTGGTCCAGATTTAGCTTATAACTGGCATATTTTTAGTCAATATTGCTGCCACTTTTAGAGTTTTAAATATTTACACCATAATGCTTAAAAATGTCACTTTTCAAACACACTTTCACCTTTTGAACAGAATTTATCTTTTGAAGATCTTTCATTGATGCATTTATAGATTCCCACACCATTAGTCTCTCTGCCCCCCAGTGGCTGTTAACAGACACTACGATATTAAGATGCAGTGAAGCATGACAATTCACACATAAGCAGGCCGATATGTCTTCATGGCAAAGTGAGTAACCTATAAGTAACCTTCCTGTTTCTTTTTTTTTTATATTTCTGTCCAGACCGTCCATGTCTGGAGGACAGAAGCAGGGTTCTGCGAGTTCAAAGAAGTGTGGAATTAGGACTCACACACATTCTACATCGAGACAGCCAAGATAGTCTAATGCACAAGGTACCTATTTAGTCATCTGACCTGTTAATGCTGCGTAAAAGTAGTCATAGTCACTCTTTCATCTACATGGACGTGCATCCACTCGCACACTGTAATAGAAAGTAGACATTTGAATGTGTCTCTGTCCTCCTTGCAGCTGTACCAGAGGATGGCAGTGTTGCGTGCGCTGTCTGGCCTGCACATGGAGAAGCTCCGCTGGTTCTGTCAGCGTTACCCGCTCACGGCTCACTCTCTTTTCCCTCCACTCTACAAGGAGCTGTTTGCCTCTGAGGCAGAGGTGGTGCCGGGGACCACACACTGATGACTCACTGTAATATGCAAAGACACATGCGCATTTATTCATACAATACACAGACGCACATTATTTTAAGTCTAAATCTTTTTGTGACTGGATCTATTTTTCTAATGATGAAAATAATTGAGAAAGCACAGAAACTGTAGTGTGTTCAGTATTACATGATTTCCAGCTGACCTTTTATTGGTAGATTATGTCAAACATAAATATCAGTATTTTGATAGCTTAAAGCTTCTTTGATTATTCAGGAAGACATGATTATTATTTTTATCTGAAACATTGTCAGTGGGGTGCATGATTAATTTTCTCTCAGGATGTGCTGTATGCGTCTGTGTGTTTATAGTTACTGTGTGTCACAGTACATCCAGACATAGAGATTTATAGACAACACCAGTCACTGTCAGCTGAATTATAAACAACCCCAAATCTGTCCTTGGAGTACAGAACACAAACCAAGGACAGAATTAAAGTGACTTTACTTTACTTTACTTTACCATGTGTAATTTGTCTCTTCATGGGTGTTGTCAGCTTGGTTTTACAGTGAGCTCAGGTGCACCTTAACAACATAACAAAATTCTCACAGGTAAAAACAGAGGGGAAAATAATATCAAAATACAAAATTCACATGCTAAACACCAATGATCTTACAGTTTCATGCGGCTCCTCTTTAAGTTTTAAGTAAACATCACTTCAGTACACAATAAAAAGTACCAAGCAATAAGAATACTTGAGGATGTTTTTTCTAATTTTTCTTCCTAAATCTGGCAACATCAGAAAACAACTGTCAATGGCATACTCAAGGATGAACATGCCCCAAAAAACAGGAGACAACCTGTTTTTCCTGTTTATGTGTCTCTAAGGAAGAATTTCTCCTCAGGTTGTTGTTGTCACTGACTGAGTAATAAATCCTGCTAAGCAACGGTACCTCTAAAATATTGTCCTTTGTGTTTGAATAAATAATTTACAAGCTATCATATCTTTCAAGCTTTGAAAAGATGTTGCATTAAATATAGAAAAAAGTATTCAATTAAAAATATAGATACAGTAGTCTATTCCTGTGTGTGCAAGCTTTTCCTTTTTTTCAAACTAACTTGCATATTTGTTTGTTTTCTCTACATATCTTTGAGTAAAGCCATTAGTAACGAGGAAATGTTAAGAGGTTTTAGCATTAAGTACTGTATGTCTGGATCTGGTCTGCTCTATTCCTGGAACAGATATAATGACGATAATTCCATGTAAATCTTCGAATAAACTCCTGAGGCTGTGACATCAAGCGGAGGTGTTGACTTTATTTGTCTTTATGTGAGAAGCAGTGTAAAATAAAACAGCTGTGCAAGACTGCGCTAGCAAGCAGATAAAGCTTATTATGTTTTGATAAGAAAAATGCTTGTTAGCCCAACAAAAAACACAGTTTATTCATAGCAGACATAACTCTGGAGTGATAAGGAATATTTGTCATTCTCAGTTGAGACTGAAAGACTCCCAGGAACACACTGTAGCTGCTACATTTAACACAAAGGAAATATTACTTATTGTGCATGACCTGTGCATGAGACAGACGCTTGCATTAGCTTAGGGAAAGTTGTCATTAGTCATAGACAGTAACTCATTCAAAGACTGAGTCAAATGGGTCAAATGTGGTAAATGTTAAATCTACCTCTTGTCATGCTACAAAGCTGGATTTTGTGAGACTTTTGGAAAAAAACAACCTTTTTTATATACTGAGATTGTTGTTTTTATATCTTAGTTTGGTTTGGAAAGATGCCAGGTAAACAATTCCTGCTGTAACATTCTCATGTTGAATAGAGAATAACAAAACTACAACTTTCCTGTTTGGTTAATTTGACTCTGCTCTCTGACCCCTTCTGGGAGCTTTTAGACTCCCATCCCTCACCACCAGCACTGACTGAAACTTTGATGCTAATCTCTCCTATGCTATATATGATGGGAAAACTCAAAAGCAGGTTAAACTGTGGCACAGATTCATCTTTCTAAACTTAACAGTTTACAGCTTCAAAGGGAGTGGTCTGATCTGGCTGTTTTACAGGAATGTGGTTGTGTAGAGTTGCGGTTAGTATTTCAGACAATGTCAGCATTATTTCAAAATTTTGTAAACCATGTAATATTGCCTAGTCCTCAAATTTTTAATTTTTTCAGTGTTTTAAAGGGAACTCAGTGTGTTTCTTTACTGAATTTACACATCTAAATCACTTTTTTGAATTCTGTGTAATATTTTTGGGTGAAAAAATGGTATTATGCATGATAAACGCAGTTATAACATGCATTTGAGTTGCATTATAATAAGATGATATCTCTGGTTCTGATGCTTTGATTTTGATTATTAAATCTATAACCTTACAGTCCTCCAACCTCATGCAAGTGCAGTGTGAAGAGTAGTTTGTTAAATTCAGCAATGAATAATCTACTATTGAATAATCCTGTATTGCAGACAGGAACCATGATTCACAAATAACACTTAACTTAACTTAGTAATACTAACGTTTTATTTTCACGTAGCCTTTACTGAGTCAAATGATGACTTAGCAACACCGACTTTAATGTTCCATGGAGAAAAGTTCTTGATTGGCTGAGCTCAACCAACATTAAAGTTCTGAAACAAGAGTAACAGAAACAAACCCATCAAAACCACATCTTAAATGAAGGATCTTGTTTTTGTTTATTGGGGTTGTAGCTATTGGGAAAGTTTCATCATGTGCATCAGTGAGTCATGCGAAAACAATGTTCCACTCCCTCGCCCCCCTCACTCAGCTTCATTCCCCATGAAACAACCATTAAAGCAGTTTAACCTACTTAGGGGCTGTCGGTCTCACGGCGCAGCTGTCCGTGATGGGTGCGCTGCTCCTGTGAGCGTCGTTTCCTGCTCACTCCGTCGGGACGGTATAAATAAAGCAGCAGGAACAGCAGCAGGACACACAGCGCTGGACAGACACGAACCAGGTCACAATGGCATCGTTTTGGTCTTCAGTCTGCTCCACTGCGTTGGTCTTGGTTTTACTCTGCTCATCATCTGGGGGTTGGTGTCGTTGTTTTTATTTCTTTTTTTGTTCTTTCCAGAAAATGTTGTTTGCTTCTTGGCTGATTCAGGCGTTTGTTTCGCCTGCAAACTTACTGACGTGAACCCTTTAGTAAACAGACTTTTAAATCTGCGTCTGTTCAGACATCTCTAATATTGGAATGTACTTAATACTTTTAAGTACTACTTCATACTTCAGTAGACTTTCAGGGACTTGTACTGGTCCTAGTTCAGAGGCAGTACTTAGGTTACTGCTTCCTTTATTCCTTGATACTGCAACACTGACAGATAACTGTGAATATTTTCCTTATAATACTAATACACTTGCAAGATTTTCTTTTATGTTATTGCTAATATGTAGACAATGGGTTTTTTCCTTGACTGTTCCTCGGTGTCATTTGTAGCTGCGTAACAAAACAATGTGGTGTTACATAACTTTCTGGCTTTCTGTCTCTCTCTCTCTTTTTTTTACAACTGGACTGTGATTGACACTACACTTGCATATACTAAAACAATAAGTCATAACTATTCTTAATCTCAGTCAGGTTCAGTACAG
>JAUYWH010000008.1:10504984-10612225 GCA_034779795.1 Ctenopoma multispine | reverse complement strand
AACAATAAGTCATAACTATTCTTAATCTCAGTCAGGTTCAGTACAGAAAATAACTATAAAGATAGGTCTTTCTATACAGTATATAAAGACACCAGCATATTTCTTTTCAAATTAATGTCTTAAAATCTGTATTTATATTTCAGAGTGGCCACCAAATTTTCCGCTCCCGGGAGACAAGTACAGTGTGCCCCCAGGTGAGTGTATCCACATGGTAGTGTGGGATGTCTGTAAGGTCCTGTCAGATGTTGTGTAACAGACCAATAGAGAAATGTTGAAATGTTTCCGGACCACTACTGTAAACAATTATGATTCCCATTCTTTACTTTAAGGTCCACGAGGTTTTGCCCCCATGCCTGAGCGCTATCCTGTTAAGTTTCCACTAGGCCGACCAACCTCTGACAATCTCCAAGCCATCTGTGTCTATGGGAATAGTCGTCCTTGCTATCCAAAATCTTACTTTCCTTCGACTGGTTTTGGTTCACAGTTGCGAAGGGGCATTGCTGTCAATAGTGCAGAGTCATGGTTCAGCACTTGCTGTAAAGGGAACCAAACATGGGGAACGGAAAAGACTCTATGTTGCACCACTCAGGCTGTAAGTTTTCACAGCAGCTTCTTCAGCTCATTCATCAATTTCTTATTCTGTATAAATATGAAGTAGCTGTATGACATATTTTGTCTGCTTGCTCTTGTCCTTGTATCTTTAATTTCACTTTGTTGATGTTTTTGCTTTTAACATTTTACAGTCATATCTTTTCAGATACATAACACACATATGATGGACCATAGACCTAAAAATAGATCACAATATTCTCATGCTTTCTCTTACTTATTTCTCTTTTTTTAAATCCCTGTGACTTCTGCAGTGGGAGCTGTCAATTAAATCATTTTGTGAGGAGGAATTTAGAATAAAGACTAGGCATTATCACTGCTGCAAGAAAAGCGGCAGTGTGAGGCTTAACTGCTTTCACGACAATGCTCCAAACCCAAACTACGAGCCAACAGAGGAGGTCCCAAAGACTCATCCTTCCTCCACCGACAATGCTCCAAACCCAAACTGCGAGCCAACAGAGGAGGTCCCAAAGACTCATTCTTCCTCCACCAGCAACTTTATGTTTGACCCCAGCACTTGCCAGAGGTATGCATGAATACAGATACGAGGAGCCATGGATGTATACATAGCCATGGTATTTCTCTGCATTTTTCTTATGGTAAAAATCTAGTGAAAGCCAACAACAAACTGATCCTACTAAGTATTGCCTGTATAACAAATGCTTGAAATTACTTATGCCTCTATTCCACAGAGCTTCATTGTTCAAAGCTATTAAAGCACAACACTCCTGCCCTGCAGGCTGTAGGCTACAAGTGATCAGTAAGACACACCTTTGCATTAATGATGTTCTTTAATTACAATAGATATTGTAGTTTATTTTGAGTCAGTCCCACATACAGTGTCCTGGTGCAGTAAGTTCTTATCAGAGCACCGAATGTGTATTAATCCACAGTCCCCAACAAATAAACTATTTACTCTCTTTGAGTAATGTCTATTAAATAAATGTCCATATACTGAAGGTAAACAAAAAAACTGAAGATATATACATTAATTTTCTTCATCTCCGTTTTTTAAATATACTTTTATGTCCTTTTCTGTTCAACCTTTTGTCAAGTTCTGTTTTTACGCGTCTTTTTACATTCCTTTCACAGTAAAATATCCGTTTTCACAGGAACTTACAAAATAAAACCACATAAAGTAAGTTCCCATAGCAAAAACTTAAAACATGTTACACAATGACTACACCATTTAAGGTCATTTACCGTGTTAATGTGTACGCCATACACATTTGTTCGATTTTTGTTTCTACAGTCTACATTTCTGTGCATTTACTGTATTTTGTAGTGCTGTGCAAATGTTTTGTTTTCCCTTTGTGTTATTACTCATTTTTACTGAATTGTACTCAATTTACAGGAAAATAAAATTGTTTCCACTCAGTAATGCAAAAATGATCTATTGTCATACTGACAAGATAGTTAAACATTGGGTAAAACTTGACTTACACATAATGTAAAGGTTTCGTTTGAGGTGCAGTAGAGCTTTTAGATGATCAGCTGTGGTGTTGTGTTGTATGAACTCTTTTGAGAAATGCATCTGATGCTTTTAGAATGATAGTTATGTTTTAACTAATGAGCCAAAGCTCCAAAAAAAGGGGAAGGGAGTACTTGAAAGAGAGAATAATTATAGAAGGGTGTTGGGGACTTCTTATTGCAGAACATCCTTTTCTTCATTTCAAATCATCAGTGGGTGGAGGGGGTCATGTATGTCTCTGACCTTACAGTATGCCCCATACTTCACAGGGAAATGGAACCACCTTCTTCTGACGTAATTTTTCCTCCTGGGCGACCCACTGAAGATACAATTAAATCACTGTGTCACAGCGAGTTTTTAAAATTCCTCTGTGATGTGAAGTGGCCAAAAGGCGCAGGCTATAAGTTGATAGCTCATCAGGCAAGGACCATTAACCGTATGAAAAGGGGATTCAAACTGTGCTGCAAAAAGAAGAAGAAGAATATACTCACCTGTGCTGAGCAGAAGGTAAAGCAAGAAACCTACATGGATATTTGCTTGATTTAGTCATTTTTGATACTTTCTCATGTGCTTGTACCTTTTGTTTTAGTGGCGTGGCGAGCTTAACAGGTTTTGCTTGGATAAGAAGGGTGGAAAGGTGAACTTCAGCTGTTGCTTGGGTGATGAGACAAATAAAAGATATAGCTGTTTCCAGCAAGTTGCTCCTGACCCATATTACAATATGTCTTCCACCGCTTCTCACTGTACACTCACTGTGACCTCAAAGGGACATCAGTAAGATGTAAGACAGTACTTCACATCTCTTTTGAATTTGGTTTTCTATCAGTCTCCTTCACTCTGTCGTTCTGTACAGTTCCTATTCTTTGTTCTTTTAATTCTTTTTTTCAAACTAACCTTGACATGTTTTTGATCTTTAGCACTATCATAGATCTAAACATACGTACACAATCTTTGAGCAATATAAAAAAACATACTGACTGTATGTCTGTGTTGTAGGTACCCTACATTACCTTTCAAGAAATGTGTGGACCAATGCTGGTAAATAATTTTACATTTAATATTTGAAAATGAAAGTTTGGAAAGTATTAACCTCAAAATCAGATTGTAACACTGTTTCTCATGTTCTTGTCTTTAGCTTGAGGGAATGTCAAAGACCATTTATTCATAAATAGCAGCTTCTTCAGATGCAGATCTGTTAAGATGGACTGGACTACAGAACTCCCACTGCATCTCCAAAATTCTCATGAATGCCATCACCAAACCAATTTAGTTTGTTTGTTTAGTTTTAGAAAAAGAAAAAGTTCCTAATCTCTTAACCCCTTTGTGCTTCTTACCTTACTGAGGACGTTCAGGGAAATGAACAGCTACCATTTATCACAGCATATCTCCCACTTAGAGGTGAGTGGGTTCATTATATAGACTAAGTTATAGCTTCATCTGCTGCCAGTGTTATTTGTGGTCAGCTGAGATCACCCTAAAAACATAACCATCAAAATAGTACATTAGTAGTACATTTAGAAATAAACAGATATTAAATATGTTAGATTTTTTTACAACAGATTTTAGAACAGACCATTGTCTCTGTTACTGTCCCACTATTTTGGTACAGTTTTACATATTTGTTCATATATACATTTTATTGATCTTGGGGAGCTTCAAGATTGATTTTCTCCTTTTATATGGGTTTGTGTTTGAGATCATATGTGCAACTGTATTGAAACCAAATAAACTGAATAGAATAAAAAAAATGCCTCTTGCGTGATGTTTGGAATGCAAAACTAAGATTTCACCACAGCTTTGCCTGGTACAATGAGTTACAAGTTCTTGCTGAAGAACTTTTTAGGAATATGTTTTATGAAGACGAATAAACAAAATATGTGAAAGTAAGTGAGGTTTAAAACTGAAACACACACATTTCTGTTTAACAAAGGTCAAAATATCACCTGCACAATTTCCATCAGGCTATATCAAGGTTTTGTTTTAAGTTTATATTTTTTAATTGTCATTGATTGTAATGTTATGTTTTGGGCTGAAAAAAATAGTTATTTTCCGATACTTTTTCACAAGTCACAGTGGGCACCACATGAAAAGCATCTGTCTCACCAATGGCCACTCTTTCTATAAAAGATGATAAATATTACATTGTAAATAGCACATTCAAAACCTCTGAAAATATTATTATCTATTCACCGTGCAATATGTTCATAGTTCAGTCGTACATTGATGCAGTTCCCCTTCAGGCCGGTGGGGGTGCTGTGGTGCTGCTGCGACATGAACATCAACGGTCGGCGCAGTCTGTGATGTGAACAGTCAAATCATAATGGCGACTGCTGGAACAGCAGACTCGGGAACCACTGCCCTGTCAGGTAACTGGTTTCTGGTTGTTTCTCTTTTGTTGTCACAAAACCAACATACAAGCACATTTGTGTGTGATTTTGTAGCGAGGAGGGTGATTTGATGTGACTATGGCTTTTATCATGTCCTAGTTAGCCTGTTAGCAAGCTAGCAGCGAGGCTTTCAACCTAACAATTACCCCAAGCAGCTGCTAACGTAAAGTTAGTGGATTTAATCTTTCTACCTTTTAATTAACCTTAGTCAGTTGTTGTTGATGATCACACGAAGTTATAGTTAGCTCTCTACCAGTATTTCTATCGATATGTATGGGTATATACATATTTATATATTTATTTGTGTAAAGAAATAGGGACCACGTTGACCAAACGTCGTGTTTTGTTATCATACCGGTAATTTCGTTAAATATGTTCGTATGTTAATGTTTAATTATGTTAACGTTAGCTATACGCAGGAGCAAAAAGGATGGAATTTAGTAAAATGTTAAATATCGCTCTGTTGTTGCTTAAATGAATTGGACGTGTTCTGTGACCGCTGTTGCTAATGGGTCTGTCTATCCCGGAGAAGTTAACGGTAGCTACACCGTTATCTCTGTTACACCCCTCCTCTTCGTCTGTCTGTCCAGGTCTGTGGTAAAGTTAGCACAGCCAATTCATTTTCCATTTGACATGTTCAGCACTAGCCCCCTATCCGTTACTTTATATAGTTTCACAGATGAGGAGAGGTACAAAATATAAACTGACCTCATTAATTTTATACATTGTTTTAATTCGTGATACATTCATGTGTATCTATATAATAATTAGGCTTCATTTATCCTGCTTTCACTATTACTCCATCCTTATCTCTTTCTAGGACCTTTAATATCAGATTTATGCTTGATGAATTACTTTTGATCTTCTTGTTTTTTTAATTGGCCATATAGATACAAAAATGTGGGGGTTCAAATGCTTTCAGAGATTTCTTATATTTTGAGGAGAAACAGGACAATTGATAGACACTGGAGTGTACTAATCTTTTCAGTAGTGCGTCAGCTTTCCTGTGTATTGAGTAGTTGCTCTTCTTGCAGTAGCCACCCAGTGTGAATCAGTGATTAAAAATAGTGGCTTCAGAACACTCCCGTGGCTCCCAATGGCTGAGAGCCCAAGAGTGTACAAATACAAGATACAGCATTCGGTCATTTACACACACTCATAGACACCTATGTGGCAGTAACATAACGTGGTTTCTGTACTAAATTTTGTTGGCCTTCTTTGCTAATTGGGACAAAAACCAGTATAATTATGGAGTATTTGTAGACAGAAAATTATGTTAAAGAGAACACTCATGTCCTATATGATTGCCCTGCAGGCTGCAGGCTACATGTGAACATGGCTGGCAGTGAGTTGTTTAGGATACAGAGAGGAACAGATGGTTTTTCTATTGTCATAAGCCCTGTCACTGACAAGCTAAAGTCATTTGTTAAGTAATTAGATTAGTCTATTTCCTACCCTGAATCTGCTGCACACTGTTTGTTATCAAGATCTACAATGACTTTTAATAAAAATGTGGTATATGATATAGATTGTAACTAGCTCAGTATTTTTATTAACTATCAGTTATTAACTATCAGATATTTTCTTGAATAAGGGAAATAGTAGAAAATTTTAAATAAATCGGTTCTATATATATATATATATATATATATATATATTTGCTCAGTGTTGCTTGTTTACTTGGTTAAGAAATCTAGGCTGACAACATCCTGCTCCACAGATATTAGGACTCAGTTTTGGAGGAGGGCATTACAGCGAGGTACTCTCACGGCTGTGCGTGAGTGTTTCTGCGTGTGTAAGGAGAAACTGCATGAGTAGTGATGATAGTGTATTGTTTTACATAATGAGAGAGAATGTGGGCAGAATGATGCTCACTGTTTCCCTCTGGATTGCAGTGTTTCCCTATTAACTGAGAAGAGATGCATGGCATTTTGTGATTCTGCTGTTTTAACACTCCCCACCTTTCTTGGGTTGGAGTGTCCCCTTTCTGTACATCAGCTGGAGTGAGTCTGCATCTGCTGCATGCAGTATTGTTATTACAGGTGTATGGTCTTCTTAACATCTTTTTGTATGTATATTGACCTGTGACACTGCAGCATTGAAGTAGATGTTGCCATTGGTTACAGGCTTGCAGTGTGGGTGAGATAGTAGGTTTAAACACTAAGTTCATGCGAGGACAGAGGAAATGTTGAGTTCTCTTATTTCTCAGGATTTTAGATGTGTCCTTTTTTGGTTACAGAGCCAGGGAATTTCACACACATCCACTGCATAGTTATGGCGCTAAGTTTAGGGATTCATCATTCTAGCATAAAGAAGACAGTCAAAATGGTAAAAGCTAAGTTACTGTGAGACAAAAAGGAGGCTGTGACAGAAAAAGCTAGAAATTGTGCTATTTTTTTGGAAGGAGGTGACGATTGTAGACTCGCATCCTTAGGGACCACATGAATCTGGAACAGGCAGCTCAGGGGAGAAGTAGTTCCAGTTCACAGAAAGCTGTTGGTATTGGGAGCAATAGTTAGTAACTTTGATCACAATTAGGTCTTGACTCATCATTTGCCTTACAGCACTCAGCTAATGGTAGAAATATAGTAGCCCTGATATTTAACCAGCAGAGATCAGCAACAACAGTCAATCTTTAGTAAATTCACCCATGTTAAGATGCCAGCTCAGATTTCTAAATTAAAGTGCAAAATTTACAGACTGCATAGGTTCAACAAGGAAGTAGCTTTAATATTATTATCTATGTAAGAAGTCAGTGTTTTGTTTCTCTCACAAATCACAAATTTACTTCTTTTTCTGTGTTCAGGGACGAGCAGCATCCGAAAAATGGCCCCTGCAGAAGTAAGGATGTTAATAATTGCCTTACTAAACTGACAAAGCACAATTATATTATGTACAGCCTTATGTAATGTAAATGTTAATCTAGTCAACTCTGAGATGTAAAGGTTATGTAAAGTTTAGAGAGTCTGGGCCAGCATTCATTCAAGCAGGTCACTGAAAGCTCATTAATTATTTTGTAAATTGGGGAATAAATGCCCAAAAGACACCTGGACCACAGTTTTGTGTTGTTAGAGAGTGTATTTTGTAATTACTTAAAAAGGCAGCCAGGTGGAAATTATGATACCACAGAAGCAGTTGTCATGTGAGGATGTTTACCTAGCATAGTCTAAAGCATATATACAGTTTGCTCTTTTTCTGGTGTATAGCATCAGGCTGTTTTTATATCTTTATCCTGCTCCTTATCAGATGCCTGGTTCTTCTGGCACAACTCAGAGTATGAAGAAGACCATCGGTCACCGGGGTGTTGAGACCACCACAGGAGAGACCACCTATAAAAAGGTCAGAACAGAGCAAGGGTCAGTAACACTGGTTTGTTGACACCCATGCTATGTTTACTAGCAGTGAACAGTGTAAAAGGACCAGTGTACACACCCACATGTTTACTGTTAAGGTTAAGTGAAACAGCAGAAGTCACAGTGTTGAAATGTTACTTGTGCCGTTGCTTACTCTCTCTCTTCCACTCCAACCTTTCTAGACCACGTCATCTGCGCTAAAGGGTGCGATCCAGTTGGGTATCGCTCACACAGTCGGTAGCTTAAGCCAAAAGGCAGAGAGGGATGTTCTCATGCAGGACTTTGTGGTGGTCGAAAGTATCTTCTTCCCCCGGTTAGTAGCTCAAGTCATAGTATGTATAACGAACATAGTAAATAGTTTTTCTTATTACATGTTGTTTTATTGCTTATCTATGTCTCTCCCTCTCGCTCATGTATTTTCAGTGAAGGCAGTAACCTGACTCCTGCTCATCACTACAGCGACTTTCGCTTTAAGACCTATGCTCCTATTGCCTTTCGCTACTTCAGAGAACTTTTTGGCATTCGACCAGATGACTACCTGGTCAGTACACACACTGCTGTGGTTACTAGTTACTGTCCTCAATTCAGACTGTGATATGGTGTTGCTCTGTGGTTTTAGGCTTTTAAACAGTTGAAAATTAAAAAAATTGTCCCCTAAATTGTGAGGCTTCCCAGTTTTGGCAGTGAGTAAGAAATAATGAACAGCATCAATTCTTATTTTATTGTAGTAGTATTTTGGAGAGATTTGATATTGTTGGCCTGTGGTTGTTGCTCCAGCCATTATGGTAAAGTAAAGCTGTATTCTGAGCACTTTTATGTTTCTGGCATTTGATAATCTCCTCACAATGACTCCCATGTTGGGAACTATGACACAGTATTTGCTCTGTTAGTATATACTAATGCGGACTCCTCTCCCTGTTGAAGTATTCTCTGTGTAACGACCCACTGATTGAGCTATCTAACCCTGGAGCCAGTGGATCCCTCTTCTACGTCTCCAGTGATGACGAATTCATCATTAAAACTGTTCAACACAAGGAGGCTGAGTTCCTCCAGAAACTCCTGCCTGGATACTTCATGGTGAGCCAGAGTAGTAGGCAAAGTGGGAGTGTGTTTGGTATGAATGATCATTATTGCAGTATAATTATCATTAGTGTAGGAGGCTTAAATGTGTGTTTTAAGTTAGTCAAGTATCTTATTTGTTTTCCATTCCCTCTGACTTTGCAGAATATAAACCAAAACAAGCGCACTCTGCTGCCCAAGTTCTATGGACTGTATTGTGTTCAGGCAGGTGGTAAGAATATCCGCATTGTAGTGATGAACAATCTTCTGCCTCGCATAATCCCTATGCACCTCATATACGACCTGAAGGGTTCTACCTATAAGAGACGAGCTTCCCCTAAGGAGAGAGAAAAGGCTGTTCCCATTTACAAAGACCTGGACTTTATCCAAGACCTGCCTGATGGCCTGCTGCTGGAATCAGACAATTACAATGCCCTGTGCAAGACAATACAGAGGGACTGCTTGGTGAGTACAGCAATAAACTTTCTTTGTTTGTTTTTCATTGATTTTTGTTGACTTTCTGTTTTTAAGGTGTTACCTGTAAATGTTCTTTTTCCCCTAAAGCAATTCACTGTGTTGTTTGTCGCTTAATGTTGATCTCCAGTGTAACCGAGAGCGCCGTCAAAGGGAGTTGTGCATTAAAGAAATGACTTAAGCTTACATGACAATGCAAACTAATACGTTGTTTACTTTGAGGGATGAGACATTTTAAAATGATGGGAACAGACTAGTGCTGGTGGCAATAATCCACACAGTTAACACAGAATGTCAGTATGTTAATATTAGTATGTTTGACATTCTATGGAAAAACAAACAATTTATAGGACAGAGACTGCATTTATTGGCCAAAATGCAGTGTCTAGGGAGCTAATCCATTTGTGAGGTTACACTGTGGTGTTACTGTGCAGTGTAGTGTAAAGGTTGGCTGTTTGAGGCATGGCTCCTTTTGATGGTCATGTAAGTTCATTCTTTATTTGTATGTTCTGTGTAGCTTTTACAAAGTTTCAAGATCATGGATTACAGCCTGTTGATGGGCATCCACAACATGGAGCGGGAGCGTGCCGGGGGCACTTCAGGGGACAGTGGGGTTTCAGAGGGGGCTGTGACTCCAGATCAGCGGCGCCCACAGGCCCAGAAAAGTTTGTACTGTACAGCTATGGAGTCCATCCAGGGGGAGGCTCGAGGGAAGGGAGTTTTGGATTCAGAAGACCAGTGAGTTATAAAGCTTAATTGACAACAAGCAAAGCTGATTTGTGTGTTTGTTGTTTAATCTGTGACTGGGTTTTAGCAATTAAATAATTATTGCTGTTTCTTTGTCCTTTCAGCATGGGTGGTATTCCAGCTCGTAATAGTAAAGGAGAGAGGTTACTGATCTACATTGGCATCATTGATATTCTCCAGTCCTACAGGTTAAAAGAACAGACAAATAAGTTCCTATATTTTTAGTTTCCTACATAAAATTATATAAAAATAATGTTTTTAATGAGCACACTCCCCACATACATTACCCAATTGTGTAACTTATTGTCAATTATGTTTAATATTCATTATTATTTAGGTTTATTAAGAAGTTGGAGCACTCCTGGAAAGCCTTAGTCCATGATGGGGTAAGAACATATGCACTGTGTACTTGTTCTATGAAAGAAAAAAGATCAGTAAGCAGTGAAAGTCAGCAAAATGGCCCACAGTAATGTGATTTAATGGATATAAACTGTGTTAATATTAAGATATATTACATTTTGCTGTTTTCAAGCTATCATAATGTATTTCAGACTCTAATGGTGCTGTTTTTGTTTTACTACTTTAGGACACTGTTTCAGTTCACAGACCTGGTTTTTATGCAGATCGTTTTCAGCAATTCATGTGCAATACAGTGTTCAAGAAAATTCCATGTAAGTGAATGTTATGTGGTTTTTTTTGGTAGAAGATAGAAATAGTAATAATAATAATAGAATTTTCAGGTGTTAACCTTTTTTTTCCTTTCATATCTACTGTCTACAGTAAAACCGTCACCATCTAAGAAGAGCCGTGGTGGAGGCCAGGGAGGGCTTAGGAGGGCCCCCACCCTGGGAGCACCCACCCCTCTCTCTCACACAACTGGACAGTCATCTGTTGACTCCAAATTATTCTACCACAGCCATTTTAAAAGTACAGAATCAGAGCCCGACAGTGGTAAGAACTGAGACATGACAAGCAGTGTTTCATGGTTTCCACCCTACTGTTTCACTTATAGCTGTAAAGATACTGGTGTTGAACTTAGCAATAGTTTGATTTCTCATTATTTATTTGTTCTCAGGCATGCACTTGGGCAAACCAGATCTTGTTCCTAGGACACCTCCGCTGGTAGACAACCCCTCTGACTGTGAGGTTAACCTGTCCACCTCATCACTAGGCAGCACAGGACTGGCCTCCACCTCTCCTGCCCTACGGTAAAGATCATAATGCAATAACCTTCATGCTCTCATTTCACTTACACACTTTCTTTGTGTCTTTTAATTCTCTATGCTCTGGCTGTTCATCTCAGGTCTGTAGGAGTGGAAGTGCACAAATCAGCAAACACAGACCAAGACCAGGGCGCCTTTCACAGGTAAACAAGGGAGTGAAAATTAACTATAAAATAACATCCTAATCAAACTGTAGCATAGATGTGTTTTGTCAGTAGGTGTCACTGATTATCTGTTATCTGTGACAGTTTGGGTGCAGAAGGGGCTGCAGATAATTCCACCAACCTGTCTGGAAACGAAGATGTAGTTTCATTGTCAGACATTGTCCCAGAAACCAACATTGTGAGTCTAAATGTTTAAATTGTATATTTGTAGTTGAATATTATTTACAACTTCATTTTAGAAGCAGACAGTATTTTGTTAATTGCTTACATCCTTCTTAATCTTTGCATTGCTTTTATCTACACAGTAAAAAAACGGACTCCGTGCCAGATAAGGTGATTTTTGAACAGAAGCGAGAATAGCGTAAACCCACCCACTGCAGACCCTCCGTTGCACCTCCGTTGCTTTTTTTCACCCCTACAGTATATTTACAGAGATTGCTGGATGAAGAAGCGAGGTGCAATGGAGATTGTGACATTGACGAAAGGAATGATGAGAAGATCAAGGAGAAGACAATGTGTGGTAGGCTTTCTTAGCCATCAGCACTGTGCGCACACATTTGTTTCCACCTGTCCCAAAACCCCACCTCATAAACAAACAAATAAACTTGGGGGGAAAAAGGGAGCATGATCCTGAATCAGCATAATTAGCAATGTCACAATAAACAGAATAATTGCTTGTATATTGTGAAAAGCTGAAGTCACCAGTGGATGGTGAAGGCAGTCAAATCCTTCATGAAGAGCCAGTCGTCGTGCCCACTTTTCACACCATGAAGACGTGAGTGGGCACAGGCCATTCAGCAGGAACACACACACTTAACTGCACATGATGGGCATAGCCTGTGTTTGTGGGAGGGAATATTTTTCTCTAAGTGGGTTCACATTTCCGTGACTCACACACTAGTATTCCTGTTACTGCACATCCAGTTCCCATGAGCAAGGGAAACTGAGCTATAGATGGTCATTTTTCAAATCAACACTTGCTGCTGTTGACTCTGTGATCATGTATGCGTTTCTTTTTACTGATTGTGGATGTACAGTATTTGTTTTTAAGTCAAATTTAAAAATTGCAGAGGAATGGATTGAACCAGATCTGTATGGTAATATTGTTTCATGTTTTATTATTAAGTTATACTGCTGGAAACCACAGTGGTGCTGCTAAGGTCTTGGTAGATCTTGCCACTGCTGAATGTACTTTACATTACAATATGTTTCTTACACAAAATGTGTCTTATTAACCTAAGACCGCATCTCTACAACCCTGAAGATCTCCCCTTCTGATGTGGCCATCTGAGCTGCCAATACAAGCTGTTAAATGAAGTCACGGAATTAAGATAATAGATGAGTAATAATTTCAATTTGCTGTCCATTGTCTGCCGAGTCTGTGCCTTTATGTGTATGTCCCCCTCTAACATGATTTACTGACATTTCTTTTACAGGTTAGTGTTGTAGTCACACAGAGAAACCTGCCTTATCACTACAGCTGAGGTCATTGAGTTATTTACATGCCTGAGCCAATCTAGCAGTTGTCAGGGTTTAAAGAATTTCGAATTTTAATGCAAACACTAGTACTGGTCCTTTGGTTATGTGAACACTGAGTCACCTCAGCAAAACATTTGAAGTCTTCAGACATCAGACAGATGTCATTGTTTTTAGTATTTATTTCTGCTGGTTACGGAAACAATACCTGCCCCATCTAATCTTGGACCAATATTGCTAAAAATATTGTTTGTTATTTTTGTATGCTTACAAACATTACTTACTCATTATTGTTTAGCGCACTTGACTAGTTGCTTGGCTGAAAGCTTTTTACCCCATGAGATATTTCTGATACAGAAATTCACTTTTTCAGTTGTTAACACTTTAATAATGTACTGCTCTGGTTAGTTAGGCACATTTACTACATACAAAGGAGATGGAAAGGGGAGAATGTGTGTTTTGATCATAGAAAAAATTAAAATTATTCATGTTCATCAATGCCCATTTGACAATTCTGAAGTCTTTTGTGTTATAAGCCAGTTGTGGCACCAAAGAAAGAAGTAGAGTTTTTATAAATGTTCAGGATCCAGCACAGCTGATGTAAAATAAAATTACACACTCCAGCACATGTGCATGGACTAATATGTTGTATGTGGTAATAACACTGAGTTGACCTGTGTTTTAAGCATCTTTTACTAAACTGGATGTGCTAAATCATTTCATGTTTGATAAGCTATGTCTGGCATAAATCTAGTCCCATGATTTTATTTTTCTTATGAAAGAATTGGTTTACTTTGTGTCCTGAACATTTTCAAGATTTAACTCCACATTCCTGCCACATATGATTTAGATTTTTGGCAATTGTGGTATAGCTCTTAGAGCCCAATATTTCCCACCTATGTGTAGTTGGGATAATGTACATGAATTATTTCTGGTCTTCTGCTGAAATGTCAATTATAGATTATTTCAGACTGATCAGTTTAAAGTTGTATTTAGTTGGCTGAGAAACAACAGCCACCAAAGAAAACACTCCAATAAATGATTTCTAATTAGACATTTCAGATTGCATCTACCTATATTTTGATGTTTTATGTTGTAACTATTTTATTTAAAACGGGTGGTACAGTGTAATTGCTGGATGAAGACCAGTTGTGTATGTTGTTGCCATGTACTACATGTATGGCATGTAAGTGAAACATCATCCTCTAGTTCTGAAAGGGTGGTGCACTCACTGTAAACACTACAGTACAACTGAAATAATGCAATATGAACTGTCACCTCTCAGATCTAAGATGTGTATTTATTACTATGATTGTTGTAGGATGAAATGTTAGTGTTGAATTATGTACCTTAGAAGATTGTATGTATACTGTAAACTGACAGAAGGATGTCTGAAACTTTATAGTGTGTACTGCCTATGAAGCTGGGACTATTTGACAATTTCACTTTTTATATTTTCTGTTTAGATTGTGATATGATAGATATATTCTCTCCATGATGACTGTGGGTCGTTTAATCTCCCATGCTTTTTCTACACGAATGTTTCATGTGGCTCATGAGCCAACATTGCTGGTTGTCCTATATGCTTCAATTACTATATTTTTACTGTGTATAAAATGTGCATATGTAAATAGAAGTCACGGAAATGCCTTCTCATGCAATATGTGCTGCCTGTCCTTCCTACAATGTTTCATTTATGTGGTGGTGATGTTTTTCATGTCTGATTTTAAAGGATTAAAAATATTTTCTAAATCTAAATCTTAGTTTTGGTCCAGTTATTTGTGAGTATATGGCACAGATCGAGTGCCAGATTTTTAGAGGACATGACAGCAACAGTCTGTGGTCCTGTCTCAAGTATGTACCCTAATGACATTTTCTGATCTAATCTTAAAGAGCTGATGAGGGTTTCACATGCTTCTGCTTATCTCTGTTGCTCTGCTGTGTAGCTCTGCACAAGTACGAGAATTTGAATCACTGATATCAATATGAACAGATTTTATTATTAAAAGCAGCTGTTGTAAAGCAGGTAACAAGGCAGATCTAATTGTAAATACATGTTAAATTGTGAATGTTCTTTAAACCAAAGAAAGTTGTGAGTGTTCTTCAGAACACGCTGCTGTTGTAAGCCATCTTTTCAATTACAGTTCTTTGGATAATATTTGGACCCAGAGTTTATCTTAGTCCCTCTATCTGGGCAATACTTCCAGTAAAACTTGTTGCCACATGAAACAAGGCATATAATATTTATAACCCCCTTCTAACTCTTTTATATTCTGTCCTAACTCTATAGGATAGAATAAGAGACAAGAGAAGTACTAAAAGAACTATATTATTTTCTGTACTAACTATTCGATCCTATCCTTATTCACAGATATTAATCAATTAACCATATTGATATTTTGTCATATTGAGTAGTCACTGGGACAAGTAATTAGGCCTATTTTGTACAGATAAGTTCTGTTTAGTTTTGTTTTGTTAATATTTCTTACATACTTATATATTTCTTATATATTTTATTTTATTGTATTTCTCTTTTTAAGATAGTTTATATATTTTGTTCTATTTTATTTTGTTCTATTTAACTTGTTAATGTTTCTTTTACAATTTAAGGTCACGACCGGTCGCTTAAGCATTTCACTGCATATCGTACTGTGTATGACTGTATGTGACGAATAAAATTTGAATTTGAATTTATTTTGAGTTACTAAGTATTTTTTTTATATGTTATCTTATTATCTCATTATTTTGACCTACTAAGTCGATATTTTGAAAATGACTAAATCGTTTTTGGGTTACTAAGGGTTCTTGAGAAGGTTATCTCAGGAAATTGGGATATTTTTTGTAATAGTTTTATTTGAAAACTACAATACCCATAAACCATCACGAGGACGACGTAAACTACAGACGTCAAGATGGTGCTTGAAAGTACTATGGTCTGGTAAGGAATTATAAATATGTTTAAAGTAAATATTTAAAATACTAACTTTATTCAAACTACAGTACTGTTTAACAGGTTGATTAAGCACTGTACCGCGTCGTTTGTCTGAAACATTCGTGGAGGTTTACGTGTTTTGTTTTGGATTTAAGATGCTCGATCCCTGAGTCACTCCATAAGATAGCTAACGTTAGCTAACGCTAGCCTGAAGGAGCTTCCAGCACATTACTAATCAGGAGCCTTTTAAGCAGTTTATGTCCATTTTACAAAATATATTTTTACCAACGCTAATCAATGTAGATTCGGAACTCGAGATTTTGACCCACGGTGAATAAAAATGCCGTTGTTTGAGTTAACGCGTTAGCATTAGCTGGCTAGAAACCTTGTTACTGTCGTTGTCATTGGTTGTCTTTAATTGACACACATCATAGAGAAAGGTAATATTTTATATAGCCACCAAAGTAGACATCGTGCTGAAATTGTCTATTGATTCAAACCGTTTTTGTAGCGTTGTGTTCATTAGGCCTCATCGTTTAAATGCTATCCATTAGTAATACATTTCAATACTGTTTTCGTTAATCGTTTTGTCGTTAACTGTCCAACCACCAATCTGAGTCTGTAAAACATAACATTCACAGCGGCATGAAACATCATGTAATCTAGAATCTTTGCTTTGTGTCATCAGGAATATGTGTTGTCACATGAATCCCATTTTGTGATTCAGTAATTATTAAAATTGCTTTTTATTTTTTTAGTGTGGACAACAGTGAGTACATGCGAAATGGAGACTTTTTGCCCACCAGACTACAGGCACAGCAGGATGCAGTTAATATTGTTTGTCACTCCAAGACCCGTAGCAACCCAGAAAACAATGTGGGCCTCATCACCATGGCAAAGTGAGACTCAGTGTGTTTGAGTCAGTCTACTGATATTCAAAGTATGATAATCAAATAACAAAAATGTTATGGTTCTATACAGCAACTGTGAGGTGCTGACTACCCTGACTCCAGACACAGGGAGGATACTGTCCAAGCTGCATGCTGTGCAGCCTCGTGGAAACATCAGCTTCTGCACCGGCATCAGGGTTGCACATGTGAGTTTGTTATGTTCATTAGACAGTGAGTGGTCAAGTACTGTGTTTTCTTACTTCACTTTTGGAACATCAGTTGAAGAGCCTGAAAATACTTCAGGTTAAATATTTATAATAATATATTACTTGAACATTAGAATATATGAAGAGAAATGTCAAAGTTACTACTATCGTAAAGTCTTTTTTTTTAAAAACAAGAACAAAACCTATATCAGATTAAGATTGTACTGTTTATCACCTAAATGAGTTTGTCAGTTCACATGATCTTTTATTTCTCTCTGTAGCTCGCCCTGAAGCACAGACAGGGAAAAAACCACAAGATGCGCATCATTGCATTTGTTGGCAGCCCAGTGGAGGACAATGAAAAAGAAGTGAGATAAGTTCTGAGATAAACCTCTGTGTTAGGCATGGTATTAGACCTCACCATGGGCAGTTGAGGCCTGAAGGTTTGGAGCTCGGTTGGTATATGTGCTAAAAAAAGAGCGACATCTTGTGGCTTGTAAAAATGAGAGCATATAATAAAATACAGCTCATAAGGACTGTGATGGAAGCACTACTACAACTAACACTAAGTTTAAGTTTCATATGTGTGTAATGAAAGTCCAAGAAGCCTACATGTCTACCTGCCTGTTAAATGTGCTTCATTAATAGATGTTGCTGTGCAGCATGTGACAGTAAAAAAATTAATAAATACATTATCCAAGCAGCCTTTATTTAAAAAGATTATCATCAGCCATGAACTGGGCAGTAACTATAATAAATCACACACACAAGTCTTCACACTTTGGAATGTAAAGAACTAAGTAACTAAACCAAGAATGCAAATGATCACAAATAGGTTTTTTACTGGATTATGCTAATTATTGACAGACTCGACAACAAATGTATCTTTTTAAGTTAAATACAACTTACTGTTGTATGTTTTTTGTTAATTATACCATTACATTATCATTTTACATGTTTTTCTGTAGTTGGTCAAAATGGCAAAGCGTCTGAAGAAGGAAAAAGTAAACGTGGATGTCATTAACTTTGGAGAGGAGGTATTTTTCTATCAAAGCTCCACACAAACTCTTACAAGACTCTTACATATCCAATGTGCGGCTGTTTCAATATTTGTCTTTCTACATTATTGGCTTTTCAGTGTGCTTAACCTCATTCTTTCACACTCCTGCAGGAGATGAACACAGAGAAGCTGACGGCCTTCATCAACACACTGAATGGCAAAGAGGGAGCAGGGTCCCACCTAGTCACGGTGCCTCCAGGCCCCAGTCTGGCTGATGCCCTGCTGTCCTCTCCTATTCTCGCTGGAGAGGGTGGTGCAGTGTTGGGTCTGGGTGCCAGTGACTTTGAGTTTGGAGTGGATCCCAGTGCTGATCCAGAGCTGGCTTTGGTAAGAAAGAAGGAGCAAGACAATAATTCACTGTATCATTTATAGCTCAGTGGAATGATGGCATTTCTTATTGTTTGCTTCACAAGGACAAATTAAGGCAACTTGGAAAAAAAATTTAATTTAAATCCTTCTTTTTTTTTTTTTTTCACTCATCTATACAGGCTTTGCGGGTGTCTATGGAGGAGCAGAGACAACGACAGGAGGATGAAGCTCGCAGAGCTGCTGTAGCATCAGCTGCTGAAGCTGGCATTTCCTCCCCTCCTGCAGATGGTGAGAAACATCACTCCACACTACTTGATTTGTTATCATAAATGCCAATTTCTGCCCACATCTCTTTACTGTGATGGGTGGATGAGCTATATCTCTATCTGTGTTCATGCAGCCTGTTATTCTTTTTGGTACAGAGTCTGAAGATGCCCTGTTGAAGATGTCTGTTTCACATACAGAGTCATCTGCCCCTGCTCTGCCAGACTTCAGTCGCATGACAGAGGATGAACAGATTGCCTATGCTCTGCAGATGTCCATGCAGGGAGCAGGAGCAGGTTAAACATGGATTTTGAATTTTCAGAATTTCTCTGACCAGATTGATTACCTAAAATACAAGCTGGGATTGAATATCTATACATCACATCAACGTTTACATTCATTTACAACAGGATCCTCATTCTTTTTGTGTTCTATGTTCTCCTTTAAAAATGTGTACAGCTGATTGTAAATAACCCATTTATACATTATTATTGTTGACACACTTATCTACTTTGCTGGCTGGTTATCTACTCTATTCACATCATGTTAGTGGAAGCAGGAAAAGCAGTTTGGCTTCAGCTTGCAAGTGATATGTATGTATGTGTGTTTATTAGATATTTTGCACAGAGGAATATGAAACAAACACACTCCATAATATAGAGCACATCTGCCTTTTAACTGATGTAGAAGTGTGACTGCTGATCTGATAATATATTATAATGTTGGTTTTACCAATTTATTTTTTATTTCATTGAGCTCTAATATACCTTCTTATGCCAGGGCCTCAAAAACAGACAAAAAGATTCTCCTTGTGTGTCACCACTAAACTGTAAAGTTTTAACTCAGTTACTGTCTAGCTTTATAGGACTGTTTGATATGTATGAATGATCTATGAAAGTACAAGTTAAAATAACACACTTAAAATGGATTACAGTGACTTCTGTGTGTTTTGGATACCAACACATTCAGCCTAGGTTACAAATGACCACACTTATCCACCAACTACATTTCTGACCTTTAAACAGTATTTTTGTTCAATATTTCCTGCAGAGTTTGGTGCTGAGGACATGGATACTGGAGCTGACATGGAATCCACTGAGGCGAAGGTAAGCGAAAGCCTTTACTGGTTATCCTTTGTAGTATTTGTTAAAAATTAATCACAATATGTTCTTGTCTGTGCCACAGGATGAAGAGGACTACGATGTTATGCAGGATCCAGAGTTCCTTCAGAGTGTCCTGGAAAACCTTCCGGGAGTCGACCCCAACAATGAGGCAATCCGTAATGCCATGGGCTCACTGGCTTCCCAGACAGGCTCTAAACCAGACAACAAGAAAGACGAAGAGAAAAAGAAATGAAAGTTCACAGAGGAACTGAATATAACATAAAACAATCTGAGAATCACACTGCATGTGTTATTCATAGTAACATTGTTACTCTCCTATACAAACCATTTTGTTCATCTTTTGTTTATGCCACTGTGTAAACTGTAAACAACCTTTGCCTTTTTTTGCCATTTTTAGGGCTTATTCTGATTTCAACATATTTTGTGTGTGTCAAGCACATATGCTTACTTTGAAATATTTTGTAATATAACTACTGGGTAATATTTGCAGATTTCCTCAATAAATTTACAGAGCACACAATGGCATTTTATCTGATGTTTGAAATTAATTTTCAGTTGTGATAGATGCAACATTTCAATCTTTACCCCGCTATATAAAAAAATTACATACATTATTTTCACAGCTTAAAATATGTCCATTTAAAAATTGAAATATGTTTATATTATCATTGAATTTGCTCTGCATAGAACAATAATAATAAACTAATGAATACATTACATAGTACATTTATGAAGATGCATATTGAAACTTATTTTGTAATGAAAATGGCACGTAATGTATTCATTAATGTAAGTTAAAAGTAGTAAACACTAGAACCCAGACAGATTTGTAATATAAATTGTGCTTTTATGTATGTATTTATGTTGCAGTAAACTCGGGATGATTCTCCATTTGCGTTACTTTTTATATGTAAAATAAAAATTCATATCTAGTTTGGCAAAAAAATAAGTTAACAGAAGAGCAAATTTAGTATTACAAAGGGTTTTTGCAGTTTTTGATACAGCGATAACATTAACTTTGAAAACAGACCTGGGAGCTCCTGGGAAAGTAACTGTCGCATTTGGTGACGAAATAATTGTGCGTCTAAGAGTAAAGTCAGGAACCAACTTCGATAACTAGCAGGTAACTGTAAAAATTAAATAGCAGTGAGCCTAACTTAGTTTCAGCTAGAATAAACATAACACTCATGGAACATAATATACCCCATTATCTGATTGTTGCACTCGTGTAATTATATTTTCAACTGACGTTATTTGAGGAAAGTTGGCCGGTTGGCGCTAGCAAGGCCAGCTAGCAGGTAAATGCTAAAGTTTAGCTAACGTTAGCTGTTAGCAGAACCCACTTGTTGCAACCTGACAGTTTATCATGCTAAACATCAGCGCTTTCTAACGATTCTTTTAAAACTGGTTTACTTTTTTATCGGTTTGGACCAGAACTCAACATGCATTCTTTTGCTATGACCAACCACATCTCTGTTGATACCAGCTGTTTTAGATTTCAGTCAGAAATATAAGTTAACTTTTGTAGTTTAACTCGGAAGATGAACTACAGTTTAAATGGTAAATAAACTGTTCAGACTATGCTATTATCTCGATAGGTTTTGAACCTTGTCCTGGCAATGGGGGACATGAAGACCCCAGACTTTGATGATTTGCTGGCAGCCTTTGACATTCCTGACATTGATGCCAAAGAGGCCATCCAGTCAAGTCCGGAGGAGGAACGGGGTGAGGTGGGGACTAATGCGAATGATAGAGAGAGTGAGTCTTCATCTTGCTTTTCCTGCTCTCCAGCCTCAGACCGTGACCCACCTGCGGTCAGCGTTATAGTGAAGAACAGTGTGCGGTCTGAGTCTTTTGAAGAGGAGAAGTATGTCAGGGATAAAACAGACCACCCTTCATGTAGTGGCTCAGTCCCTCAGGTTCAGGTCAAGTTGGGTAATATCACCTCAGAGCTTGGTCCCACACTTGCTGCTGATTGTGCCGTGGAGCCCCAGATTGCAAATGGTTTTGAGGAATCTGTTCCCATGGATCAGGAAGCAACCAATTCAGAACTGTCCCAGCATTCATCATTTAGGTCGCCGCTGAATGATTATGAGGATGAAAGAAATAAAGGTGATGAGGTTGGTTCGATCCAGTATACAACCGAGGTCATCCACAGTCTGAAACCTCTTCTCTATACCCAGTCTCCGACCAGTGCTGGTCCGAACTCATCAACCCCTCCTTCTCCACACTCTGTCAGTTCTCACCTTTCTCCTCACTCCCCCCACAAGGAAGAAGCTTGTATTCTCAGTAATCCATCATCATCCCCTTTACGACAAAACTGTAGCATTATTGCTGAAATGAAACATGTCAAGCATTTAGTCAATGATGACTTAGAACCAGATCTAGAAAGTCCATTGGTGATCCAAGAGAGCCCACAGTCTCCAATGTCTGCCCCTTCCAAATTAAAACACAGGGCAAAACCACAGTCTGAGGCAATTGAATCTCCGGAAACTGCTGCAACTGACATTTCTCATATGCCTGTTCTCTCATTTTCTGTGGGAAAACCTAAACCCCCTCTTGAAAAGAAGGGGCAACCTACACCTCCCTGTTCACCCAGTTCCACAGCACCTCAGCCACAGACCCCTGAGGACTGTCTCCCTTCTGTCACAGTTTTTGCTGCAGTCAAAGAAGAGAAATACCCAGAGCATGTGATTGATGAGAGAGACTCACCTGAGAGCCCGCCGCCCAGTGAGACAGGTCTTTTGGTCCCCATCAGTAACACTGATTTCGCTCCAATAACAAGTCTAGCAGTAGGCCATACTGACTTCCATCACCAAGAGGAGCTCATGGAAAGTGAGCCTAGCAAAAAGGACAGACCCAGTGATACTCAGGAGCTAATTGAAAAGATGCCTGGAGATGGGGAATGTGTAAAAGAGGAGAACAGTGTTGTTAGAACACCATTTGAGGATACCGTGTCTACCAGTCCTGCAGAGACTATTTCCCGCCCGCTCAAAGTAAAAATTAAAATGTCTACAGGCAGCATCACAAGAACCGTCACTGCGGTGACACCTAAAAAAGGTTTAAGAGCCACTTCAAAGGCTGTGGATAGTTCAAAACCATCACCAGAAGGTCACAATACAAGATCCAAAAGGGAGTTATCACAGCAATCTCAGTCATTAGTTCTACCAAAGCTCAAGGATGTTTGTGCGGTTCAGGAGAAAACAGCAGTGAATACCAAATCTAAAGTTTCCCCAACAGCTGTTAGCATCACAAAAACTGCAACCCTGCCCTCCGTGTCTGTTTCCACTCCCAGAGCCATCCCAGGTGTTATAAACCTGCGCAGTCTGGGTCAGAAAACTCTGAACAGTGGAATAACACTTCCTGCAACTTCACCCGGGCTCCCTCCTCAAATTAGCAGCAGACCAGCATCCATAGTTAACAACACTGGTGCAATCATATCTAAGAATCAGACCAACCTGGTGGAAGCTTTCAACAAAATCCTCAACAACAAGAACTTGCTGCCCTGTTACAAACCCGATTTGAGCTTGCCACTTCCTGCAGAGTGGGGCATTGCTTTACCTGCACAGGTAAGGTCTTATTGTGTATAGCAAGGATTAGTCAATTTATCATTCAGTCAATCAACATTAATATGTATCTGCAACTACACTGCATCCTAATTTTTAAATCATATTTGGAAATCTTTGGCATGAATATTTGATAAATTCAGATTAAATAACAAATTCACTGTCGTCAGCCACTACCACAAGTAAAATCTAATTCTGTGTGAAACATTATAGTTGTACACTTAATTGGTAGTCTAAATCTAACAAGTTATTCCTGCCACACACTGTTTTCTTTCTCATATAAATGTTATCCTGACAAGGCTAAAAAATGTAGATGTAAAGTAAAGAGTTATAGGAAGAGCATGTGTGCAATATCAAGCATCTGATAACACATTATGAAAAGTGTCATGGGTCAAAATTGTCACATTTTCTTTGAGCAGATCGAGAATAATTGGAATGGTGATCATTATTTTACATTGCTCTGGTTTATATTAACATATCACTATCTAAGAAGATTAACTACCAATCTCTTACAGGGTTACCGCTGTTTGGAGTGTGGTGATTCCTTTGCCTTGGAGCAGAGTTTAGCACAACACTATGACCGACGCTCGCTGAGGATTGAAGTGACGTGTAATCACTGCGCCAAGCGGCTGGCGTTCTTCAACAAATGCAGCTTGCTTTTACATGCCAGAGAGCACAAGGAGAGAGGCCTGATCATGCAGTGTTCCCACCTGGTGATGAAACCTGTGCCCATAGAGCAGATGATAGGCCAACAGGAACTCATGCCAGTTGGTTTGTGAAAATTGTTTGTGTCATCCTTAGGTTTTTGTTTTTGGATGTGTGTCCTGTGTGTGATTATTTGTGTATTCTTCCTTAATTCCTCAGGTGTGCTCTCTTCGTCTCTGTTGTCATCGTCATTCTCCTCCTTAGGCCAGGTGACTTCAAACACAACACCTCAGCCACATCAGGCAGTATCTAACAATAAATCAGAGGCAGTGAAGTTCATGAGTAGTAAATGTGCAGAGTGTCAGACTCAGTTCAGCAGCAAAGAAGAGATGGCTGAGCATTTCCAAGAAATCAAACCAGCACACACCACTGTAAGTCTTGTTTATGGGAGAAAAAATACTTAAAAAAAAAGAAATTATACTCTCTCATGACATGCAACATCTCAACCTTTTTTTCTGTTGTTATCCAGCCATGCACAGAGTGTTCTCCTCCCATGCTCTTGCCCAACATGTGCAGTGCAGCAGCTCATCAACGCATCCACCAAGACTGTGCACCACATGTCTGCCCAGAGTGTGGAGCCACAGTCAAGCTGTCGCTGTTTCAGGCACATCTGGATGAGACTTGTTTGCACTTTGCACGTCGCATCGGATACAGGTGTGATACCAGGCCGTGTAAACAGAAAAAAAATGTACTGAAGTGTACTGATGTTATACCCTTCATTTATTTTCATATTTCTGTTTGCCTGTCCAGATGTTCCAGTTGTCAGGTTGTGTTTGGAGGCCTGAACTCAGTGAAGTCTCACATCCAACAGGCACATTGTGATATGTTCCACAAATGCCCTAGCTGTCCCATGGCTTTCAAATCTTCCCTCAGCATACAGAGCCACATTGCTTCCCAACATCCAACTCTCACTGAAGGACAGACAATGTACTACACACACACACAGACTTAAAGTTTGTAACCTGATAATTCATTTCTCTCTTACAATTAATTGATCAAGCTTTCATCTTTTTACAGATTGATATATAAATGTGTCATGTGTGACACTGTTTTTACCCAGAAGCCTCTGCTGTATGCCCACTTTGACACTCATTTAACCAATCAGAAGGTGCATGTGTTTAAATGCCCTGAGTGCACCAAGCTGTTTTCTCAGAGGAATTCCCTATTGGACCATTTCAAGGTGGGTCTCTGTCTGTGTACTTTGATTCAGAGTCAAGATTTAAAGAAGCTTAATAATCTCACAGGGAAATTCCTTAATCGTAAATTAAACATATAAACCTGGCCTTAGAATTACTATTTTCTTTATCAAATTTTCTCTGTTCCTTAGGCTCACAAGACTCCCACATTAAAACAAGAGATGCATTCGCCTTCAGCTGCTTCCTTTCGTTCACGGCCTTCAGTGAAGTCAGAGAGCTCAGATGGCGATGGATGGATGGATGAACTTAAAGAAGTGACAGTGAAGACAGAGAGGTTGAAGACACCTTCAGGATGGAACTGTGCACCTTGCCACGCTCGCTACACAGATAGGGAAGACTACATTAACCATATGGCTAAACAGCATGGCAAGGTCTGGAGGTCTAATATTCCCCTAACTATAGTGTCAAAGATACACACTGTCACTACATTAATTTTACTTTTCATTACAGAAAAGGTGAAACATATAGCTATATAAATGTTTGTTTTGTACAGATTCTGAAGAAGTTTCCCTGTAACAAATGTGAAAGCTCCTTCACCACCACCTCCAGTTTGAGACGTCACATCAGAGACAAACACAAAGTCATGAATCGTGGATTTCACTGCAAGTGAGTGACCCCCACTGTCTGTCTATATTAAACAATTGTTATTGTGTGTATAGTGTGTATTGTCTAGTGAAACATTTGTTGAAGTAAAGTAAATAAAAACTGAGAGCACTTGCAAATATGAATAGTATGTTGAAAACATTGCCAAAAAGTGGTGAGATGTACAGTGGTGTGAAAAAGTGTTTGCCCCCTTCCTGATTTTTTAGGCAAAGATAACCCATGTAAACACAAAATGCAGTTTTTGAGTGATGATTTTATTTATTAAGGAAAAAAAACTGTCAAGACCTACATGGCCCTATGTGAAAAAGTAATTGCCCTCCTATATCTAACAACTGGTTGTGCCACCTTCAGCCACAACAACTTCAATCAAGCATTTGCAATATTTTGCAGTGAATCTTCCACATTGCTGTGGAGGAATTTTGGCCCCCTCTTCTTTGCGGAATTGTTTTAATTCAGCCACATTGGAGGGTTTCAATGCATGATACACATTTTAAGGTCATGTCAGAGCATCTCAATTGGATTCGGACTTTGACTAGGCCACTGCAAATCCTTCAGTTTGTATTTTTAAGCCATTCACATGTGGACTTGCTACTGGGTTTGGATCATTGTCCTGCTGCAGATCCCAGGTGTATTTCAGCTTGAGATCACAAACTGATGGCCAGACATTCTCCTTCAGAATTGTTCGGTAGTTTTTGGATAGTTTTTTCCTTAATAAATAAAATCATCACTTAAAAACTCCATTTTATGTTTACTTGGGTTAACTTCGTCTAATATTTAAATTTGTTTGATCATCTGAATCATTTACGTGTGACAAATATGCAAAAACATCAAAAAAACAGGAAGAGGGCAAAGTTTTCACACCACTGCATTTATGAATGTATGTTTGTGTGTGTAACTATATAGGTTCTGCACTGAAAGTAAGAAAACCTTCAGCAGCAAAGCGATGTTAGAGAAACATGTCCGGCTGAGACACAGTATGAGCACTATGGGCCAGGACACACTGGTGGTAAGCTACTCTTCCGGATTCCTAACAAGTCAGACAGGAAGAACCTTTAACTTAAATGTTAGTTAAGAGCAGTTTCCTCTTGTTACAGGGGGGTGGCGAAGAGGCAGACAGTTCTTCAGAGCAGGATGGTAGTTTGGGGGCTCGCCAGAGACGAAGAGGAGCTCTGAAGTTGGACCAGGATGAAGAGTCCACAGATGGGATAAGTCCTGTGAAGAAATTACGATCCTCCTCTGTTCATGCCAATTACTCTCTTCCTGATTCTGGATTCCGCTGTGCCCCCTGTGGCTTTACCACAGAGAACCAGTCATTGTTCCTGGAGCACATCAGTCAGCACAGGCGAGGAGGGACAGAGGGCAGTGGTTTGCAGTGTCTACAATGTGGCGCTTGCTTCACATCATCCTTTTCCCTGTCTCGCCATCGCTTCATCACCCACAAAGTGAGAGATGCATTTACTGACAACCAGCAAGCCCTCGGCGGGCACCCAGCACCTTCCCCCAGCAATGGCAAGAACCATGATGATAAGAGTTCTCTGGATGATTCTGCACCAGCATCGCCCTCCTCTCAGCCCTTCATAGCTCAGGGGAAGGAGGAGGAGGACACACTGGCTTGTAAGGTGTGTGGTAAACATTTTGAAAAAGCAACAGATCTGAATACACACTTCAGAACTCATGGTATGGCTTTTATCAATGCAAGGAATGCTGGAAAAACTACCTAAAATGGCAAATGTGAGGAGAAGATTACTGTTGGTAGGTGATAAAATGATTTTAGTGCCTTCTTTTGTCGACTTCCCATTAAAGTGTGGGTTAGCACACCTATGCACTAATTCATCCAAAGATAGCTAGGTCAGATTTTTTATGTCAATAGATTAAACAGTTCATTTTCACTAGTTGAGTAAAACCTTAACCTTCTGACAGTCAGGATATAATGCTGCATTAGTTACTTCCCAGTCAGTGCACAGTTAGCCTCATTAGTTCACATAATAATGTGCCTGTAGAAAACTGTGAATGTCCCTAAATGCTACTGTGATGATGGCGGCTCTTTCAGTTAATGTTAATAGACAGCAATAGAATGTGTCTTTTTCAATTTCAATATCTTGTCATCCTGAGAGATTCTTGAATGACAACCCAGGTCTGTAAAGTAATTTTTAACCATGTTGTATAGTTTAGGGGTTATTGCAGTGGCCTTAAATATTTTAGCTTAGTTAATATTGTGTATACGTTTAATTTATTGACAGCCTTTTCTGCAAACATATGCTAAAATTTTAGAATAAATCCCAACTTTAAAAAAGTCTGTACCCCTTTAGTGTGTTTTTGAGATTGCTAATGGAGGGACAGCATCACAAAAAGAGAATTTGTAGCAAAAAACTGCACCTTAATTAGTTTAATTCAGGCCTCTGAAACTCCATATTAGCTTTAGCTGTACTTTGGAAAATATCTTTGCACAAAATGAGAACTTCAGGCAAAATTAAAGTGACCCACACAACCCTTTTAATACTAATGTATGTTAGTACTGCTTTAAAACAGACTTATAAAATGTGTGTTTTTTTATATTTACTGGAGTGATTGTGGACCAATAACTTTATGGAAGGCAGGAACACAGTCTAAAAACCATTGACTATGTTTGAAAACTGGTGGAAAATAATACAAAGTGTACATAAATTGTAGTTACTAGTGTATAATTTTCTAAATGATTAAAATTTAATATTGTTTTAAATATATTGTACTGTATTCACATCAGATTCACTGATTCCTTCTCTGTGAACAAAAGCGGTAAAATTATTATGATTGTTTTGGCTTATTGGTATGCAAGCATATGTGCATCTAAAGCTTATGTTTTACAATTACTGTTGACAAAAAAATGTGTATGTGAGTTTGTTTTCTGTTTTTCTAAGAACATGAGAACTTTGTACTTGATTAACTTTCTTGGGCACTGCTAAAAAAAATCATTGTTCAGCAAAACTGACAGTAGCTTTTGGTAAGTGCCTCTGACAAATCAGACAGAGAAGTACATAAAAATACACTGAAACTGAAAAGTGAGAACTGTCGCGTTACACAGATAGGTCCTATAGGAGAAGTGAGTGTTGAAAACTTGGTAGAGATACAGTATTGTTCTTTCATGATTTTGAATTCTGTGGTTTCATTTAATGTCTTTAAGTGGCTGTTCATGTTGGACTGAGCTAATTTCTACACATCGATATCACTGACTTAGAAACTATTGCTTTAATGTGCTGTATAGTCATCTGTGACATGTATATGGTTGTGTACTTTCTCAGGAGATTATCTCATGCTTTAACACTGTTAAATACAACATTGGTGTATTTAACTTCTACTTTTGCATTGACATAAATATTTCTAAACAACTGTTTATATAAAATAATAAAAAAAACCAGTCTTGTTTTTGTCTCCATATACCATTTTAACTCTATCAGAAACATCTTTAATAATTTAATTTAGTTAATTTGTTTTCCAGTTTTTCAGTTTCAAAAATCTGAAGACATCCCATATTGAAAGCAAGAGAATAATAAACAATACATTTTTTTCTTCATTCTATTAAAATATATTTTCTTATATAGAGGATTTTATAGTGATATAAAGTGATTTGATTAAAAAGTAGTAAAATAATCAGTAGGAATCTTATCGGGTTGTCTGTACTCTGTTCTCATTTTTTTTTTAACATATTTTCACAACTGCGCTATAATCATATGAATGTAAGCTATGAGTGCGTGTGGTTAGCTAAGGCTTTTTCAGGCTTTACACTTGGATGTGATGACTCTAGTCTCACAGCAGCAGGGACCACATGAGGAGAAACAGAAGAGATGTTGTGACTGCAGAGATCCCCTCAACACTCACTGATGGAGCTCCTGTATGAGAGTGATAAAAAGATGAGAGATTTGAGAACTTCTAAAGGTCATGAAAACTCATTTACGTAATAATTTCCTGTATTTGTGTTTTTCTGGACTCAAATAAACAGGACATGTTTTCATTCCACAAATCAGATCCATTCAGTTGTGATAGAACATATAATTTTATGTTTGAAACAGTACAATCTTAAAGGATAGACCTGACAATTTTTAAATGTCTGTCTCAAAACAATAGTTAAGTGCAAACACTGGTTTTACTTGCTATTCCTTCTCTTCACACATACCTTTAAAAGATCCCTTCAGTTGCTTGTTATGTCTCTGTGTCTCACCAGTAGTGCAATTTAAACACTGAAGAAGATTTAAACTTATATCGGTGTACGTGTCTTCTTACCTGACTGCGCAGAGGTTTGTGCTTGGGCACGAGTCCCTGTCTCTGCCCTTTCAAGAGCGGCTCGTTGATAATTTTTCAGTCCAGCTTTCTGGTCAGTGGTTACCTTGGCAGCATTGTCGGGACCAAGAGCCTCTAGCTGAGCAACAGAGAGTGCCTGGAGGGAAAAAAGTGAGTGAAACAGAGGCCGGGGGTGGGGGGTGGCATCTCCAATTTTTGTCCTAAAAACCTCATCATTAGTGCAGTGAGAATTTTCAGCTTGTTTTACTTATTTAAGCACATTTAAAACTTGGAGAAGTGTATCATCTGTATCATGTTAGTTTGCATCTGGATTTGCCCTCACCTTAGAAAAATTTGAAATTAGATTAGAAAAAGTTACTTACAGCAAAGTTGGCAGGTGGTATAAGTGGGATGCAAGTCTTACTGACAAACGATAAAACAGATGGGTTCAAGGCAGCCAGCTCATTTGCATTCAACCCAGCTGAGGTTAACAGAAACAGATACTGAGAAAACGCAATGAACAAGGACAAAAACTGTGGCATTTTTTAGAAATATTACAATGGAGTTCAGTTTCCTGCAGTAAATACCAAATAAATATACTGAATTATCTCACCAATGATGTTGCCAAAGTCAATCACTTGTGCTTCAGTCCAGGCACTGGGATGTCCAAATGCAGACACAGCAAGATTTTTCAACTGCTGCATGACTTTGAATGAGCACTGAATACCATCCATTGACCCTACAGCATCCCTGTGATCCACACAAACATACACGTTATGTTGTTGTGACATCTCTCCTCTCTCGCAGCTCATAACATTCAAAAATATGTGATAGTGCTTTGGAGAATGCATGCTTCATGCAGATAGGAAATGCAGGTTAAATAAATGCAAACGATGTTAAAAATAAACTGGAAGAAAATAAAGAATCCACAAATGTGATGTGTGTGCTGCACAAACTTGAAAGCATCTTTGTTGAGGGATTCGATCTCGCTGGAGTTGAGGCCACAGATGAACTGGTTCAGTGCTACAATATCTGCAGCTCCCAGTTGCTGAGCTGTCAGGTTGTTATATTTAGCAACACCCTTCCACACCGCCTCCATCTATTCAGACAGTTCATCTGTATTACTGAACATGATAAACACATCATGATAAACATATCAGCATAATCATGACTATGTGAAGCGGTTTCTGTGCTCCACCTGTGATTCATTCCAGCCGCAGTGAGCAATTTTGTCCAGGCTGTCCAGTGAGAAGGGGAGTTTCTTCAGATCTGAGGTGAAGAAGCCCCGTGTTATACATCCCAGCTGTATCACTACACTCTCATTCATCTGGGACACTGGGCCAAAGACCTACAGAAACAAATAAACACACACTCAAATAAATCAGACTTCCACATAGGTGACTGTGCTCATGAATGACTGTGATGAACATAAAATGTAGAATTTCAACTTTCAGCCTTAAAAGTTCACATGGTCCATTTTGAGTGACAGTTAACCTTAGCTTTAGGGTAGACATGAGAATATTCCACCTAGCTGCTATGTACAAAAACCGCTATGTACAAAAATTGCTATGGGCCAAAACAACGGGTAATAATAACTGTTAGAAACTTTATATCCACAAATACATATTTGGAATGCAAAACACTTTCACTTCAAGCTTTGGGCCTTTGACTATGAATAATGTGGGCACCCAATTAAACAGTAGTATTATATGTTACCACAAACCACAAAATGAATAAAATCATGAAATGCATAAAACCACTTTATTTTCTTTGTACACCTTTAGTATTTTATCATTAATCAAGTTATCCTATGCTGTAAAATTATTCTGACATATAGGGGAGGGGTGGAGTGGGGGTTTAATTACATCTTAATAACATTGGAAACAGTTTTGCCTTCATTGTACCTCAGCTGCTTTCTTAATAAGCACGGTCAGTTGGTCTGCATTATAGCCAGGGGTGGCCCCAAGTGTTTCTACACAAGTGAGGAAAGTGTCATTTGACATCATATTCAGATGTGCAGCTGTCCAATAGACATTAGCCATTCCCAAGTTTTCAATCATGTCCACAGTGGGTGCTTCAGCATTAATACTGCCATTGATATTGTTGGCTAAGAGAGACAGAAAGAGAGATATCACAGGGGAGAAATATGAATCGCATAAGAATCTGAGACCTCACTTAAGAACACATGTAAATAGATTAAAGAAATCTTCACCAATGTAACAACATATGAAAAACAATTTTGCAATGTAAGAAAATACAGCCAAACCCAGAACATTGGCAAACTTTAACAAAATTTCCACCAGACACTAATAAGTGATGAACATAACTCAGACATGCTTGTTCACGAAAGCTGAAGTAGATTTTTTATTAGTGGTGTAGGAAAATGAACTAATGTAAGTGTGTACAGGCCCAGTTAATGTGTAAGAGCAAAAAATGACCCACCTACAGTAACAGTCTCTTTCTTACCTCCTCTCTTTTTCCGTGCTACATTTGATTTGGTGGTGGTGGTGGTGAGATCAAAGAATTTCTTTCTGAGGGCGTCTGAGTCATAGGACAGACGTGACTTCAAGAAATAGAGAATGTCTTTCATCCAAGGCTAAGAGAGATACAGAGAGGGAAACATAAATATATAATAAAAAATGCATTGATGAATTATGTTCTAACCCCAGCTTATTTTAATTGATGACTTGTTGATAACAGTGTGAAGGAAAATACCTTATTGGGCAGAGCAGATGTGGTATTATCATCCAAAATGAGAAGAGGACCCAGTGCTTCCATAGTCTCTGAGGGCCAGTAAGATGGATCCCTGAAGGTAAAAAAAAGCATCAGACTCTTGCTTTTTCTCTCTAACTATCCTTGCCTTTTGTTGAGTGTGTCCTACCCAAAAGTCTTTTTGATAAGGTAAATCAGTTCTGCCCTTTGGTTTTGAGGAATGAATTGGCAGGAAGCCATGGCCAGAAGGCTGGAATTCAGGACATCAGGGGCCATGAGGCGCAGTTGAGATGGTGACAGCTCACACAGGAGAGGCCCAAGCCTGGATACATCCTCAGTGGTCAGCTTAGATACATTTTTCCCCTGCAAATGTACAGTACACATCAGGCAGTGGTTGAATGTATGCACTGGATCAATTAATTATAGCTACAGACAGGTAACAACTTACAGGAAAAAACTGAGTAAATAGAGAAACTAATGCAGATGAATCCACACAGGACCTTTCTAAACTAAACAGCTTTAAGGCTTTAACTCTTCAACACCATCACAGCACCAAATTAAGAAACAAGTTTTGAAACAATGGTGTTTGTGCCTCCAGTGTTTTATGCTCAACACTTCACTCAGACACTTTGTGTGGGGTTTTGCTTTAACCTGTCACCTGTCTGTATATTACGTATGCTTCAGCGTGCACTGACCAGGCAGAGCAGAGCCCTCTGGGTGAGTGCAGGACGAGATGGTGAACGAAGAGGCAATGAACTCAGGTTGGCCACTTCCATCTTGTCGAGGAACACAGGACACACAGAGTCAGGCAAACCCTGCACCTTAGAAGGCCTGTGATAACGTAAATGCGTAATTATAGAATTCTTTTTGATATATGATTAAATAAGAGAGCGATAAAATGAAGAAGGTTTTCTTACGGCAGGTGAAGAAGTAAAGATGTAGGAATCTTATCCAGCTCATTCCCTGTGATTGTTTTGAAATAGTCTGATCTCTCTTTCTCCAAAATGGCAAAAAGCTTTTGAGCAGCACAACCTGCCTGAAGACACATATTTATTGTTGATAGATATACTGTATTCTTTATTTACAGATGACTAATTGTATATGCTCTATGTCCGAGTACATACGTACCAGCACTTTAGAGAGCCATTGTGGATTTGCTGTTAAGGCCTGAGCCAGGTTCTGTGTATCATTGTCTCCTAATTTGTCAATCATATTACAAGATATTCCCTGAAGGATTGAATGCAGCCTCCTGTTTGAGCAGAGACTTTTTTGAATGTAATCATGTAAACCAACAGCAGACATTTACATTCAGGATTCAGATTTAAAATATTTTGTTTATAAAAGATAGAGAAATATTTGAGAACCAAGTTTTCCCATGCAGTGTGTTTTAATGATCTGAGTGATGAGTATCAACTTTAATTAACATCTCTGCCAGTTACAGCAGAAACCATTTGAGCCTTGTCTAACACGTTTTTGCTATTATACTGTACTGCTGTATATCTTACCCATACTGCTGAAGTTGCTTTATATCTTGCAGTTTGTTTGCCAAGTATGCTGCCTTCAACAAAAAGACGAAAAAAAAGACAACAAATGAGTAAAGATAGAACTTCTTACTTAATTAAATTATAATTTAGGGAAGATTCTGTCATCTAGATTGATTTGCAGTCAGTCTGTTGTGCTATTTATAATAGTTAAAAATGTGTAGCTCATGGCTGTCAGCAGACAGGATGAATTTCAGGGACGTTACCTGTGAGAGACTCCAGGTTTTGTTTTCCACTTGGTCCAATGATGTGATGTTCGCTTTTTTAAGCCTAGTTAGAGAAATGCTGTGAAGCAAAGGCTCAACCAACCTTTGCACTAGCTCTGTGGAATCTGCATCCCCCTGAAGCTACAGGAAACAAATCATTCTTTTTACATTTATATGTATTATATAAATGTATAATATTTTTTCTTCAAGTATTACAACATAACGTTTTATTTGAGATTAAATGCATCTGTTTTTCTTGCTGAATATACGTATATATACTATGCTGACTTTGCATTCCCTCATTATTTGCCAAACAACAGTAATCATCACAGTCTTTAATAATCAAAAGTGTTAGCTTGCATGCTTCTTTCTTCTTACCCCCTGCAGCATCGCCTTCAACTGCCCTTTTCGCATGGCCTTAGAGATGTTCTTCAGGGCCTCTGTATAATTCAGGATCTCGCGGGCTTTGACTTGCTTGAGCACACAGCTCGGCAAACCTTCTGCAGCTGACTGAAGGGCCAGCAGCTCCTTACCTAACACCTCATTACACTAAGAGAAACCAGAATGAGAGAACAATGCGAGAGGGAGAACATATGACAGAGAAACAATCAACAGCGCTGCAGGCTCACCTTCCTATCGCCCAGCTGTTTCTTGACCAGAGCGGTCAGCTGGCTCTGTGTCCACTGGACGCCAGGTCCAAGATTTCTGAGAACCTCTTTGAGAGTGGTGTTGGGGATCGTAGATAATTGTTTGGCAGATAACAAAGCGACATTGCTGCCCAACTCACACAGTGCTTGAGAAATGTTGGAATTTGACATCATAGAGTTGAGAAGGTGCTTCTTCAGCTTGAGTCAGGATGCATAAAAAAGACAAGACAGCAATTAAGAGGTTATATAGATTAATAGAATCCATTATGTCTGTTGTGGTTGAAGGGTGTAAACATTGTGGGTATGTAGGTTACGTAGGTCTGTGATACCTGTTTAATTTTGGGGTTGGGGGCGCAATTATCAAGCTGAAAGAGGAATTTCTTGCTGAGGTCAGGAGTAATTTCTGTAGCGTTGTAATAATAACAAGCCAGTGTACCAAGCCTGAGGAGCAGAAATTATTCCAGCAGTTTTATGAAATCAGCTTATTATAATGACTACAATGTTATGAAGCATAGATTTATTTTTCTCTCAAAATGAATGAGTGTCAAAACCCCCAAACATGTGTTATGTAATGGTAGATCATTTTCCTGCAATGATCTGATGCAGTAACACACTAATGTATCAATTCATAGTTACACACTTGTCCACACGATCAACAAGCTTCTCCTTTCCAGTGAAGCACTCTTGAATTCTTTGAAGAAACATGTTGCCCAGGCTGGGGTTCATTGTGGTTGCCCTGCTGAAGGTGGAGTTGGACTGGGCTGAGAGGAAATATTCACAAAGCTAGAAGGCAAATTGAAAGAAAACAAACCAGCAGAGCTACATATTGAAGTCTTAGCTATTTGCACTTAAACTAGCTCTTTATCTTTTCTTGCACACTCACATTTTCTATGGGACAACAATCAACATCTCCTGGTGTTAAATGGGAGAGAAAAGGCCCCAGCATCGTCATTGCATTGAAGTTCAACCATTTCAGTGTAGGTTTGCAGCGATTCATAAGTTCTGCAGAAAAAAATGAAGCTGTTTTGTAAGTCATACTACATTACAATTAAACAGAAAAGTGACATGCATTAAGGATTTATGGGTCACAAAGTCTTAATTTTTGCCAGCACAGTAATGTTGGTTTCATTATCAATCGTGGAGACAACTGTCTGTAGCAGTGAACACAGTCTGTGATTTGCATGATTTCCTGGACTGATCTGAAGCTGTGATTTGCTTTTTGTCAGCTCACTTCCTTATTGTTTTTCAACTAATCTGAAAAGTAAGGTCACCACTGTTTTTTTAGGATCCTTGATCACATTCACAAAGTTTGACCTGTTTGCGGCAGCATCAGTAGTTTGGGTTAAGGACTAGTCACAAGCTCATTATTCCCAACACAGCCATCCTCCACTCTGCATCTTCATATGTCATTGTTTCCTTCTTTCTCTTTCACCTTGTCCTCCATCTTTGTTTGGTTTTAATTTCTTTTTTTACAATTTCAGTTTTTTTTTACATTTCTGGTGTGACCAGATTTTCCATGGAAAATTGTGTGAAGGTTCTCATCATTTGCTTACTTGAGACTGGGTCAGATGACGGCCTTAATGTACAGTTGAAGTAGCTCTGAGTAATCTGCTCTTTTGCCCATTTTACAGTATCAATCCTTTGATTCTCAGACATGGAGCCATACGTCTCCTGTAGCATCTTCATCCTGTAAGAAACAGCTATTTAGAATTTTATGAAACGCTGCTCAGAGGCAATGGATGAAGTACAGTAATTCCACTACAACGCACTCACATCTTTTTCAAGTTTTGGCCCTGGATTTGGGTAGGAAGGCTTATTTTTAAAGAACGCATATCCCGCATTGCAGGTTTGGCAGCCCACAGCAGTGTGTCATAGTCATCTGAGCTCATGTTGTTTTCGCCCTGCGTGGTTAAAACGGTCCAAGACACAGGGGCGAGAAATGCTTGCATGTAACATGAAGATGCTTCCTGGGGGATCATAAGGCATATATGATTAGACTACCACACAGCAGCATTGATAAACTGGATTATATACTTTGCTAAGATTTTGCATTAGTGTACTCACAGAGAGGTTCTTCATCATCCTGATCATATGTGGAAGATTGGTGCAATTCCACATCTTGTTTGACTGCAAAGAGACGGAGTGTGTTTGTATAGAGTAAGTCAGATGCAGCAAAATAAACAGATGTGAATGACAGTTTTACTGCTCCAGATAATGCTAGCCGAAGTAATAAACAAACTATGTAATTATGTTTCTATCACTGTCCTTTTTCTTGATGTGAACAAATGTAGTAAACATGATCTTATCAGATTCACTGTAAGAGTATGTGTGCGTGATATTTGTACCATTGCGTTATCCATGGGGGCAAGGCTAAGCAAGCCTTTGTTTGGGTCTACAGTGACTGAATTCAGGACATTGAGAAAAATGGATAAGATGGCATTGGATGGGTTAGTGTTTTTGTCCACTGTAGGCAAATCACTGAAAGAGAGTGGAAAGAAGAACTGGTGAGTAGAATTGGTTTTGAATATCATGTGATATTTTCAGATATGTAGTCAGTTTCACACATCCTGGACAGTGCAGCCACAGTTGTCAGCTGGAGTCCTGTGCCTTAAGTTGTTTTACAGCTTCACAACCGTTGAGAGAATGAATAAGTGCAATACATGAATTAACAGAACCAGACTCTTCAGGAGATCAACCAAACACACATCAGTAATTACCTGTTATTGAAGACAATGCTCAGCAGCATCATCTTAGGCACCTGGTATCCTGTAACATAAAAGCCCTGCATATTTATAGGTGGCAGGATCGGTCTAGTATTTTCCAAGTTGTGACTCAGCTGTGCCACTATATCTTTTCTCTATGCTAGACTACACAAATTTCTGACAAAAAATGAGTCTTCTCACCATTATTCTGGCACTTTATCATCTGATAAAAAAACAAACATAGAATTAAATTGTATTATAATACAAATTACTAAAACACGTAATTTCCTGAATACACACAAGTAAGTATTCAGGAAATGACATACCAGTTTTTTGGCCATGTCCTTGAAGTCAGATTTAATTCCAGACATCGTATCTACATTTAGGGAATTAGCTGGGAACAGCAGAGATTTATAATTAGGAATCAGCACACAAATATTCTAAACAGACGTAAGCAGTGTTCATGCTCAAGATGCAGGATACATGTGATGATGTTGCTTACCCAAGGCTGCACAGGCCACAATCAGTATGAAGGTATATGTTCCTCTCTTTGGAGGCATGGTGATCGACCTTCCTGTCTGGTTGTTTAAACATGATGACAGAATTCAAAGTATGCATTATTATGAACTATCATTAGAATTTAGTGGTCTTTGTCTATTTTGACATAAAAAAATGTTTTGGAGGTTTTTGGAGGATTGTTTGTTTATGTATTAGGACTCCAGTTGTTAGGGAATCTGTCTCCATGTGAGCCACCACAAGTTTCCTGACAGACATCCTCCACTGGGGATTTGTAATCACACCTCCCTAGTTACCATCTCTGTTACTCATCCTTTGGGGAACTACATGGACTTGGAGGATAATTTGCTGTGAAAAACAGGCTAAGTCATGAACATGATGTACTATAAAATATTTTGTCTGTTTTTTTCTTCATCCATTACTTCTGCACAAACATCTTTGAGTGGCTTTGCATGATGGCAATCTGCCTTCAATTTAAATAGTCTCAATGTTCTCAGAAATAGTATATAAAAATGAAAAATACTAGAATAATTTATTTACATATCCTATAGTTGCTTAAAAAGCCAAGAAAGATCACATTTAGTAGCTAATTTTGTAATATGTTATCACATTTCACAGTCATCATTTATAAGAATGAATACATTCAAAATAAATAACACACATAATACACGTAAATGTTTTTTTAGTGTTCAGTTGTAATTAGAAATAACAATAAAACAAAGTGGACAACATTTTGATTGCCAAAAGCATAACTGATTTCGATTATTACTTACAGACTTCTGTCTTCTGCCTGGTGGACTTCAGAAACAATTTGATTAAACAACAAAAGTCAGAATGTGAGTGAGGATGTGTTCTTCCTTTGCCTTTCTCCAACATGTGATATGAGTTTGATCTGTGGCAACTGCTCCTCGACTGACTTAAAGCAGGTGCACGGTATTAAACAACACTACGTGTGTGTGTGTGTGAGAGAAACTGAGTGACTGAGAGAGAGAGAGAGAGAGAGAGAGAGAGTGAGAGAGAGAGCGAGATAGAGCGCGTCTGAATTATGTCAGATATCCTTTTTAATTGATTCATTCTCATGCCAACTGTAACATTAACTCATCACTGCTTGACTTAGGTGAAATTAATAAATGTTGTGGAAGGATTCTGATTATAAAAACGAAGCTTTCATTTGAACAAAAACCTCTACATATACTTTTCATGGCTGGCAAATATGACATAGCAGCTCTTTAACACAGAGCAGCAATGTCCCCACACAGTCATGTGGGTGATGCGGCAAACATTATGCAATACCCACAGGACCTCCTTTTCTCATTAATCTCTAATCATACTCATTATATTCGTTGCCACTCACACCTGTTAGCAATCTGATAATTAAACAATTATATTAAGTGACACTAACTTAATAATCACTTCATTGTTACTACATTTAAGTTAAGTGTTGCTCTGAATTTCACTCCATGTCACTGTTTCCTTCCATTTTGGAGCCAATAGTTTCATGAAGGTTTGGGTTGGTAAAGTGATCTGAAAAAGACCATTGACACTTGTTAGTGTATATATATTTTGTCTACATGTACACAGTATTATTTGTGTGTGTGTGTGTGTGTGTGTGTGTGTAACATATGTGGTTTATTTGAAGGGTAAGGCTGGTGTTATTCTACAGGTTTTGTAACAGTCAATAAATCTTACAAATAAACAAAAATCTTCTGTCCAGCTTTAATTTGATGGGAAAGCTACTATTTGATTAGAATAACACTCACTTAGCTCAGTGGTTGCTTCTGTGGTAGAGATAAAACTCAAGGATATTCAACCTTTTTCTTTCTTATTTACAAAATATGATTAAAATTTAAAATGGACAGTGCAGAATCCTCAAATATCCTTATTATTTTCAAGTTGTCAAGAAAATATCACAGATTTTAAAGGTGTTTCAGACTTTTGGAAGATAGTCTATTTGGTATGTGCACAACTCACCTGCAGCAAACTCATGGATGTCATGAGGCCTTTTAAGAAGCACATCTCTGTGAAAAGAGGGAAGGAAATGTGAAGTATACAACAACAACACATCTATTAAGGTCCTCTCATGAAAAAGTGATCTACTGTGTATACCTTTATGATATATAATTAAACCAAGGAATCATGGGATATGTTGATATATGACATAAATCCGCACGTGAACAGCTCAAGGATTTATTAGAGAAAACAGTTTTTAACTGATTTTATTAAAAGAAACACCATTTTCTAAATAGTATTTTTAGAAATAGAATTTTCACAATGCTCATAAAATATTTTGCTGATTATGTCATACGTTGTATATGGTAAAATATGAAGAATAAAACATGATTTTAAATAAAAGAACATTTAATGTTCCCTACTCTCTGGAATAGTTTTTTTAAAGATACCAGTCTGTTATACTGAGGTTATCGTTCTTTTTAAACATATATACATTTGTAAAGAGCAAATGTTTCTTTCTTATTTTGTTTCTACATGAGGCTGATCTGATTTGTTTGTTTGTTTGAGCTTAAACTATAATGTTGCTGTAAATCAAAATGAGAGTTTCTGTCTGAAATGAGCTGTATGTTGCACTTCGCTTTGGCTCAAAAGTTACCATTTCAAAACTAAAGATGGGCGAACATTACCTTAGAAAGTCGCCTATCAGTATCTCCACTTCTGGATGCGACTTCAAATACTTCTCGTTTTCGATTCTCGTCTTGATCTGGAATCAAAGTTAAACGCTTTTCGTTAACTAGGATTGTAAATTCATGTGTTTCGACTGCTAAAATGTAGCATGTATACTAGCTAACAGTGGGTTAGCTAGCTAAAGCTAAGTTACCTTGTACTGCTGCAGTTTCTCTTGCTGCTCAGTGCTTAATACGTCGGTGTCCAGCTTCGCCAAGACACCTTTTCGAGCCATTATTAACTAAATGAAATGTTCGTCTAACTATTTGTTACGTCTGAAGCCACATTAAGCACATATTTGATCACCTGTTCTTGACACCGCCATGGTGTCTAGCTGCTAGTGTTGCTATGGAAACGACTTCCAGCTATTTACGGCTCTGACCGCAAGGTGGCAGCATAAACATGATTAAAGCTACAGCGACACTGGTTATTAAAGTTAATTCGGATTTTAAAGCAGAAATATATTTATACATTTTCACCATCTGAGAGGAAGACTTTTCTCCGATGATGTCGTTTCTGGAGGCTGGTTCACTGCACACTAATAATGCAGACCTAGATATTAAAAACTGTTCAAACAAAAATATGCTGCATGTCAAATCCCATTCCCTGAGCAAACTGTGTGTAGTTTCTTTCTTGGCTCAAAATTGATAAGTAGTTGTTTGATTTTAATGAATTTTTTTTGACAAAAAAAGTTCAAAACAGAGAAAATAAAAGTTACAATAAAGCTTGGAGCTCTGGCGTCCTCTGGAGGTTGCTTCCTTTGCATGGTCTTCTTTTGATTAGTCTTTTTTGTAGATGTATGCTCCAACACTTTTTACCATGTTAATGCAGAAAGGTGCAGTCAAAGACTTCTGTGAGCCACACTCACTGAACAGCTCGGCAACAGTGAAGAGAAATTCCTTTCCAAAGGCTTTTGAGCAAGGCTTCCTCCTCTAACCACTCACAGACGATCTTGCTTGCTAAGCTTTGTGGCATTCTTATTTATTGTTATAGAACAGTTTTTAACTGAAAATTGTAGTCAGCTTAAAAGAAAAAAAAAACAAACAGTGATTTTACAAGCAAATTATGCCACTTTGCCTAACTATGCCACAGAAATAATGTGCACACTAAAACAATTGCATGTGAAATAGATGTAATATGTCAAACTTTAGCAAAATATATACAAGCATAACATAAAGTGCTATTCTAGACACAGGCCGGTAATAAAACAGTAATTAAATCTACATCTTGTCTGGAGTTTATTAACACATTTTACATTTGCACAGGCATATAACAGAATACTTTGCTGCTCGTAAGATAAACACAACAAAATGTGTTTTTGGAGGTATTTTAGGCATGAGAGATAGAAATTATATACAAGCTCTTCCTGAGTTTGCTTTACACAGAAGCTGGAGTCCTTTATCCTTTTGTCATCTGTGCCTAAAAGAAAACAAATGGCTTACGTTGGTTTCTCCTCACACTACAGTTCCACAAATCACGGCTCACCACTGATCTCCCAAAACTGCTGAACAAACTCGCTGGTTTCCGTGAATGAGTGAGTACGCGCTTTCCAAAATAAAGTGGTTAAAACTGAAAGACGTCATACAATGAATGAAAAACCTGCTGTTTGAGCAGCAGTGACAACAGTGTGAGTTTATGCCACAAGATGGAACAGTGAGACAGCAGTGATGTCAGATAGCCCCCACTGAACTTGTCACCCTTAAAAAACATTAAACCTATTTGTTAAAGCAGGGAGCAACTAATAATGAAAATGAAACCCACCTCTTCTCCTTGTATAAAACAGATAGAAATGCATGTGAAAACGTGCTGTGATTACATATTATACTCTGCCTGGAGCAGGAAATAACTTGGGTTGTTGAAATGCATGGCTTCTATCCTATCCTGCACACTCTGTTCTTCCTCATTTTTTTCTTCCTCTTCTTCTGTTTGGCTCAGCGGAGGTTCTTTGTAGCGAGGAGGGGTAAAGGTCACCAGAGCTTGCACTTCTGGTGCTGAAGCGCTGGGAGGTGGAGGCTGAGACAAGTCACTGTGTTGGGTCATAGTGAAGAGATGGTGGAGTTTAGGCATAAATCTGTCCCTGTGACTGTAATGAAAAAGAAATGTATGTGGAAACAAAGAGAAAGCAGTGTCACCATTCATTTGATTAAGCTTTGAAATATAATACATAACTTCACTGGCTTTATTTATATCATGCTTTATTGTTTATTTCGTAAAGCAAAAAAATACTTTTTTTAAAGACAAATTTAACACCAGACATCTCAGTACCTGAATATGTAGGCAGCCAAAATGACTGACAAGAGAAGAAAACAACCAGAGATCCACAGGGTGTGATATGACACCTTCTCGTCAGTTGTTTCTGCTGTAATAGCAGGTATAAAGAGAGGGGACACTGTGAGGAATCCTAATGGACCAGAATAACATCCATGCGAGTATGTTTGGGTGTGACTGAATGTGTGTGTGATAGGTGTGTTGAGCCATGTTTCCTGTGGCTTGTTTCGTTGTTAGGCCTCAGTTATTATGATGACATGGCTTCCTGTTAAAGCCCAGTGGGGGGAGAGGGGATTTTCAGCACTAACAATATTTAACAGCTACTTCTGTCTCATTTATTATTCATCTCTCTCTCTCTGCCACAACACACACACAAACCCAAATGACCAAAATATTTTACTGTCTGCTAGCTGTCTTACATCCAGGCATGAATGCAGACCCTTCCTCTGTGGATACTGCCAACTGTTGGTTAAAGACAGTAAAACAAGACAAAGCGTGAGTTTCTGCAGGAAAATGTAAAAGAGCACAAATTATTTCTAGATAATGACTGTCACATTGATTCCTGATAATCTTACCGTGGAGGCATACACATCAATGGGCTCTGGAGGTGAAGAGAGAGACAGCATACAGAAAACATGTTATCAAAAACCCTTACAGAAAGTAACACTGAAATGTATGAAAACTAAACACATATCGTAGATAGCGTATTATCTTGAGCTTTTTGGGATTGCAAGATAAACTAACAGAACAGGAACTCAAGCATATACATTTCTGCTGCACAATAGTATGTTTTCATTTTTAAATCTCTCAAAATAAAATTTGGTGACAAAACGTAGAGACCATTAATGCGGGACACAATTAGACACAAAGCAGAAAAGGCTGGAAACCACCGATCTAGACAGAGTTCTGCAAGCTTTTCGGTAAAAGGGGAGATTTCCACTGGTGCTGCGCTCAAGACTCTCTAGACTGACATTCAGTGTATTTCCCCTCATAGGTTGAAGTTTGATTATTCGTCTCTAGCTGAGTGACAATGAATGTGAAGCTAGATGAGGAGACTATTAGCTTAGTTTAGCGTAAACGTATAAACGTAAAATGTTAACAGTACAGTTTACAGTATGATCCATATAAGTAGATACATATACATGTGGAAAGCTGGTGTCAACGAGAATAGATGAATATACTAACATTTTCCAAGTTTTATTCTCATGTCAACATGGGTGAGATGATGTTTCACTTAAATTTTTAGTATATTTCATTTTGCTAAGAACACTATGGATTGAAGACGTCTTAAACAAAGAAAACAATTGTAAGCAGTAGTATGTACAGTATGTGAGGAGATGTTTGTGTGTGCAGGTTCTACAATCATACGGGAAGAAAACAGGAGCTCCGTCTCCTCAGGTTGTCATGACTACTTTTGTCTTTGTTCAGGGTGGTCTGTGTGTTATTTGGTTAAGAGGTGATGACGTTCAAGGATATACAGATGCACTTAATTTACTTCACTACTTTTACGTGCCTGTAACATTATGATTTATGTATTCTGGCTGGTGGCACCTGATAATACTTCTGTCATTTTGTGTAACCTTAATTTGTTTATGTTTCATGTGTATTTACCTGTCCAACTTCGGCCAATGACAGGTGTACTCCAGTCACTCCACAGACCGTCATATTCTTCCTTAGTTCTGACCTGTATCTGGTAGTCAACACCAGGCATTGCATCAGTGATTTCTGAGGACTGGGTCAAACTCGTCCTTATCTAATGAGACACATACAGGCAAACAACCTGGTAAACACATCATACTGTCATCAGCCAAAACAAGACTATATTTGTTTCCTGGCAAAGGAGTACTGAGTTCAAAAAATGCCTGATCCAGCTACTTCTCTGGTGGTCTACCTTAACATACCTGCTCATAATGATATGAGGACGCGAGAGGCTTATATTTGATCTCATAGATTAGTTTATAGTAGCTGTCTTCAGACTTCCAGGAGATCGGAAAGTTCCAGGTTACTTTGATATATGTCTCTTTTCCCTTTGACTCTTTGACCTTCACATCTGACGGAGGGTCTGGCTTTACTGTCGGAGCGGGAAGGAAAATTGTGAGTGCAGTTTCAAAGTACATTAGACCAAAAAACGCTGACATTGCAAGATGGGCCTTAACACACGCACTTACAAATGTTCAGAGGAATAAATGACAGCAGGGAGCTGGTGACATTGCCTGCGATGCTTGTAAGACATAGGTAGGCCGTGTGAAGTGTTCTCAGCTCGTCCTCATTGTTGTCCAGAGCACTCCAATAGCGGGAGAGCCGAGATGAGTATGAACATCGCAATGTATCGAACGCCGTTGATGATCTGTGACAGGGTGGAAGGTAAGACAGAAATCAGTCCTTTATTATCTCTTTAGAACATTATTGTCATTTGTGAAGGGGGCCCTCCTTCACCTACCTTTTACTGAATAAAAGGTAACAGTTATGTGGTCTGGTGATGGGCTTCTTGGGTTCCCACTCACAGCGAACCTTACTGCTGGGCGACCTTTTGTAGCAGGACAGGCTGGGAGTCTCGGGAGGATCTAACAGATAAAGAAGACATGTAAAAATGTATATTAATGCAGGTAGTAAGTAATTTGTCACATTCACTGGTAGGATTAGCAGAACATCTAAAACTAATAAGTGGTTTCAGTCTACAGGTGTTTTTCATGATCAGCATTTTGATCAACATTTTGACGTCATTGTCAGAAACCCACACGTGTAATTGCATTACATTGTCTACACAATGTAATTTAATGCAAAGTTTCAAAAACGTAAAACGTAAATAATGAGAATGGGATTAGAACTTGCTTCCAAAACTAGAGGAAGTGGTCTCCTCAGTTCCTACATGTGTTCCTAAAAGAGAACACAGTGGTAAAAATGCTCAGATACCAACATGTTGCTGGCATCAAATTCCAAATTAGCATATACCTTTCAAAAATAATCAAATTTCTCAGTTTTAACATTTAATATGTTTGATTTGTTTCCAATCAAATAAAAGCTTTAAATCATTAGCAAATCATTGCAGCACCGACATATCTGTACGGCAAACTGAACAGAATGAAAATATTATTTGAGTTCTGACTTAAATCTCAGAATTTTTTAAACTCTGTTTTTAAATTTTAAATTTTAAAGTTTTAAATTAATCCTGAGATTAACGTGATAATTCTGAGATCTGAGTCAGTTATGGTGGCCCTAATCCTCTTCTGTATGTATCTGCCTATCAACTAATCAATAAATTGTTCCAGCACTAAAATACAGCAGTTTTAAAAACCCTACAGCTGTTTTCACTTACTGACCATGATCAGTCTGTACTGCTGTGTACAGACTGTACCTAAACCTGCTGTTATACAACTAACACTTGTATTATTGTTATTACTGTCTTGATCTAATACATACTGGGTCAAACTGGTTTACATGGACTCTTAAATACAACAGACTCAAAGCAGCACCTCTGCTTTGGCTACTGTGACACATCAGAATGTTTGCTGTGAAAAAGGCATGAGAGAGAATATAACAAAATAAAAATAACTATAATATATACCACAGTAAAATACCCTTTGGTTCAAATCAAACTAACTTGAAACTAACAAACTAACTTTACTTCACAGTTGCAGACTCACCTGCGACAATTACTTTTAAGGAGAACATCTCTCTGCCTCTTTGATGACATGTGTAGTTTCCAGAGTCGGCCAGTCTGACTGAGGACAGAGACAGTGTGGCCCCTCTACTCTCAAATGTGATATCTCCCCAGTCTCTTTTTGCTTTCCCCACCATCTTTCCATTCCACTTCCACTTAGGGCTTGAGTTTATGCCTCTTGTTACCCTATTCTCTTCCTCCCCTTCTTCCTCTTCCTCCTCCTCATAGTCAACTTCTCTCTTCTTCAGCAGTCTGCTCACACTGGTTGGGTGAACTGTGTGAGTTGCGGAAGACGCTGTGGAGGCTGTGGAGTCTGTATCTGTATATTTGGGGCTCCTGATTTTCCCTGTCACAGTACTCACTCCTGAGTTTGAGAGGTACAGCTCATTTGCAGTGCTGCCCATAGTATGCTTGCTAATACTGCTACCAGTGGTTGTAGGCACAGCTGAAGGACTCCCTCTTCTGTTGGTATCTGAGCTTTTTCTAGTTACCTTGACTGTTAATCCATTCACCCTAACATGACCTCTGCAGGTCAAAACCAACTTACTGCCGGGGGATAAAACCAGCACACCAGGGGGAGGATCTGTGCAGAAAAACAAACAACAAAAGCAGAATTTATAGAATTAACAAAAGCCAAAACGTGTGCTCATGTGTACCTTGACTATAGGTCGCAGTTGACCAGGCACAGGACAGATAAGATGCAATATTACCTAACCAGAATTACCAACTATCAAACTTCCTCTTTTTATACGTCTGTCTTCTTTGCTTTTTCTTTTTCGTCACACTTTCTTTGTGTCATCTTGCACTTATTTACATTTCTGATGTTTCCCCTAATTATTCATTTTTTCTGCCTGCGCTAACAAAAACTTCTCGCTTATAGCTTCCTGTTTGGACTAAACTGGGTTCACATCACATGTCCAGTATTAGTAAAGATACACTTTCCCAGTTTCGTCTTTCTTTCCCCAATTATTCTTATGTGTAAAATAAAGACTGCAGCTAGGAGAGGCCAGAATTGCACAGCTGCTTTAGGATGTGAACTGGAATTTATAGTTCACATGTGGATTTTTTTTTAAACCAGAGCTTGGCCATAAATAATATGGTTAATTAAATTTACACCGTGAGTTATTTTAAGTTTATTTAACAGTGAAACAAACCTTCACCTGCTGCCTTGAAAACACAGTTGAACTGTGGTAAACAAGTTGAGTTAACTCAAGATCTCGATGTAATAACCTGAACAGTAGTGTGAAGATATGGTCAAGATATATTTTCTTTCCTTTTACAGTTGTCATTTTAAATAATCTGTTCTTTGTTTGACATGAAGAACTTAAAGCTGTAACTGTTGGAAACATTTTGGACCAAACTTTGTACGAAGACAAGATCCAAGGGAGTGGTGTTATATGATTTACGGGTATCTGAATTCACCACTGACCTTTGTCATGGCTAGCATTATTTTTATTATCATGAAAATCAATTGTGCCACATATTATTTAATATAAGGAACAGAAAATCTCTCTCTCTATATATATATATATATTGAAAATGAAACCTAGACATTTTAGGTTTAAAGAATGTGAAATTTTGTAAAGTTAATATATTAACATCAATTAAAAAATTAAAGCTTAGTTGATTCCACTAAATTTCTGTATGTTTAACAGTTGAAGTAGTTGATTTAAAGTCACATAACGTCCTCCAGCAGCACAACAAACATAACCAAGGTTAAACACACATTTAAAGTAGATATCTATATGATAACTAGATATCTATTTTGACACAGAATTAAAAAAAATAATGCGGTCTGCCTCCTGAATTAAAGGGTAGAACAACACAATATCTATATGGAAATATGAAAATTCAAGTTCTGTAATCTGTGATGTGCACAACTTCAAGAGATCGAGTAGCAGTCCACAAAAAAGATAAATAAAAACATAAAGATAAAAAAACTGTAGTAATTGTAAAGTGTTGTTTGTGATTTACCTGATCTTAAAATCGTTTCAGAAATGAAACCGACCTTGTTCTTGGCGTTGGTGACCACCACACAAACAAAAAAACATGAAACGCTGTCACTGGCTTCATTGGAGCCTGTTCTACTCACAAATCCGACAAAATTACACTTAATCTAATATTGTTAAAAACGAGGCAAACGAACAAGTGAAGACGAAGTGTTTTATTCCGGGAAACTTACCTTTTCTGATACAAGTTCTGTCGAAAATGCTGTGGACCTGTGGGACGCACAAGACACATAGCAAAGGAAGAAAAATCCTCATTTTTCCGCCGGAGTTTTACTTTACCGAGTCGTAACACCATCACCCTCACGGAGACAACAGACGCTGGTGACTGCTGTGGCTCCCATCAAACTTTTCACAGCGCCTCTTAGTCCAAAACTGACTGTCCTCAACGAGACACGATATTTAGGCTCAGTTACCGGCTTCCTTTGGTTTTACTATTCTGCTGTCCGTAACACCCGTTATTGTGAAATCCTAACCCTCTTCCCCTTGTTAGGCGCCGTTACACAAAGGAAATCCTCCTCAGCGTCAACATAAACCCCAATGAAAGATTAACATATGCCTGCTATTTTATTATCCATTTTTAATAATGGCCATAATTAGCAGTATTTTAAATATTCTGCACGGTTGCTGTTACTGTTTGAAAAGGTCTTACTGGGTGCTGCAGTTTGTTCTAAAGTAAAAAAAAAAAAAAAAATCACACTGACCTTTAGTGATTTGCACATGACCAAGAACATCCGTTTCTGTTTATAAAATTAACTCAGCCTATAGAAAGTGATGGCACTAGATAAATTAGAGGACAGAGGGCCACAACACCTACCACAGAATTGTTTTTGTGGTTGAACTTAAAATAGACAAAATTCCCATGTTCTTTTTCACTTAATTTCATGCTCCACTTCTTGCAGCACAGTCATTTCTGCCTTAAACTTTGGTTGTTACATGAAACGACATTTGCATGGACAAAGTTGCTCTTGTGTGAAAGAGAGATGACGGCTTTATTGACTACCGCACAACAGTTTGTGGCACCATATATTGTACAGTATGGTATATTAATTTTCATTAGTATTTTTTTTTTAGTAAACCAGGTCAGCTTTTGGTTGTGTCTTCAGTTCCTTTGTTAATCATGTTATTAGAGAGAGAGATTTGAAAAAGGTTGTTCACCCCGGTTATCTTACTTAACGATTATTTCACTCTTGTATGCGTCACAGGTCAGTGTTTGACAGAAGCATTTCCAGCACAGATGTTACAATTGACTGGTGTATAAGGAACCACAAAAAGAAGACCAAAACATTGTTAAGGCATGATTACCCCTAAACATATTCCTTTCACATACCAACAGACAAATTTAAAGCGCTTTGCTCAAGTGTATGCATCACTGACACTTTGAGAAACCACCTTTGAATATCTGGAACTGGCTTTTTTCGATTTGCAAAGTGTTTTTTTGCACCGTGCCCATGTCAAACCTAAAGTAAAGTAAGCCAGTGACTGCCTTTCTTTTCTTTTAGCTTTACGAGACTTTTCAATACTACATTAACACGACCAAGCCCCTTGTCAGACCAAATAAAAAGGCCTAACTTGCAAATACAAGAAAAAGCAACGAGAGCTCACTTTGAGGTCCAAACTAACGAGGCCATTATAAAACACATCAATATGATGCAAAAAAGAAAGCACACTCAGAGTAAGAAAACAGATCAATGGGAGAAAAGAGACACAAATCTTCTATAAACTAAAGTACTGTTCTCACTGAGAACTATGGTAAACACGATATTTTTGACAGAAAACACTGTTGCAGATAATAAGGCCTGTGCAGATAATAAGGTCTGTTCCTCAACTGGTTGAAAGTAATGTTATTGTGATCATTCATTCATTTTGTGAAAGTGGAAGAAGTCAATTAGACAGTTAATAGTAAGTTGTCTGTTTCTGCACATGCTGCTGTCCCTCAGTTAGAGCTGTCTTGTGTGTACAAGTCACTGTGTGTACAGTTTATCACAGATAAATCCCAATTCATAGTTGGCAGTCCATGTTATCAGGAAGTGCTACTTCCTCCTGTCAGCTGGAAAACACAGAGCAGAGCACTATGTGAGTGTCGTATGTATACAGTCTGTGTGTGCTCTCAGTATCTGAGCATCCCTCCAGAAAAGTCATCGTGATAAACAGTCTGGAACAAGTCATCCCTCTATTTATTTCCATTATTTTACTCGACCTGGGCGGTTTCCTTGTGAAACTGTGTACTGAGGATGTTGGGTGCACTGGTGTGAGTTGCATTACTCTTCCAGCCAAACGGAAACTCCTATTGAAGTGAGGAAGAGACAATGGCAGGCGCTGTACCTGTTTCCTCCTCGATAGGTGTGTCTTGTGAGCCACCTAGAATAGAGGAGGAGTTTGAGAGGGGTGGAAGCGACCCAGAGACACAACTGGATGCTAGACTGCACTCCTCTGAGGCGGTGGGGGGGGTGTGACTGTGAGTATGCTTCTTCCTGCGGAGTGTATCAATCCAGCTGGAGCTGTGCCTGGAGGCAAAGGTTGCCAGGGCCAGAGATGAGAGCCTCATGTTCTTCCCTGAGGTGATCAGCTCTCCAAAGCCCTCCTGGTGGGCAAAAGCATAGCCTGACCTCCTAGAACCACCACGAGCGCCCAGGCGGCCCTCTGACACACTACCCATACCACGCCACGGACCTCCCACACCACGACCTACTGGCTTCCGCTTCTTCTGCCGAATGAGCTGAGTGTAGCGCACCTGGACAACAGAGGAAGGGAACATGATTTAGTGACATTTTTAATGTCACTAATGTCACTCTGGACTGGTATTTATTAGTCCACTGATGACTCCTGTGATTGTGCCTGGTATTTTGTTTTGCTGGTCCACTCCAACAACTGATCAAACTCTCTTTGTCACTTATTTACCAGAGACTCAGCTCAAAACATTTTGTACTCAAGCCTATCATCATTACACAAACCAGCAACAGTGACTGTGACTGGCCACAGACTGAGCTTCTATACATCTACCAAAAGCAACTTGTATCAATAGAGTCCACTGGTTAGGTCAATATTTGTAGGGTTATTAAAGTGCATGCAGCCAGTTACGCTAAGCATGGACTCAGTTTCACAAATGTGTATACGTGCAGTTAATCATTGGCTGGACCCAGTTTCGAACTGATGTGTATGAAGACAAAACACTGAAATATGTTGCAATTAAAAAAACAGACACATGGCTTCTTAGGAAGTTTGTATTTTTGTGTGTTTTCTTACCATGTCTGAGAGCTGAGGTTTGAGGTCCAGCTTGAGGAAGCGTATGGCCAAAACTGGAACTATGCATATTGCTGTTGCCAGTGCAATTGTTAACCACACGACTGGCTGCAATAATGTGCTGGAGGCACTACCTGTAATTACAAAAAAATACACAAAAACATGATATGAGAGGAATTTCTGAAATGACACTAGATTTCTGCTCCTTTTGTGTGAACCTCATAATAAACAATCTCAGATGATTAAACAAAAGCAACTTAAGCAAGTTTTAAATAAGAATTGTTGGTTTTAAAATCATCAATGTAAAAAAGTAATCACCCCTTGAATGTAACAGCTAGTTCAGGTTCAGACTTGACAAATTGACTCCAAACCTTTTTTTAACTCTTACTTTGAGTCATTCTGAGGTCAACTAGAAACTAAAGGGACAAATACTTTTCCCACATGCCTAGTTGGCATTACATCCCCTTTGTGCTTCAATAAGCATCAATAAATTGAATTAACATTTAAAACTTTTATTTTGTGTGTGCTCAGGTTGCCTTTGTTTTATGTTAGATTTAGCTTAATGATCTGAAACAGTTTGACATGAAAAATAAATTTTCACAGCAGTGTACCCACATAATTACAAGTAGTCTTTACATAATTACATCACCGCTGGATGTAAGGCGATATTAATTCTAGGTTTACGCTCATTACAGATATAACAAAGATACATAACATAGGTTACATGTGTTAGAAAATGTGCTCCTTTTATATATTTTATATGAAAGGAGCACATTTATATATATATATTTATATATTATATTTTATTTATATATTTATATATTTTAGCAATTTAGTTGTACTTTTCAACTCAAATTTGTGGTATAATGATTAAATCCATTTTTGGAAAATACTGAAATATCTACAGAAATTCTGCACTTGTCAGGCTGTGTGTGTGTGTGACAGGCAAACAGAAAAACAGAACCGACCTACAAAGTGGAACTGATTTGGAAAGATCCTGAAGAGGGTCTGACTGTGCAGAGCAAACATGATGGTGAAGTAGGAGCCCACAGAGCCCCAGACAAACACATGGTTGAAAACAGTCCAGAAGCCTGTGTCGAGAGCGATCTACACACAGATGCAGATGAGCGGCAGAGGGGCACAGTTAATGCATCACGATGGGACAGACACTAGTTAATCATTGATGGTGCCAGTCGTGAGGAAAGCTAGCATGACTCTGGTCTCACTCACTTGTACACTGACCACAATGACCAGGGCTGTTGCCGTGGCGACAGCGAAGGTCTGGTAGTCGGCGAGGGGAACTCCGGTGCTCTGAGTGGCGTCAGACAGAACGGCACAGGGGACAAAAAACAGCACCACTGATGTGTAGATGCCCTGGGCAATACAGATGAAGAACTCTCTCTTGTTGAAGAGGAGGTTGAGTTGCCCAGGTTCATACAGCTTTGGATATTCCAGACTCCTTTGTTCAGGAACATCCTGTAGTGAGGATAGAAACGAGGGTCTGCACTGACTAAAACAGGACTAAACTGACACGTTTTAGTAACTACGACTGTACGTTAGTTTCACTCAAATTCACAACCTTGTGGCAACACTAATGGGAAAACTGGGGATTTACTAAAGTGATTAGTTTTCTTTGAAAATTCTTGTAGATTTTACATCGCAGTTGTAGATTTTGTAATTTACAAATTACATTTGTAGACAATCTACTGTTGCTACAGCTGATGGTGACCTAAACAGTATCCCCCGACATGTTTTTTTTTTCTATTTCATGAATGAATGCTGCAGGCAGTATGCCGTGTACACATAAGATCTATATAAAGTCATTATCTGGACACTCACCTGGTCAAAGATCCCCATGGCCAGCACAGGGAGGGACGTGTAGACAATGTTGTAGAGAGTGATGAAGTACTGATCATACACCGTCTATATGGAAACACAAACACACACGAGTTTCACAAGTAAAAATAATGAAAGCAATTTTTAACTTCTGGATCTTGATGTTCTATTGACCCCATGACCTCTACTTTCTGACCTGAGCAGAGAAGCCACAGAAGAAGCCGAACCAGAAGTGCACCATGGTGAAGGCAAAATTCTTGTAGAAGAAATAGCAGAGAAAACGGCACATGCGTAGGTAGGACCAGCGACCGTGAACCAGCAGAAGCCGCTGAAGGAAGCGGAACTGGGCAAAGGAGTAGTCACTGGCCAGCACGGCCTGGATCCCCTCCTGACCTGAGATACCAACTCCAATATGAGCACCTGGAGCAGCAGAAAGAAAAGACAGACAATGAAAATAAAGTGGAATAAAGGTGCCTGTTGTTGGGAAAGCCAGACTTTGTTTCTTTATATTGTTATCTTACTTAAACCTTACTAAACTTATCTAAATATTATAGTAAAATGTATTATTAGGACAGCCTTTATGAAGTGTTCATGTGTATGTATATGTATTAAATGAGTTCATTGCCTTCCTTGCTGAGCATTAGATAAGAAGACTGATACCACGCTTACATTTGTGCAATAAATATGAAGCTGGAGCCAGCAGACTGTTTAGCTATAACAAAAAACTTTAGTCAGTCATAAAAAAACACATATCACATCTAGAGTTGTAAGGGTTTTTCTGAAAATTCAAAATATTTATACCCAAAATGCAACCCAAACTTGTTCTCATTAACGTCTTGTAAATGATCTATAAACACTATTAGTGAGTTTATTAACATGGATAAAGGCAATAAACCCAACTTATAAACCCTTTGTATATTACAGTAAATCCTTTTAGTAGTACAGACACAAGAAATACCTCAGAACAAAAACAATCACAGGGTGTGAACTCCACCCAATCACTGCGCTATTGACTAAATTTCTGCTTTGAACTTGCATAAATTCTGAAGAAACACGAACGTATACGTGCAGACACGATACGCATACACAGACAGATAAAAAAAGAGGGGCAGCACTTGCAAAACACACACTATTACAAGCACTTAGAGAAACTGCAGTTCGGGTTAGCCTCAATACTCCTTTCTCTTTTTGTTTCCCTTCAATCAGTTAAAAACACAGACAGCATCATTCTGCATCACATTGTATCAACTCCTTATGTTGTTAGAAACTGTATATACTGAGTAGAATATTCATATAAAAAATTCTGCTCCATCAAATGCAAATGTTTAAGACGTCTTCATCACCTACATTTTGAAGTTCAACTTGACATATTTTCTAGTTTGCTCTTGGAAACTGGTTTTTGTTTTGTTCTGCTCAGGCTGGATTTGCAATGAGTGGCCAACCTGCAGGTCGGTGGGGTTGAAAAGGGCACTTAAAAGATTTTTAAGATTCTAAGAAATCAGTTCTTAACTTGATGAGGACATCAAACCTACTGCAATACATATTTCCACACATCTTCTATCACTACTCGTAAAACCACGTACATAAACAGCTTCTGCTGAGAATTTCCATTGCATAAAGGTAGACACACACCACCCACATGGCTAAACTCTACTTCTCTCTTTCTCTTTCTTTCCTCTGTCTCAAAAATAATAAAGTTACACTTCCTCCTCTCCTCTCTGCATCTCTCCTCTCTTCGTGTATTGATCCTGTCTTACTTTTGATCATGCTAACGTCATTAGCTCCGTCTCCTATAGCCAGAGTGACAGCCTTCTTGTGTTTCTTGATGAGTTCCACCACCTGGGCTTTTTGCAACGGGGTGACTCTGCAGCAGATCACGGCTTTGCATGCGCATGCTGTCGACACAAACTCCGTTTCCATGTCTGCTTCTAGAGCATGGGCCTACCAAAGAACAAGAAAGAGAGACGTTTAGTAGAAAATGTAAATGGCCAGAGTAGCAGCTTGGGAAGAAAAGTAAAGAGGAAAACTTGTTTTTTCGATAACGCATCTTGCTATTTCCTGACAGTTGACAATTGAATTTTTTACGGCCCTGCTAGTTTTGCATGTCTGAGTGTGTGGGTGTGTTATTCATACCAGACTGTGACCGTTGATTACAAGGGCAAACTCTCCAGAGATGGTTTCCATGAAGGTGGGAAGTGGAGACGAAGGAGCGCACTGCAGCTGTTTTTCTCCTCCTGCTCCTCCTCCTATAGCATCTCCTTCTTGTCCTTCTTTGAACCCATTACCCGTGAAACATGCTTCTCCCCATCTCTCCACCCCCTCTTCCTTCCCACCATCTCTGGTTCGTGACAGCTCAATCATTCTTTCCTTTGCCCTCCTGGAGAGGAACAAAAACAAACTCCACATCAACAGGGTCCTGCACCACAACAATAGCAACAAAACAGAAGGTTTTGGTGGAAAACAGGAGCTGTGGTTTCCAAAGAAGGAAACCACAGCTCAGCAAACAAATCAAACAAGGTATAAAATAAGGGAGATTGCAAAATTGAAAAGGAGCAGGTGAATGTCAGGGAGGAAAAACTGTGGTGGGTTTTGACTAAACCCTGGCTTCAATCCTCTCTCTGTGTGCCAGCACAGGCTCAGGCTGTTCAGACATATTTTAATACATGTTCTGGCAACTTGACTGCTAAACGGTAAACCTTTGGCATATTTGTTTTACACTACACATTCAAAAGTTTGGGTTCACTCAGAAACTTCCTTGTTATCTGTGAAAACGTAAGTGTTTTCAGCTGCGCTAACATAACAGGAAAATGGTTTTCTAATAATCAATTATACTTAAACCTGATGATTAGCAAATACTACATGCCACTTGAACACAGGACTGTTTGGTGATAATGGTCATCTTTATGCATATATTCCATTAAAACAGCTACTATAGTCATTTATCACATTAACAATGTTTAAACTGTACTAATCAATTACTATAATAAATATAGTATATTTAAATATTTTCCTTCTAAAACAAGGACATTTCTATGGGAGCCCAGACTTGTGAAAGGTAGTAAAAATATGCTGAAAATTAGCCTTTCTTATGATATCATCAAGGCAAGTCCCTAACAACTCTTAATAACATTACAGGAATTGTCATGTAATCTATGGCAAAGATGAAAATTTTAGGTCATCCAAAGATTTGAGAACCATGCACAAGGGGAACACAAAGTGTGTACATACATCTGACAGTAATGTATGTAAGTCACTTATGAATATATATATATTTTTTATCAAGATTAATAAATAAGTGGTATTTGTTTTATTAAGCATTTGCACACATACAAGTATTGATTATGTGGCAGGGTGTACAGGATGTGATTATTATTTACAACACTATAATCTCACTGAAACAAAAAAAAATTTTTACATTTTTTTTTTTTTTACCTTTTACCTTTTTTTACCTTTTAACACTTGAACTGACTATTAACTTTTCTATTCACATTTTTGTGACGGGGCATTTTGTAGGGCTTTGCCTTTACATGCTACTGTAGATAAACAGCTTGGTCTGTGTATTTTTTTACTAAGTGAAAGCACAACACTTGTCTTATGTCATTTAAGTTCACAGTTTGGTTCCCACAGTGTAGAGAGACAGGAATAAAATATAGATCCAGCTGTCCATCCAAACATTCAGACTGACCTGAGTTCTTGTCGTACACTCTGGACCGTGTGTCCACTGATGATGAACACCTCAGTCATATCATCTGTCAACATTTTGCAGGAGTAACCTATGTTGACAGCCGTCTCTGTGTGAAAGGGTAGATCACTAGAGTGAAATTAGGGCATTTCAGCTCAACATAGTGGAAATAGATTATAAAGCCTGACAAATACTGGCTATATTTTTCTAATCTTTTCCCCATTCTTTTTCAGTAAAGATTTTGTTCTTTGTTGGTTCTTTGTTTGTTCTGGTGCTTTTTAAAGAACAGTGTGCAAGCTCACCCTGCTTATCTCCAGTAAGAACCCAGATTTTAATGTTGGCTAAAGAGAGGACAGCGATGGTCTCTGGGACACCCTCCTGCAGCTTGTCTTCTATAGCTGTGGCACCTAGAAGCTAGACACATAAGGATACAGACAGAATGAAACACATAGTCTAGTAAAATACTAACAGCAGATTTTAAGAAAGGCATAAAATCCATGCCTATCCTAAGACTTTAAGTGGTTTCATTAGGTAGTGGAAAATACGTTACCACCATCCCGCAATAAACTGACTGCTACAGAAAAAGAAAAGAATTTCCCCTTACCAATTAGCTAAGTTCCCTTTTTATACTGCCATTTTTATTTCATTTGGGGAAGACGCATTATACACTGGTGGTGTGTGAGAAGCAAACAGCTTCATGAAAAATGAAAGTCAAACTGTCACTGAAAGAACAGTGACAAACCAAGTCACTCACAATCATGTCTTGTTCTATCTGCTCATAGGTGGCTGCTAGTCGGTCCTCCCTGCAGTCAGTGGACTTGTCTGCACAGCGGTGGCTCTCTGACCATATTTCCCACTCATCCTCTGACAGATCCCTGTAGGCTAGGGCCAGAGTCCGCAATCCATCTGCTGCATACTCCTAGGGCCAAAGTATACACATGGACATGTACAGTGCTGTACAAACATAAGCACCCAGTCTGATAAGGAGGATGCACATAAAAAGAAACAAATGGTTGTACTGTAGATGGGGCTCTATTGCACTATTATTAGGTGTCTAGGCCCAAATAATGTCTGTGTTTGCACCAAGTCATAGTGATACACAATTATCAGTTAAGGAAACAGTAGATGTAAAGGTAACATTACAGCTGTTGTGGAGTCTGCAGACACTAGATGGCAGTACAGCTGAGGGCTGACATTTGGGTTCACTCACATTGAGATGGTCTGAGGTGATATTCATCAACTCCTGGTTACAGGGGTGCAGTCTTTCGAACAACACGGTGTCAGCTCCTTTGCAGTACAGGCGGATCTTACCCTCTGGGTTACGCACTGAAAATGAATAACACAGTATCATGAAGACAAAATACTCCAAAGGATCCGTACAACTCGTGTCACCTTCAAATCAACCAGAGAGATATCATTACTACACAGAGTCTGTCACGCAGGCTGTCTATCTGGATATCACACTGAATGAGTGTGCATTCACTGTTCAGACACTTGCGATCTCACGACTCTGCTACAAGACCAAAGTGTTGCAAAGGCAAGAATGAATTATGATCAGTGACTTCTGGGCAGCTTTCCAGCACCTTACAAGAAGGCAAAACACAGGAACGTGCAGTGAAATCTCAATAAGCGATAAGATGTAAACATGACTAATAATAATAATAATAATAATCTCCTGTCGTCAAGTAGGAGAGTGGATACATATTTGTACTTTAAATATAAATAGCTCAATTTAACAGAAGAGCCCACTGCAGTGGCTTTTTAAGCATCTCTTGTATTTATAGTGTCTTGAACTGGAAGAGTCCAAAAATGCAGTGTGGGACAAACTTCTGCTTTTTCTTCTTCAGTCTAGTGTCAAATAAGTTATACAGGAACATAGATGCCTTTATGACTCTTGTCTATCTTTTTGTGATAGAAATCACAAACTGCAGAAAAATGTATATGGATTTCTGTGTTTCCATTACTTCTCATCCAACTTGCACCAACTTTAATATTCAAAATTAACACATACATTTCTAGATATTTTGCACACACCTATAACAGACATCCTCTTGCGTATGTTGTTGAAGTCCAGAATGGCGAGTAAAGTGTAGGTGACAGGTCGTCCCATCTCTGTGGTGGTGATCGTCCCAGGTGTTCGGGAGCGAAACACAAAGCCAAAGTTCCGAGCAGCTGTGACAAGAGCGCCCTCATCTGGAGACTGGGCCTTATAAACCAGCTCTCCTGGTTAGACGGATAAAATAATATAAAAAAATGAACAGATGGTGTGTTGCTGTCTATGTCCTGTGACTTTCAGCCTCCCAGTCTTCCCTGTCCCCTTGTGTTTCTCACCTTCACTCTTCTCCTCACTCATCACTGTGTGACAGAGGGAGAGAAGGCGGAAAAACTCATGGCTATGCAAATCTCCCACTTTCACTGATTCCAGCAGTGTGTCATCATAGAAACAGAAGTTCAGGTCTGCCAAGGGGTTGAAGGGAGTAAAGTCCAATTTCTGAGAATAAATGAATCAGATGGGAGTCACAAACTCTGATATGCCATGAACTACTAATATGCTTCTTTGAGGTTACTTACCTTTACATGAGGTCCAAGTGGTTCTGTAACTTCACCTGATAGTAACACAAACAACAGATTTCTAGATCTTTGTTATGTAGGTTGATGAGGTTTCATTTTACAGGTCTTGTATTTCTAAACAATTTCCGGAAATCTCCTCTCATAATTTCCTAAACATTAGTTGGTATTTAGTTGGAAATCTGTGTGTTGCTGCAGTCATTACTTTACTTTACGTTTTTACTTTACTTATTAAGTACTTAATCCTGGAAGATTAGCAAATAACGTAGTGAGTAAGTGATAAATAGATAATCAATATATATATGAATTTGTGTGTGTGTGTGGTGTCTGCACTTGCCGTAAGTCTGTCCATTGATGGAGCACTTGTTGAAGGTCATGATGTTCTGAGTGAGAGTTCCAGTCTTGTCACTGAAGATGTATTCAACCTAAAAGGATTAAATAGTAACACTAAGTTAAATACAAGAAAGGTAAGTGTTGCATAAAACACCAATCATCTACAACATTAACCGCTCCGGCTGGATCAGTGTAAAACTAAACAATAAGATTAAAAGTCTTCTTTAAAAGGACTGTATTCTGAAAAAACTATTTTTGCACTTACAGCTACTACAAAGGTCAAACATTTTTGACTGCTTAAAGTGAACACTCATTATAGGCTGGGAAAATTTATTCTTCAGATCAGTCTGTGAAGCCACATCTCTAAATATAAATTCAGTTCAGTCTGCAAGTGTATTTTAATTGTGAAGCATGAATAACGAGGCTCCATAACTGACTTCCTGTGAAACGCATAGAAAGAGATTAAAGAGATTAATTTCTAAAGCATCACAAAGTCAACAGAAACTAGACTGGTTGGATGACAGAACAGAAATTCAATAAACATGCATGAAATGTCAGCATCACACATAAACTGTATGACTGCTGTCTGACTGCGTTTACCCACCTGCCCTAGCTCCTCGTTCAGAGTGGTGGTCCTGGCTTCAGCTGCTGTGTTACACTGTGAGCAGAACATCTGTTGGTCCCAATTAATGAAGTAACTGTGACCCAGCCTGATCACCTCCACACTGATAGTGAAACAGGAAAGACAGGCAAAGGGTTACAGAGCAGCCTTTCTGTACTGAATATTTGGTCAGTTTATATGTATGTTTGTTCACTATCCAGCTGCAGCCTCATCACTTAATGGTCTTTGAACATGAGGTTACAATAAACTGGAGCTTGGATCATCAAATGAAGACAAATTGTTCCTCACCTGACATACAGAGAGATAGGCACCACAGTGTTTAGAATAATGACGTAGGACCAGAAGGAGAGGAAGGCTGAGAACAGAAAGTTGTCCACAGGAGGGTCCCATGGCAGGTAGCTTTGAAACAAGGACCCCACCTCTCTCTCCCACACTGCATTACCCACAGCCAGGATCACACCCATACACACCATGAAGCCAAAGATCTGACAGAAATGCACAGATGTAGACACATTTAGGTAAAAGTAAGCAACAGTAGAGTGTCTAAATGTACAATCAGATATCTTACATTTGGATATCTTGTCAGTTGAGACCAAGTAAGAATAGAATACATTGTTAGATAAAGTATATGAAACTGGATTCAAGAGGCTGAGATCATGTCCTGAAATAGTCATGAGCCACGAAAGTGAGAGGTTTGGGGTGTCCTACCCAGAGGACAAGAGTGTTCATCAGGCGATCGATGCTCGTACGCTTAAACTTGGTGCGGCCGCTGTTCTGCATTAGCTTCGTGTCTGGGCCTTGGGGCGGAAACAGGATAAGACTGATTTATCACACCATACACACACATTTCACACACAAATACTGTACGTACACACACACACACACACCTGCGAATATGACCAGGCCATAACAGGCCTCCGTGTTGCGAAGGACACATCCTCGTAGCAGCATGTTCTGGTTGGTAAGGGTGTACTTCTTTTCTCTCCAGTACAGAGTCCCACAGAAACGATCCAGCTTGTTGTTAGGGGGCTCACACACCACCTCACCTTCACACAGAAAAGACAACCAAAACTCAAAACACACACACACACACACACACAGATATCTAAGGTAGATACTGTGTTACATATGTCTACCAAATCCAATTACAGTAATACACATATTTTCCCAGTTGAATGATATAGTATTGAATTAACGATCCCCACATTCTGTGGGGTCATGGTGTCATAACACACGCACACCGGCAGAAACACACACCTTTTGAAAGGTGATATGAGGGAATTTGTGTCTTGATTTGCTGCAGTAATGTATTTTTCTAAGCAGGTGAAAAGTGTGTGTGTGTGTGTGTGTGTGTGCTTTGCTGACTCTTTCATTTTGTGTGCTGGTGGGCGGTGATAGGCTGTTTTTCAGTGCTGTCAGGGGGAGACAGAAAGCGTGTGTGTGTAGGTTTTGTACACATGCAAACGCATTTATGTTGAACACCTAGGCACAAACCGAAAACCATTGACCTTTATATTATCGAGGAAGGAAGATGCAGTTGAGACGATTTGTTTTTTGTCAAATCTCACCATTGAATGAAGCCAAGTTGTTTGGGTCTCCAAGTTCAGCTGTCACTGAGACAGACTGACGCACTTTCATATTGGTCTCTCTGCAAGATAATACAACACAAAGCTATTTAGATGTAGTGTTATTTTGCATCCGCAGATTGTTTACTGTGTGCTGTGAGTAAGTGGTGAGGTGTGGTTCACTTTCTGACCCATCAAGCTCAGCTGTCTCGATGTAACAGAGCCCATGAGGTTCACTGCTGGACAACAGGAGCAGATCAGCCTGAAAATACATATTATAGCTAACTATAGCATCTGCTGCAAGGCATTTATGACACAGGAACACACCTGGTAAAGTGCTGATGACGTTAATGATAGTTTAAATCTATTACCCAAGGACAAATGACAGTAGTTGAGTCTGCAAGCAAGTTAGTAATTAACTACAGTTCTTAATGTCCTCTAATGAGACATAAACTGAAATCTATTTCCCATTATAGCCTTTGGTCCACAGTAGAGTTTAAATAGCCATAATGACAAATGCTAATCTAAAATGGTCAGAGAACACCAAGCAGTCCACTGATGGTTTGTAATGAAGCAGTCTTAATAGAAATGGCCCCATGCAGGACTACTAATCAATGTGTGTGTGTCTGTGTGTGAGAGAGAGTCAAATGACAAGGTGTCTGTGTGTCTGTGAAGTTGAGGTAAGTCTCCAGGAAATAAATATAAGACAATGTAAAGTAGTGATAAAACAAATGTGTGTATCTGTGTGGGTGTAAGTACAGTGATGTGCCACTGTGTTGAGCGCACACTTACTGCCACAAACTGATTGTTCTCCAGTTTAATGATATCACCCACACGAACGTTCATCCACTTTTCATTCTGAAGACTGCAACAGCAAAACAACGAGAAAAAGTACAGAGAGGCTGATGGAGTTACAGAACAATTTAACAAATGTAAGAACATATGATGTCAGTGAATTTAAGAAATGCTGTAAATGAAAAGACATAAAACTTAATTGTATAATTGGCAGAAACAGTTTAAGAAGCTAAAGTATACTCTGTTGTACTGACAAAACAGCAAACTCACGAGCCACGGATGAGGACCTGAGATTGACGGTTGTTCACTTGGTTGTCACTGTTGTGACGAAACTGCAGGAGACAAAGGAGCAAAGTTGGGCTCACCATATTTAACAGAAGGCATTTAAATTCTGCTAGAAATAATCAGGAGTCTTTATACTGTATTTCACTGTAATGTTATTGTATTATATTATTATTATAATTCTGCCATGTGCAAAAATGCGATGTGTAATGTGCTCACATAGTCGTCTGTGGCATCCTTCACTGCAGTGATGCTCAGTACCAGAGCTAAAGGCACGATGGTAGTGAACCAGGAGAGGGAGGAGATCTGAGGTATCAGCTGGACAGAGACAGAGAAAAGGTTGAACTACAGGTGTATTTGAAAAACAGTCAGTGGGCAGGAAATGGCGGCTTAAATGAGGGCCAGCACGGAGCCACCATACCAGTGTGATACCTTTTAGTTTCTGACACATTTTTGTTTTCTAGAGTGAAACCAAGACACATTTAGCCTTTTACACTCCAACAGCACCCGGAGGCAAAGACACAGATGCACATATCATATATTTTACTCTCCGTCTGTCTTATTTCAACCCTAATTCCCATCCCTCCTTTGCCTCCTCTCCTTACCTGCAGTATAAGCAGGAAAAGGAAGTAGGTGTTGGCTACTTCCTGGAACTGCTCAAACAGGTTGATGGGCAGAAAGGTGATTACGTTGTACTTGGATGTCATGATGCAGTTACTCTGGATGAGAAGAAAATGATAATTATATGTATATGCCCTTACTATATTTTAAATGAATTAGTCCAAATACTGAAATTTCTTACCATGCCCTCTGATAGAGTTCATATTTCGGACATGTACAGCAAAAAACAGGAGACTCACTCACCGCATACTGAAACTTTTCATTGTACTCTCTGTCATTGGCTCTGACTTTCCTCTCCTCCTCTGCAGAAACACAAGACATGAAATGAGTCATAAAGCATGTCACAGTATCAAAACAAAAAAAGAAAACAGAAAGAACCTAAACCACTGTGTCAAACTGAAAACAATAAAATGTCAGTATCATAATCATCCTCCTGAGAGAGACGGAGATTGAAGGAGACAGAAACATGAAGGGCAGACCAATATGCTTGCGCATTTGTTTATAAATCAATAAAGCTGCGGCGTCTGCCGGAGGTTGTTTGAGAGTTACCAAATGAGACAGAAGGACAGATACAATCATTCTGTCTTACACACACATAAACACAACAGACCAATTATCTCTCATCTGCAATTAGCTGCTGCATCTGTCTTTAACGACTCAATGTGCAATCTAGGCCAGATCACCACAACATACAATATGAGTGTGTGTGTCAACAGGTGTACTGTGACTCATAACAGGTACTCACAGATGAACACACATTTAGACCTATAGCAGTCTTAGATCTTTAAAACTCTTGTACCTTTCTAACCCTGCTTTTTATTCTCTTGCTGTTTTTAGGTTTCTGTTTATGCTGATTCTGAGTACTTTGGGAGTTCCCCCCTCCTCCTCCTCCACCTCCTCCTCCACCAGGGCTTCCTCCTCTATTATTGATGAGACTGCTTTTTAAATAAATTAAATAAATCACTGGTCTGTTTTGCATGGGGCTGTGCACATGCTTGTACACATACACACACAAATGTACAATTCTGTTCTAAAGCATTTGTAATGCACAGAGGTACTATAGCTCTGAAACCACAAAGTCCTCAACAAACTTTAGACTGAGGCCTGGGAGGCAGCGAGACGCCACAGGAAGGGACAACACACAACTGAAGTCATTACCCCAGAAAGTGCACACACATAAACAAAGACAGTGTGGTTTCCTGTGTTTCTGCACTACTGTGAAGCCCTGTCTCTCTTAGTACAGCTCAAATCTTCTTCTCTTCAACATTCACTATTCATCTTTACCAAAAAAACAGACCACTACAAGGGATCCTTTTAGAGTTCTCCTTTGTTGTTGAGGTGTTGTTGTGGCAGATGAGCTATAGACCATATAGGCTGATATCACAGTGGATTTAGTCAATACAAATGAGTAGTCATGCCTGCCTTTGTTATACATTGTAAGTTTGCACCAGGAAATACCTGTTGAGCATTGCAAATATTACAATAGAAGCGATATTGATAAAACTCTCTGTTTATTGTACTGATCAATACGATAACATGGTTCCTTTTTTTTGAAAACTACACCTGACACTTATTATAAAATCATATACACACATACAGTGCTGTTAAAAAGTAGCCCCCTTTCTGATTCTTCATGGTTTGTCACACTTAAAAGATTCAGATCATGAAACAATGTTTTCTATTATGCAAAGATAAGCTAAGTAAATACAATGTGCAGCTATTAAATGATGATATGCCAGAGTATATGGTGCAAATATGGATAGTCTTATGGTATACATCATCGTATAAAGATATGTATCTATGCATACCTAACAAAAAACTAAGCTTCATTATTATTTTACTGGTGACAATGTCATTATTGTATAGGCTGTTCAGGATCACTGGTATTTGATATGTTTTCTCTTGTGAGCTAAGGTTAGTATAATAACATCAGATTTGTTTGGTTGTGCAGGTGCAGATTCTCCAAAATCTATTGAATCCCTGCTGTTTTCATTTCTCTCTGGCACCTCTCCACTACCTGAAGGTCATTATGTTGTATTCTGGGGCAAGCGTTCACTGGAGACTGTCTAACAGTCACTGCCAAGGCCGCATTAATGCGCACCGCTTGTGCCAGGTAAGCACAGAGTCACAGAGGCTTCCCAGCATCTGATGTCAGGACCAGGTGTTGTCTGCTCCGGTCTCTCCAATACAAGCTGGCCAAGCCAACCTAAAGGAATGAGCATCCTTAGCAAACTGCACATTAAGTGTTTAATGTGTCTGACAGCTTCAAGGGCATTAGAAAACCTGACGTAGACTAGTTTCTACACTGCAACTCTGTATAAATCTATAAAGCTCCATTACTGAGAAACTTTGCGTAGCAGGATTACTCTGCTGCGAGAACGAGGAGTCCACAAACATCTGAGATATAAAGAAGTACATAGATATTGATTGAAACTAAAATACTTAATATAATACTATGTTACACAGAATTACTAACTACAGCCTAATAAAAAACACTCAGTTCATGTCATCCACCCACTGTCTCTTTAACACCGTTCTCCCCGTTGCTGGACATGTGAGGACACAGCTCTAAACCTCCTAATGTTTCCATGAGCGACACACACTCTCACAACATTTACAGAGGAGACTGAAGTCATAACAATAATTACCAAATAGCATTGTCAGTCTGAGCTATGGCAAACATTATCTTCCTTGGAATGATTAAACCTAAGCCAGGATCCGACTCTGTCGCTGATTTAATTAGATGACAATCATCTGCAGTCATGCGCGTGCACAAACAGTGATCTAATTTTTGGGGGAATAATGCAAATGGCACAGTAGCAGACTGACGAGCTGGAGGTCAAGTGAAGGTGCACATCCAGTGTGATAAGTGATAGTTAAGCTTAGGAGTAAGGATACACATTAGGAAGCGCAGTGACAGCGAAGGCTGGCGCCTGGAAGATTGATCAGTGTCTAATGCAGCAGACACAACGATATCATCCACTTATTTACACAAAATTATGATTTGGCAGGTGCACATCCCACCGTCTTGAGTAAACTTGAGTAATGACTTTGAGGCATATTTGACAGTTTATCTACTATATCTTGGGACAGTAGTAGAATTAATCACAAAAAGTGACAAATGAGATACACACAGATAGGACAGCTGATTTCTGATAAAGATACGTAATAACAGTGAGCTATCACTGAATAGTAAACAAAACAGTGATTACTAAATGCAAATTGGTACATAAAGAAATGTGAAATGTGAAAAATGATGTGGTGTAAGCACATGACCACAAACAGGCACCTAAATGTAAAATGAGGTGCATTAGATGAAGCAGCAGGAATGAAACGTGGGCTCTGGTGTGATGGGAATGAGGAATGTTTTATTTGAAAAACAGAGAAATGGACATCAGATGTAAAAATAATAAAGAGTCTGAGACGCAACGAAACATTTGCAAATGACCCGTTCAAATTCGTACCTGTCCGCTTCTTTTTCGATTTGCCTCCATCAAGTCCTTTCTGTTTCTTTCTTTGCTGGGGCAGAATGATTGGAAACCATTTCTCCGGGATTTCTTTCAGTACCGTCATCTTGACCTTAACTTTAACAGACATGTTATTTTTCGTTGAATTTTCGTTAAACCTGCGTTGATTCTGGTGACCGCCACATCTCCGCAAGGACGCGGGGATGAGGCTCCCGTCCCAACTTCAGTGAAGTTGGAACCGCGCACTGGCCAATCCCTGCCTCTCTGTTGCTCTCTCTCCCCTCCCGAAACACACACATAAGCCCGCACTCACACAGACTTGGATCAACCCTTGCTTCATTTTGCCTCCTTCCTGCTGCAGTAACACGTCGTTCACCAAATCACGGTTGCTTGGTGCAGATTCTTACAACTAAAGATATTTATTTATAAAACGTTTTAGGTCGTCTGATTGGTTAATATCATGCAGCGGTCGTACAGCTCTTGTTTAAATGTTGCGCAAACGTGAATCAGTACGATTTCAATAATGTCACAACACCCTGATGCTCCCACGTGCAAAGTACATCCTCCTCTTAGTGTCATCCTCAACATAAACACAGTCCACTGTAGGCATTACGTAACCGCACAGGCTCTGCGCTTGATGGACGTTACCATGGCAACTGACTCTGCAGAGCCCCCACAGCGGAGCCAGGCTCTGGATGGGGAAACCAGACACCATTTTGGGTCTGAAAAGCACGCGCTGCTTGGTGCCTGGCTGAGGGCTTAGAGCCACAGTGTCTCGTGCTGTGGTCCAGTTTCCTGTGCGTTTAAAGGGAGAAGGAGAAGGAGTACTGCAGTGGGAGGGGACAGGCAGGTGCCCGAGCACGTGCCGCTCAGCGAGCCATGCACCAATACATTAAAGATGGCTGACCACACTCTTAAGTATGGCCCTGATCTTGCAATGTGCACAGATGCACAAAATATAAATAGACAATACAGACGAAAGTACAACAAGTACACAGCTGAAAATATCAGAATCAGACTCAGATATTGGCACAAGGAAAACGACTGCAGGTTCTACTGGCTCAATAATTTGTTATTAAGATACACATAATCATTCAACCTACATTGTTTCCCCAGAATCAATCACTGCCAATCTATTTCATTCTGAAGTGCAGTATAAGATTCCAACCTGGGTGTAGTATGTCATCTTACTAGCTCAGTCATAGCTCAGTTCGAGTAATGAATCTGACAGGGCTATAATGAAACTCAGATAATACAGCTCTTCTATGTAATTGCATAATATGGTGTAAAAAAGAAAGAAAAACCAACAAACATCAGCCCCATAGTAAACTGTTGCTGCATGCTGTGTATAAGCCTAACCCGCTTGCAAGTATCCAGCATGAAAGTTATGAGGCCCCTTAATGCTCTGCAAAGTATCAGCACTAAGATCTTCGAGATGCCCCTCAAGACTGGATGATAAAGTAAAACCACACTGCTTTATGCAGCTTGTATTCAGACAGCATGCAGATACAAGTCAGATTCAGTTTACTGGCATTAACATGTTTCTGGTTTTCACTGAGATCTTTTTCATGTAAAGCTTACACTCCAGTAGCACTAAGGTCTTAATGCAGCTCTGATCATCTTAAGACTTGGTTTGGTTCAGACTAGAATCCTACGTACTTCCTGTGTGAATTTACTGTATACACACGTATGATAGTGTGCATAAACAATGCAAATACAACCCAGTCACAGGTAAAAGGTGAGACTCAGAAAGTCCTGAGGACCACCAACAGGGACACTCACACTGAGGAAACATACAGTAATGAGTGTGTTTAATGTCAAGTACTGACCTGGAGGAGGCCTCTTTCTGAACATCTCCACTCTGCCACTGTCCTTCTGCTATGGCCCATGGGAGTATCTGCAGAGGGAAAGAAGAGAAGGTGAAGGAGGCAGAACACAAGATAACACAAAGAGAGGCAGTGAAGACTGAGGGATTGGAAGAGACATAAGACTGTTTAGATAAGAAGAGTTAAAGCAAGGATCATACAAGTTAAGTATTTTCTTCTGATACAAAATGTGAAACGGAAACAGCTCAACTTATTTTAAACCAAACAGTGAGCACACACATAATCAAGTGAGTCAATTGATTTAATGCCGTGTCTTTTTTGATCTCAGAGTGAGAAAAACATGTATTTGTCTGTGAGAAAGTGAAAATCAGTCAGGTATTTCAGCCACTACACAACAGAGGACACGTACACATTAGGCCATCTCTGATCTGTTACCGACATAATGAGGAAATGACATTCAGCAGAAAGCAGCATCTGTCTCTGTGGCACACTGTGTCTGGGGACTGGTGGCTCAGGCCAGATCCATGTCAGTCTCCTATAGCGGATGAGAAGGAGTAAGGGAGGAGCATTTTGTCTCTGCTCTGCATAGCAAAACATCTTCTGTTCTCTTCTGCCTCGTCTACCACACTGTCACTAACCCCTCTTCACTCATCTTCTCACTTTCTATTTATGCTGACCTGTTAATATTGTGAAGCTAAGTAACATGGCGAGAGGAAGAAAAATTAGAGAAGACGAGGTTGCAGAAGCATGGCTTTGTCTCGGGTTTGTAGTGTACATAAGTTAGTACAGTACAAACAGTACGGGAGGCAGAGGCTCAAGGCAGAAAGCATCCAATCAATACTCCAGAGAAAGAGCTGCTCTGCTTGTCTTCATGTGAGTTGGGCTGATCAGATTTCAGCTACAGTTTCCAGCACTGTCCTTTTCTCTGTCATATACTGGAGACTTTTATTGCACGCTCTTTACTCACTGTCTACCAACTATTTATCAGTCTAATAAAGAACAGGGAGTTAGAATGAGAGCTATTTGCCATGTTCTCTCACCTCTCTCTGTTTTGCCATGCCCCTCTCTCTCTCTCTCCTTCTCCCTCAATCTGTTGTAGGACTCTTGTATAACCCGCAAATAAAACTGAGAATGTGAGAGTCTGTGTTTTTTTTTTTACTGCAAAAATCATTAATTAAGCCATATAACACATAGTCATCACATAGTGATGATAGTAGTTAGTTTGTTTATGTTCTGTGTTTTTTGTTGTTCATCTCTTCATATATATCTGCTGTGTTCAGTGTGGCATTGTCTTTCTACATTCTCTCTGAACAAAGTGGTTTAGGTGTATCTCAGAGGATTTTAATGTGCCACTCTAACAAAAACTATATGACGGTGTCAACATGACACCTTACACACATGTATCAGAGTAGTAGACTGCTACTGTCATTATCATATTGATTATGATCGAATGAAATGAAATGACAAAATATAATAATAACTCAAACAAAGTTAAAGCGTAACGGATGCTGCCTGTGACACCATTTACAGCATGAGTATTATAGGTCAGAGACAGAGAGGAGATAGAGGATATAGATATATATGTATATATCTATATATATCTATGTATATACTTAAAACCACAGGCCGACGTGTGTGGTGGCCATAATGTGGTCTTTAGTTATGTGTGTTGTTGTTATCTGTAATCATCTCTGATGCCTGATGTGCTCAGCTTGGTGCCTGCTCTATATACACTCAATACATCATCTGTCTTTGAATAATAATTAATTAGGTGCATGTAGGAGAATGTTTTTTTTTCTCCTCAAGCATATTAATACTGCAAGTCTTGATTATGTTTTTTTGATGCCTGCATCACACTCTATTATTAGTTACTTTCATACAGACTAACAATTTTAATTATGCAACCCTAGACCACTAAAAGTAAGGTACTATACACTGTGACTATATCAAACTTTCACTCTCAGTTTGTGAAAGTGGTGTAACTTCTTTACTACAGGGGTGGAAGGTTTAAAATCCCCAGAAACTAAGAACTGTAGTTTCTGTATGCACAGAGCGGCTTTAATGCTTAGTACATTGTCTGCTTCAGTAATGAGAGCTGAATACTTCACAGTGAAAACTGAGACACACGTCAATATTTTTAGCTGACAAACTAAGACTGTGTAGCAAACCCACAAGCCATGCATGATGGGAGCAGCTACCGGCGTTACAGCAACTCAGGAAACACAGCCTACCTTTTCAAGTTGGCGTTATAAATATGTTTCTGGTAGAAATATCCTCGTTGCTCCTCTCGCCGAGGTCATGATGAGGTTTCGGGCTTAAATTGGAGGTGATGCTGCCCCGTGAAGATATAAGGTCACTGAGGTGGGTGGGTGAACCAGGCACCGGGAGAGCGCTGGAGCCACAGCGTCGAGGTGAGGGAGGGTTTGACTGCGTCCACTGGAGAGGGGAGGGGAGAGGAGGAGAGAGGAGGGGTAAGTGAAGGAGGGACTGCACCTCCTTCACCTTCTCCACCTCCGTCTCAATCCTCTGCACCTAAGACCTAACAGAAAACTTCAGTTCACTTAAATGTAACGTTAAGTGAACTTAACGGAAACGGATTGTTTCCCCATGTCTCTCACTGTTTTATCACTTTGTTTAATCTACACAATAAATCTGAATTGCTTCAACGCCCCAAACACACACACACCTTGCTCTTTGTATCAGTGGCCACGCGTTTTTTATGCCTCAGTGTGATACCGCCCTCTACTGCTCTGTCGGGATCAACCTCGCAACATCTGCACTGTGCTCATTGTGAACCTACTGTGTCTATAAATATATTAGAATATGTGTGATAATATTAGAAATTAATGGGATTCCATGCAATGTCTTTGCATGTATTACATTATTTTACTTATAAATCCAAGCTGTAAATGGCATGCACAGTTCTGCTCATGACACAATCCTTTGGTGATAGAACAGGGTGAAGAGGAAGAGATTTTCATTTGTTTTCATTTTCTCCCTGTACTGTGTTCTCCGTATGAAGCTAAGTGTCAAATGAAGATAAGAAAACCTTGTGTTGCCTCCAAAATCACCAAAACTAGCAATTGCCAAATGTTTTAAAGCCAAAGCACCTTTTAATAGTAATCTTTCCCCCGTGGGATCCCACCACTCCCACCCACAGTTTATGTCGCTCACTGCATCCAAACTGATAAGTCATTGAGCGTAGCTCAGCAGCCTGGGTTTAAAGTATAATTATAATGTTTGTTCATGGATATGTACTTGTTCTGCTGTAAGTCACTGTCACTGAAAACAAAGAGTAGATGTCCACGTTTTAACAGAGATTCTTGTTAATTAGTGTCCATGCAGTGGTAACAGGAGTCAACTAGTTTAACCTTTGGCAGAGCAACATGTGCTCTTTAAGGCAATTATCACTGCTCTTATGTTAAGGGAATTGGGACATGAGGTAGTATCAGTATGAAAACTATACAAACAAAGTGCAAGTACCTACCTTAGAAACTAGTCCATTACAACTTCCACAGGTAGGCTGAAGTGCATGTGTTCTCCTACACTGTGTCATATTGTATTTAAATAAAGATTAAAATATCTTAAGTTGTCTCATGCTTTCATCTCTTTCCATACTCTTACACCATGCCTTTAATTGTGTAATTGTCTTGCATGACCTCAGCATAACATATATTCAATATCCTTTTAGACATTTCATAAAGATTAAATAAAACACTGTAATATAATTTAATAAGAATAAATCAATACTATAAGGTATACAAACATCAGTGTAAACAGCATTATCTTTCTCAATCAATATCTCTTTCAGCACTGCCTCTACTGGCTATGCTGAAAAATCTCTCTAGCCTAATTAAAAAAACAAAAACAAAAACAGGAAGATCACATGAGGCGACACATCTTTACAGTGGCTAAGCTTCAGGTCACGAATGCTGAAAACTGGGAATGGCACGTGGAACATGTTTTTATTACAGTAACACTTAGAGATACGCAGCCTTTAACTCGACTTCTTTTTCCCATGTGGCGCTGGGCTCCTTGATTTTGTCACTGATGGTGGAGAGAGTGGAGAGTTTCTCATGGGTTTCTGGCTCAGGCAGTTGCCAGTGGATGAAGATCAAATACATCAAGGCACCTAAAACACCTCCCATAGGTGGGGCCACCAGAGGTACCCAGAACCAGTAGTTGTAACACCTGGAGTGCAGACACCCATATTAAGAGCAGGAAAGGTTTTCTATATTCTCAGAAGTGTTTATTTTAAAGATGGAGTTGTTCACAGTGATTAATGCAAATACTGTATATAAATGATATAATGTTTTATGTGCATGGATCATGCATGGTGCAGTTTCACCACATTTCCAAAGAAAAGCAACTAACTGTGCAAACAAGCTAACCTGCCTGACACCAAACAAAGTTACCAGCAGACATAATTACTGGTTTGGTGTTAAAGAAAGTCAAATATCTAGCAAGCAGCCATTTTTCATTTATGACTATTGGATTTGGATTTGCCAGGTGGCTAAAGATATGACTCCAACAGGATGACAGCAATTGCTTGTTAATGTGTCACTAAGTGGGTTTCAACAAGTGATTATGCCAGTAATAGAACTATAAATACACAGCTTGTTCTGCACATTTTCTAGTTGGGTGACTATTGCTGATGAGATGAAAAAAAAAGCTGTAAACAGTAAAGAAAATTTAATATAAAAGAAGTGTGTTAATATGACATTGCTGTTTGTTTCATGCATTAACTTATCAAGTGTCTGTCAGCTTGTTTTGACATTTTTCCGTCACGAGTGGGGAAGAATCTTTGAAATACAGCTTAAAATGTATTTTATTATTACGAGCATTTACCAGCTGTGGAAAAGCCAAAGTGCAAGTGGCAAACCATATACTTTTTCAAGTGTCATTATAACAAATTAGATGAATTAAATAGCTTCATCAGTAAAGCTTTGAAGTAATTAAAAAACAAGTGGTTATCAGCCTGGAATGGTGAACTGTATGTGTTTAGCAATGTGCACGTGCACTGAACAGTATATGTAAGACCACATGCACAGTGACGCTGTGTATGTAAGATATGATACTTACGTAAAGACCTCAGTGCCCCAGCCTGCTGTAAGTGTGAAGAGGCGTGGTCCAAAGTCCCGAGCAGGGTTAATTGCTGCACCACAGTTACCCGACATTGACATAGAGATACCGAGGACGATCACTGCCACTATGGCAGGAATCAGCTCTGAGGGAGCAGGACTGTTCCTTTTTTCATCCAAACTCAGGATGCACAACAGCAGCATGGCAGTGCCCACCACCTAATGAACAGTGTCAATACAGTTATTGCAAATTAATTAAAGGAAGTATGGTTAATTTACCTATTTGCGCTAAGTCTACCAACTGACCTGGTCAAAGAAACTTCTGCCCAAACTCAAATAGTCTGTGGGGTATGTGGCAAATATAGAAGCTGTCTCATTGGGGCCATATACTGTCAGCACTCCCCCACTAAAGTCCATGATAGCATCTGAGACAGACGCAGAGGAAACAATATATGACAAATGTTAAAAACATACGTTAGTACTTACATACGTTAGTACATGTGTGCAGATGCATCACAAATGAAAGAAACTGTAAAGTGTCTTGGAAAGGTGTCTCCAGGGCTACATAATCTGTCTGCCTAATGTGTTGAGATATGATAATGAAAACCACATTTTTTATTCTTATAATTTTCATAATCAACCATGTGTGTTTCTTTTGGAATATCTCTTCACCTTCACTATTTGTATGTCAATGATGTAAAAGTTGGAGATGACAAACCGTAGTAGACCAGATAGACAATCCCTGATGCCACATAGGCCCCAAGCACCTGAGAGAGGCTGTAGGGCACCAGTCTTGTCCAGGGTACCTGGCCCAACACACAGAAACTCAGAGTCACTGCTGGGTTCAGATGTGCTCCTACAGAGAAAAACAGAAAAAGAGAAGACTGAGAGAGGGGAGGACAGGAAGCCAAAAGTGAATCACAGGAAAACAGATTTAGGAGGAGGAAATATCAGATAACTTGTAGCAATAGTGTGTCAACTGAAGTTGTTATACTTTAAGTTGTTTAGAGGGTGTTTCAGGGTGTTTGATAGGAAGCAGGATGTGCTAAAATATTAGAATCTTCATTCAAATACAACACAGCATAGTATTACAGAACACAGCCTGGCACAGGCTGAGTACCTTGGAAAGCGTGACACGACCTCTTAGCAGATAACACCATTTATTATTGTGATAAAAGTGCTAAGATTAGTGGATGTCTGCAGTAGTGGAAACAACATAAATCAGCAAGCTGCTGATTTGCTGCAGGAATGGATGGTTACAAGTGCACCATTAAAATAAATAAATTTTACACAAAAGAGAAAATGTCAATTTTTGCGTTTGTTTTTTTTTTACCTGAAATACCCTTGGTGAGGTACATGGCTGACATGACGCCCACAGAGAAAGCCATGTTGACTGATAGAAACTGTCCTTTCATCTCTCTGCTAGTTTTAACCTGTGCTGCGGCAGAGCAGCCAAAGAGCTTCATCAAGGTTAAAGGGGACAGAGAAAAGTGATGAGAGACACTGTAAACCTTAGTTGAAAAGTAAATGATCTATGGCAAAAATACAGGCAGTAAAGGTCATGTCAGAAAGATAAACATACAAACATTTTGTAATAACATATCTTAGATGAACCTTTAGTGATTGATTTGTGATCATTAAAGTGCAATTAATGCCATCCTCTCATAAACTTAGACTTTGCAATGAAACTTAGGCCTACTGCTTCTTATCTGTACAGTCATATAACAAACAATATGACTTTGATCAGCAGAGAGAAGAGAACATTACAAGTAAGCAGTCCACGTTTATCTTACGTGTTAACCTAATAAAAACTACACCTAATGCTTGATGAATCTTTATTGGCTATTAATCAGTAATTGGCATTTTTGTTTTATGCGTTAACTGCATGTTTACAAGTTATGGTGTCATAGCAATTAGAGTAAATGCCAAGGCACACAGTAGTTGCCAAGTTAGGTTAAAGTAGTGTAGGTAGTAAATTGTGAGTAAATAATACTGTGTGAATCCTGATATTACCTTGATTCTAGGAAGCAGTTTAATAATTTAAATTTTCACAATGCACAATTAATTTAGTTTGCACATTTTAAAACTTAATTTGTGGCTCCTGTGTATGTAAAATAAATAAAACTAAATAACAAAAATAATAAATACTTTTTGCATTTGTGGATACATGCATACATTATACATACATACATATACATACACAAACTTTGCAGTAGTTTTATCAATATAGTGACAACCAAGACATTTCTTGAATTGATAAAATGATAAAAACCACAGATTAATTACTACAGATTAACTACAGAATACATAATTGTTATATGCTGCATTCATGCAGTGTATATATATATATATATATATATATGTATATGTACATATATATGATTATGAAGAGAAATTGTGAAATATAAAGCCAGGACTAGAAAAGTGATTGCTGATCCTCTGATCTTTTAATTTACCTCTCTTATGCCTTTTTTATTAGTATCTTCAAATTCAAAAATTTAACTCTGAGGCCTGACTGTCACTTACCAGCAAGACAAACGTTCCCAAGAACTCAGCCATACACTCCCGCACCAAGGCATTCCTCACTCTCAGTAAACGTAGCTTCAACATGGCTGGAGCTAAATTAAATCCTTCTCATCTCTCAGCAGACTCCAGGAGCTGATGTTGTAATTTAAGTGAAGCAGGTTACAGTGCCAAACTTCCACATGAACATCTGAGAACGTGCGCATGCTTGACTTTCTCTCCACCTCCCTTTCTCCACAGCTGGTCAAACACAATTACTCATTTATAAAATCTGTAGCTATTAGAGGCTGCTCATACGAACAGAGGTCATAAACAGTCAGATTAAGTGTATACTGCAGTGATATTGGTAATATGTATTAGCCCCTTAATATACTGCAGATAAAGCAGATTAATTTAATCTAATTTATATAATATTTAATCAGTCTGTAACTTAAGTCCACGTGTTAGGTGATACTAACAGAATACATAAACAGTATTATCATATCATATCTTATGGCACATACTACAGCAAAATACAGGATCAGTACAGCCTGGCCTAAATCATTTCAGCGTTTTCAACACTAAAAATGATCTTTTTAAGCACTATGGCAGCATACAAGTGTTCATATTGTACTGTATTTATAACTTGAGCTCATTTCAGTTTTTTTCTGCATGGGAGGATATTATTATATTGCCCTTAATATTGAAATCCAGTCTTACATTTCTGTTCATATTCTTACCATTTTTATGATCATTCTTTAGTTATACTAAAGCAAGTACCTTTAAGCCAGTCTGCCTCTAAAATACTGTACAATATAAATTAATTTTGGAAGTTGAGTCAATGGATATTAAAAACTGAAGTGTCAAAATCAGTAAATGACCTCCATGGTTTTCAAAAAAAAAACGCAGCTGATAAAGTACAAATTATATTATTACTGGTGTGGTGAAACATTTCTTGATGAGTGTTAGAAGAGGTGGTTGATAGGGAAGCCCCTCACATCACCAAGGTAACTGCACCATAAGCCCTGTCACTGAACTCTGGACTTGATGGATTACGTAACCCGAACAATTGCAGTATAAGAGTAAAGTGTTACTGCTGATAGTTTTCAGACAGGCACATGACTGTGGCATGAAAGTAAGCTCAACATCACATAAAATATAAGCACATAAGACTGGTTTTCTATATTTCAAATTTGGCTTCAAGTTATCATGCAATAGCTCTTTATAACTTAAACCTAACTTAAACCTTGATAGAATAACTTGTGGAAACATGTTGTACTTTCAACTCATCTTACCTTATCACATCTCCTTTTGAGTGGTGTTACCGTTTGGTTGTGTATAAATAGACCTGATTTCTTCATTCTTTTAACCCCTGAGTTTTTTCTGGCAACTAACAGAAAGATGTCCCTCTATCCTCCTCTATTGGACAAAATAATAATACTAACCACTTTATGTTAGGATTTATTAAAAATCATATAAAATCTAAATGCAGTTAGCAATTTTTCGCAGTATATTACAGCATGTGTTTTATTTACAGGTACCACATTATTAGCTTTTGACTGATGAAAGTATCTGTTACAAAGTTTGGTTGATTTGAGCCATCAGTGCATTTTAAGTATGGCTGGAGCAAAGATTTTCCTGGCATTGAGGTAGATGGATAGAGCTAGTATAAGACAAGATAAATGATAGAACAAGAACACTTTTGACCTGGTCAACATTTTGTTTCCTTTAGGACTTTGTTGTAATACAAACGGTTGGCAAGTTAATTCATGTCTTCTTCTTCTTAGCTGAAAATGCTGTCTCTCACAGATAGCTTTTAGTTTGCGGTTTATCATCATTCCCTGTACTCTGCCCCATGAACCTAGATAATCCTCATGTTTTCAGATGTTTAAGAGGGTGATGTAGCACTACATTCACTGGTCCAGGAGGCAGTTTTCTGATTAAAGTCCAGGCCTCCAGGCGGCTCATCCCCAACATGCTCACACCTTCAATCTCCAGCACCTCATCACCGGGATACACCTTGTCAACAGGACCTCCTGAGGGGAATAGAGTGAAAAGCAGCATTCAATAAACGGTTATAATGTCTTCATACAGAGATGGTACAAATTACAGTACATATACAGACATGTCAGGGTAAAGGACACATAATGTCTCTGTATAATAATGCAGAATTTTTAAACCATTTTGAAATTCATTATATTATTATTATTTCTGTTTTTGACAGTACAATTTTAATTAATAATTATTTATGTTTTACATGTGTTTATTTTAATTTCATTTAACTTGACTGAATGGAGATACATTATATAACACACAGTAATAAGTTATGATGATAGATACAATGATAAGAGTAATACTGTATATCAATAATATTCAAACTGTATATTAATATTAGAGTAATATGGTCCCTTCTACATGATGAGTACTTTTGCTTTTGATATTTTAAGTATGTAGCAGGTTGATGACACATGTCAGCAGGACTGCTTTATGTCAGGATTACATTTGAGCCTCTGATTGATCGACTGGTCTTTGCCAGCCTGCTGGTCCCTACATCTAAATAAATTACCAACCTCTCTGATAGTTCACTGTACAAGTAACTGTGATGTTGCTTCAGATTAGAGTTTTACACTTTTACATATCTTGGGAGATTATTCATACTCAGCATACACACTACAACGTTATGTCATGTCCACATGTTTGAGCATAAAATGTCAGTCTAAATCTGAAATGTTCTTACCTTGGAAGATCTTCTGTACAATGAGTGGTCTGTTCCCCAAACTGGAACCTGCACCTCCTTCCAGGGTGAAGCCCAGATCCCTGCTGTTCTTCTCCAGACACACACACACTTGTTGACCTGAGAGAGAGGACACAGATACAGTATTTTTCTTTGAACTACAGCAGATTTAGAACAATGTCTCTTCAGAACTCACTTCTCACCTGTCTCGATGACCTGAAGCTGTGTTGGTCCCTGCTTATTTCCCTGTTCTCCCATATTTGAAGCACCACTAACAACTCCCCTCCTCAAGACCACCACTCCCATATCACGAGACTTTGCCCTTCTCAGAACCCTCAGAGCCTCCCAGTGGGCACAGCCACACAGTGCTGTACCATTGATTGACAAGACTTGGTCTCCCTCCCTTATGGTGCCTTCTTGACCTGCCACACCTGAGTGAAACACCTTATGCACCTGAGTAACAAAGACATTAGGAAACAAATAAAGACACAAATGGTAATTTTCAAACATTTTCAGTAGAGAGCAGTAAGAGGTGTTTCCTCACAGTGACTGGTTTGTTCTGGTCCACGCCACCTGCCAGACTGAAGCCCAGTCCTACCCCCATCTCCTTATGGAGAACCACCACTTGCACATCATTATAGTCCTGCAAGAGATTTTGTAGATAAAATAAGAAAAGGTTGCAGCTGCACTTTCATTTTAAAAACATTTTTTATTTCATATTTGCACATCATACAAAGAGCAGAAAATGAAAGGGAGATGACACGGGCTCACATTTATTTTAACTATACAAGTAGAGGAGTCAGAGTAACATTAGCCACCAGGATTATATCAAAATAATGTGTAGGCCTTGTAGGAGCTAGATCTCTGTGTGTTTTTGTATTCATTGTTTTTACACCTCTGTAAAAGTACTTACTAACTCTAACCCTTCATATTTTACTTCACATTTTATTGTTTTATATCTGAGTTGCTAAGGATATCTGGCTAATTTCAAGACCACTGACAAGCATGCCAAAAGTTACTATTGCTATTACTTACTATCAATTGTTTGTACCTGCAAAGTGTTGTCCCCTAGACTCTTGACATCTTCCAACAGCCTGTCAAGCTCCTCACTCGGCATCACAGACACGCAGGACAGGGCTGACACATCTGAGCTCAGTGAGATTGACCGCCGCCCTGTAGATTGCCACTCATCACTGTCGTTCTCTGACTCATCATCAGCCGCAGCAAAGGTACACAGATCAGAAAGACTAAATTGAAAGAGAGGAGAATGTTTAGAGTAAAAACAGCTAATAAATAATAAAATACCTCTATCAAAGCAGAAATCTAATCGTATAGAGTTCCCACCTGACACAGAAGCTCCTGCGATCTGACTGGCTCATGTTACTGGTGATGGTCACTGAGGACTCTCCAGAGTCTGAATCATAGTTTGAATCTTCATCCTTTTGAGTACTTTCATCATCATCCTCATAATCATCTTCTTCATCATTCCAGACACTCATTTCTGAGTTCAAACCAGCTACCCAAGCATCCAGGTCCTTTGTTCTCTTCTTTCCTTTTGGAAAGACGCTGACATCTGAAGAGGTGAGATTTGGGAGTTTGCTGTGGGACGAAGTGGCAAGCGGATGACGGAGAGGTGGGGAGTCTGGATCAGGAGTTTTGAAAGTGCTGTCATATCTACTTGCAGTGGGAGTGGCATTTTCTGGTTGTGTGGTAGGTGAAAGAAAGGGTGAATGGTTAGGGGTGTTTGTCGGAGTCTTGTCACCATCATCCTTAACAGGTGAAGAAACTTGATAGGGTGTTGTTTTCTGCACAACAGCTGAATCACTGCCGGAAAGCAGAAACGGTGGTGTACCGTTGTCTGTCACATTCTGTCTCTTGTTTGCCTCCTCAGGGCTTGAGACTTTGGAGAAATCAGTCTCATCTATATAAACCTTTCCACTGCTTCTTTGAGTTCCTCTATTCAGAGGGATTTCGAGTGTACTCTTGAATTTGGAATATTTACAGAAATTACCACCCCTGTTATTACTGCTATTCAGCTCTGTTCCTTCATTCTCTACCAAATCCTTGCCTTCTCGCTCTTTCCTACCTAAACGCAGTCCACCTCCATCCACTGATAAAGACCTTTCAGGCCAGAGCTTTGTTTCTGCTTCTTCAACTTTGTGTTGAGATTTATCACCCGTATCTTCTCCCTCTTTCATTCCTTCCCACTTGTCCCTGAATCCAGCTAGTGATCTCAGAGACCCGCTCATCTCCCTTCCATTATGAGCAACACTGAGTTGTGCTGGTACAGAAAAGGCTCTTCTGGGCACAGAACTCTGAGCTCTCTGTGACAGAGCCTCAAACTGATTGATCTTATTTCTCACGCTTGCTGCAGAAGAGGGTGGCAGCATCTTTGGAAACTTGTTCCTCTCTGTTGTTTTCAGTGTGACTTTTTGTGAATTTAACTCAAATACATCCTCATCAGTGTTACTGCTATTCAATTCATTTTTTCCTTTTGCTCCATTCTCAGGCTCTTTTGTCCCATTTATTCCCTTAGACTCACCAATTTCTTCTCTTTGTTTTCCTCTGCTCTGATTCTTACTTCCACTTGTTTTTTTCTCTCTCAAATCTGAGATTTGAGATTCTTGAATCAGAGATGCTACAGTGTTTCTACTCCTAGCTCTGTCCAGCGACCTTGTGCCAATATCCTCTAAACCTTTCCCCCAGGAAACTAATGACCTGCCCTGGATCTGTTCTTGCCACTGCCCCCCTGACAATCTCCTGCTTGAACATCTGTCCTTTCGAGGTGTCCAGGGGAACGTTTTCCCTGGACTGATGCTATCTCCCTCTCCTGGTGAAAAACGCCTGGGGAAGGTTCCTCCTTCTGCTCGCCTATATGACTTCTGCTGTGGCAAGTCTGTGTAATCCTCTGCTTTACCAAAACCAGCAGACCCATAGAGTTTCTCTATACGTTCCAGTATAGTCTCTCCTTTGGGCCCAGAAGATGTCTCTGTGAATTTAGAGATAGACTGGGATCTTAACCTAGAGGGAAGAGAACAACCTTTGTTGGTCCTGTCCAAAGTGTGGCTCACATGACTCACTGGGCTCCTCTCTTGAATAACATTACTTGCCCCTGCAGAGTAATTGGCCTGTACTGAAGACATCACCTTGCTTCTCACACTTTCAGCTCCTGTCCGTCTTTCTTCCAGTTCTGCTGCCTGCTTTTTTCCTTTAGCTGATAACATGGACATGTCAGCTCTAGTGCTAGAATCAGGACTTCTTGCTCCAGTTCTCCTATCTAAACTCATAGTTCTACTGTATTTTTTCCTCTCTGTCCTGCCACAGCTTTCAAATGCAGGGTTTTTCCTTCTGTCAGTGTTGGAATCTGGGATTGTTTTGTCTGTTGTGCCATTCTGGTTCAGCTTGGTTTCTTTCATCTCACACTGACCTTTGACACTGCTTTGACCCCCAGTGGTAGCGTGATATTCAGCAACTGTGTCCTCCTCCTTATTTGTACCATTTGGAGCATACGTCACACATCTCTCGCTTTTTCTGACTTCCTCCGGGCTCCCCCTTTTGTCCTCCAAAAAAGATAACGATTTAACACCTGGCCTGCGAGTGAGACTGTACGAGGGAGAGTTAGCTGAGCGGATAGTGAAGCGCGCTCCTGTCTTCTGCTTGTTGTACTCACTTGCTGAAGGGAGACAGGACAAGTCCATTGTCTGAGAGTAAACAAAGTTAATGACCTCCTGTCAAGTGCCAAATCCCAAAAAGAGAACGGAAGAGACAACTTGATATTTAAGCGATTCTAAGCAGCTGTCTCTTAGACTTCACTCTGGAAGCTGTTCATCTGAATGCTGCAGCTTTAAGACATGAAGTAAAAAACATGAAGCCTTGGCATAGTTCTCTAATTAGTTGCTTACACAAAAACACATCCTGCATTAAAAAGTTTGATATTTCAATGATGCTCCTGATGTTTCCCTGTCTTGCGGTCTAGAAGTGATGGCTCCTCTGGGATACTCTCTTTCCTTCTTTTTGTTTTGTCCCCAGGAGTCTTCAGTTCCCCAGCACGACCTCACTAAACAGCTACCATTGCCTGCCAAGCATAAAAATGTACAAATTTCCATCCTCAGAACAGATTGGGCTGGAATGTTGTGATATGTGGATTGTGGTTGCTCTGGCAGCTCAAAATGGTTAAACTGAATCACAGAGTGTTTCAGGACAGTGAACACAATATGTTACAGGGAAGCATAAAGTGGACAGTAAATGAAGAAGATATGAAGATGACAAGTAGAAAAGAGGTGAGAAGAAAAGCTGGGACATGAGAACCAGAGAAATCTCTCACTTTGGCCACTTCTCAACACTGATCAGTGTTGTACACACGTATCATGCGGGCTGTTTACACAAGCAACATACTCATGACTACCTGTCAGCGTCAGCTAAACCTGAACAAAAAACTGGAAAAACTCACCTAACAGCAATCCACTCACACACAATGTACAGTATTGAAGAGCCATGACCAGTCTGTGTGCAACTTGTATCGGTCTCAAAGAATCAAAGAGATACAGCAAGTGTCTGAAATCTTTTAACAATGGTTTCACGTGAAATGGTTTAGATAAGATGGACAAAGTCACTGTTTTACATACTGTACAGCTTGCTGAGAGAAAGATAACGTTACTGATGAACAATGGCTCGTCAGGGATATCTGTGTACACAGACACATACAACACAGATCAATCATCTAGTCAGAATTAGGATTCGATCATCTCTGTTGACATTAATTACTAAGCTGATCATTTTCTGCAATTAAATGATCATTGCCCGTGTACTCATATGAAGCAATTTGCAGAATTTCTGTCAATCTAGGATGCAGCGTGTAACTTTGCGAGACTCCGTCGTGCTGTGTAATGCAGGTGAGTCTGAGTGTCAGTTTACAGGAACACCTGTTCTCCTAGGTCACAAAGCCTCCCATCTGGGTAACCAGGGTAACACCCCCCCCCTCCGTTTACTCAAAACTCCAATTAAACAACAAGAAAGACACAAATACTTTAAGAAATCAGTCAAAATACAAACTGCTCACTCACACCAGTTAAATATTACACATTAATCACACACACTTGTGCCTTACCTTCTTAAGGAGTGACTTCTGTACTTGTCCTACACCATTGTGTTGCCACTGGTTTATAATGAAGGCAGTGCTATGACATCAGTTCCCAACTCCTTTCTCTCTGTCCTCTTTCCATCAGCTTTGCATGATGGACTGTGTACAGTGACACAAACCTGCCACACTGGTTTATCCTCTTGTCCTCTCTCTCTCTTTTGCTCTCCACTCCCCCCCCCTCTTTCTCTCCTCCCATCTCTCATTGTTTTTTTTCTTCCATTTTTCCCTCTCACAGGGTAGCATTCCTGACTACAGTTCAATGTGTCACCCACTAAATGGCTCAACAGGGAGCGCACATGCACACTCACGTTACACACCCTACAGACACTTCAAACTCCATCTCTCGACGTGACATCAGCATTTCATAGCTCAAAGGAGGAAACATGCAGTTCAGATAATTGTGTGACATGGAACAAAAATGACATTTCACAACAGTTTATAATATCTCCCTACCTCGGGCAAACCTGAATAGAATCATCTTTGCTAAGAAGGTATCAAAATACATAATAACAGAGCACCTTTAATTGGCACCAGAGACCACAAAGAGCTCATATACAGTAAACTCAGAAATACCAGCAAGAAAGAATAATGTGTATAGTACATGTAGTACAATTGCACACCTCTCATATGTCATATCTTTACCAAAACAGAGCTGTGGTTTGACCTCTCCTGTTAAGAATCTGTGGGTCCGTAATTTTGACGCAAGCAGAAAAGAATCTGAGATTGCTGGTACAGTAAGTTTTTAGCCCTACAGAAATAGTAGAAGAAGAATTGTTTGTGAGAAAACGGGCTTTTGCAGAGTAAGAAGTGAACACACAGCTACTGACGCACAGATGTAAGGGGTAAGCGCACAAAGATATAAAGAAATACAAAAAATACCAGTACTTACAGTTTTGGTTGTCACATACATGCAGAGGCTTGTCGTCTAACTGCTGCTTTTTTGCACCTGCAATAGTCTTCCGTTTAGACAGAGGAAGCTGTGGTTACCACATCAGTATTCTGCAAGCATCACTAAATAACAGATGTATTAATGTCTGTCTGTTCAGATAGACTCTCACCTTAGGCCATGTCCTCTGGTTGTAATGATTTAGTCAGTCATCAGCCTTACGGACAGAGGATGGTTGCAGAATTTACTCAGGACAGAGATAAGTGAATGAGTAAGGGTAGATGGCCCCAGTAAGGCTCCATAGACACCCACTCGTGTTTCTGACAGAAGAATGGAACTCAGTGTCACTGAAGGATGAATGCAAATCACTGTCATGCTCACACAGACACACTGGTGTTTTCAATTCATTCTTCTGGGTGTAGGACTCAGAACATGTGTTGTGGGAAAGGGCAGTTTATGGTATCTAATCAGTAGGTCACAGTGGATATAAATAGCCAATAGACCACTCAGTGGCAAGCAACAATTGAGGAATTGGGCAATTTAATGGTTTGACTGTTGTTGTTGTTTATGTGACTGTTGGAAATGAAAATGACAGGATTCACTTGCCTTTATTTTTTGTCACTCTTTCTTTCTCATTAGTGTTTGCGGATTTGTTTGTTGTGTGGTTGTGACGACACTTTCAACAGCAGAGGGCAGAAGAGGCCAGAAAAGTTTTTGTATTTCTATTTTCAAGAGCGAAGAAACAATAGCTTTTTCTCCCCTCTAATCATTTTGCCTTTAGTCTAAAGAAGGCTCCTTTTGTGGAGAAGTTGTCAATTAGAAAATGACACAACAAGTTTTGACATGTTTTTCTTTCTATGACAAAAGTACTTGCATTTCAGTTACAAGGTATTAACCATACAAAACTGAAGAGTACAATCACGGTGGAGTCCAATAGAAAAATCTCAAGGCATTAGTTCTAATTTAGTCATACCACTGAAATTATGTTTGAACCAAGTGAGTCACCTAGGGTTTCATTGAAACCAAGGAATCCATGTAACATATTATTAAAATAGTTGTTTTTTTATTAACAGTACTTTAATACACATAATATTACTGAAAATATTTTACAATGCCAATCTGTATATGTCCAAAAAAAAACAAAACAGAGGCCAGAAAAACGTCACACTGTACGTCACCCTGCCTGTACCAGTCACGTGACTACCGCGGAAGTCAACAAAGCAGGTGGCGAAATGTACCGAGAAGAAGCACTTTACGTAACTTTACTGTTTTAAATGCTTCGTTTACTGTTCACCCGTTATGTCTTTTAAAAACGGAGATGAAACCATATGCTCTACAAAGCTCAGGTGTTGTACGTACTTTGAGTCGTCATTTTTTTGGTGTCAACGTTAGTTTGTTTGGTAAAAAACTCACAGTTTAAAAATGCGCAACGACTCTCTTCTCTCAAGCATTAATGTGGTGCTCGTAATGGCCTACGGCAGTCTGGTGAGTCTCTTCCACTTCGTTCACAGTGATTCTGATATAAGGTTTAGTTTAATGGAATTGCTGTGCATACAAACACCTTATATTTGTGCAATTTCACTATGCTCATAAGTTAAACACAATTTTTAAGGTGGAGGTTCTAAAGCTTCACTTTCTTCCAGGTGTTTGTTTTGTTGTTCATCTTTGTCAAAAGAGAAGTTATGCGATTTGCCATGAAGTCTCGGAGAGGACCGCATGTTCCCCTCGGCCACAATGCTCCCAAGGTAAGACAGAAACACACACACACACACACACACACACACACACACACACCATTGGGTTATGGACCCAAAATATGAGTCTGTCGAGTTTTCGTTTGTTTTGCTTGTCTATGTACTGAAGTATTATGTTTGTGCTGTAGGAGCTGAGACAAGAAATTGAAGCCAAACTAAACCTGGTCCAGAAAATCCACTTTGAGCCTCGTCTGCTGTCTCCAGATGATGACCGGCTGAAGCAGAGAGAACATTTGGGTTAGAGGAGCACACAGCCATCCACACAAACACAAGATCACATACTAGTTAGTCATGAAACTATGTGAAAGAAGTTGTTTTGATGCCAGTGTATAAGAACGTTTGTGTATTTTTCTTGCAGGTTGCTATGACTACCTCTACAGGATGAGAGCCCTGGATGCCATCAGAGACACTGGTAAACTTTCCTGCTGCTCATAGTTTTGTGTGCTACAACAGACTGTACTTACTGTTGTTACGATTCCCCCACTGAGTAACTCTTCTAATTTTCCAACAGATCTCCCTTTCCATGAACTGGGCGGGACGTCCGCCGTTTTGACGGGCAAAAGATTTCGGACCTGGCTTCTGCAGCTTCGAAATTCCCACTGCATGTTCGAAGACTGCCAAAGCTCCATCATTGACACAGTGCTGGATGGGTACAATAAAGCACGTCATGGCGCTGAGGTCAGTGTCTCTTTGTGTGTTTGTGTGTCAGAAAACAGTGTAAAATGTCTCTTACAGTTTCACAGAAACCGAGGTGGCACGTCTTGTTGTTGTTGTAGTAAATGTCAGGTATTTTCACTTGTGTTTTACAAAGATGAACTGATAATTAATTGTTGATGTATTTCCTGGAAACCAGCAAATACAAGGGATTCATTGTTTCAACTGTAATTAACTATAAGCTTTGGTTGCTTGAAAAATTGACGAATGGGGTTGTGTATGTGTTTGTGGATTAAGAGAGTGTGAAGATTACATTATAAATTAAAGCATTTCATCAGATAAGTGCTTTATTTGGCACTCCTAATATTTCTTTGTCTGTAGGCTTTTGGTGAAGCAGAATTTCTAAAATACCAGGAAGCTCTAGCTGAATTGGCCTCTGTGTGAGTAAACACAACCTTTACCCACAGTTCTCACTTACAGCTTTCATTTCAAGCTAATCCCAACGTGGAATGTTAATTATACACTGGGAACAATCTGTTTCTTCTTTCAATGTTTCAGTGTGAAGTCTCACAGGAGCAGCACTCCAAGCCAGCACCACCAGTCCGCAGCCAAAGACCTCACTAGTACCACTGATCTCGAGAGTCCCTCCTCTTCCCCAACTCAAACCACCTACCTCACAGCTACAGTGCAGCAGCGCAGCAAAAGGCCCAGACACTTCCTGGAACTAAAAAACTTCAAAGACAACTACGACACTTTGGACAGTAGTCTCTGAAAATCTACTAAGCATGTCCAAACAAAAAGTCAAGGACAAGGTAGTGGTGCCAGTAAATGAAGTGCCTGTGAATGCAACAGGATTACAGTCATCAGATAGTTTTAGTAGAGACGTAACAAAAATACTGCCTTCATATACTAACGTGTATTATCTATATTGCAGTCTAGTTCATATCAGACTTCTGGTATAGTGCTTTTCACCTAAGTGTAGCTTATGCTTATATCCAGTATTACTGCTTGAGTATGAGTTCTGTATTTGGGTAATTAAGGTTTCACCAAAACAAAACCAGAGCTATGGAGCTATGCAATGCTATAAGACAATCAGTATTTATTGCACAGTATAAACGCCTATGCAGACTTGTTGAAACTAACCATTTGTATTTAAACGTGCTGAAAGTTACTGCTAGTGTTAATGGTTGCTGCACACTGAAACAAGCACACACATCCTCTAGAATTCTTTTGCTACTGTGATTTTGATACGTTTTTACAGAAGCCATACTTGATTTGGTGAAATTAAGTGCTCTTTATTATAAAGTGAAACTTTATAATTTCTCTCAGTGCAATGTAATTTAATAGTATTCCAGTGCATTAATGCATTCTGAATGTGAGGTATTATATCTGGGGCAGGATCTTGCTTTTCAGGTTAGAGGTAGACTGCCGCGACAGGCGTGTGCCTTCAGCTTCTTTTTGTATTTAGGATTTCCAGGGAGGCATTCTAATACCTGAAAATGTTTTTTTTTCTGTGGTGCTTATTGTAAAACCTGCCATCAAAATTAAAATACTGACATATTGTTGACGTGTTCTAGGTTTTTATATGCAGTCGTCACAATGTAGTGATCTGTTGTTTGAATAGTGTCCAGCAGATGGTGCTCGCTTCACAGTTACCAACTGGTCTGATCCCGTTAAGAAGCGAAATGAAGCATTAACAGTTTTCAGTGATTTATTCTGAAAGCACAGAAAATAGATTAGAATGTACTTCATACAAAATCTCCTCTATTGAGTCGTCTGTCTAGGTGCTTTTATTTGATGTAAATAAATAAAAAGAAAGAAAATTGTTAGGCAGAAATTGAAATATCAAATTACAGTCATTAATATGTACAAATCAGTGTGACAGTACAAGGAACTGAAATGCTTTACAAGAAATATTGAGAATAATGACACCAAACATCTTCAGCTGCAGTTTCATTAAATTCCATATTTCGTTTGGAACTTGTTAACCATGTTATTTAAAACTGCTCTTTTCATCACATGCTGTTGGCCTTACATAGTCTATATGTATTTACATACCAGAGCATCACACCATGTGTAGGTGACTGATGAGTACACAAGACAGGTAATCAAGTTAATGATGTTTACATGAAACTGAAACTACATGAAACTGTCCAATTACTTTTTAATGCTTTTGCCTTCTTTGGCAAAAAAGTCTGTCATCCTGCACTTTGTAAAACAGTTTAGTTGTTTAGCTATAACAACGTAGATGCCATAAACTCACAGATCAAAAAAAGTAATGAAAGCAGCGCTGGATGAGGAAAAGTTAGCATACAGTATGCAGCAATATACAGTAAGTAAAACTTCAAATGCATATCAGCTGTATTAGCACGCTTCACGTATTTCCGTTAAAGCTGACATATACTTATTATGCACACGCACGGACACAAAAGATCTCAATGCATGCATGTGCTGTCAAACACCACGCAGTTTCCTTCAAGAGTGTTTGTGGTTAAAATGCATTTGTGGAAGTGCTGATGTATATGCAGACCAGGAAGCTCAGCTTTGATATCGCAAATATTCACATGATCAGATATGGTAGTAGAGCTAAGGTTTGGTTTCAGTCTACATGGAAAAGGTTAACTGGTTTTGAGGGCCTTCACTCCAGAACTGCCTCTTCTGTACAGTTGCTTCATGACTTGATCTCGATGACTTTAATGAAAGGAAGTGGTTTGTTTGATGAGGTGGATGGCTTGAGCGGTTTGCTGTAGTAAAAGAGAATTGTTTGAGGTGAATTGAATGAAATGTGTTTGCATGTTGAGCTTTAAGTTTTAAGATTTACCACAAGATACTTTCTGTGTTAAACTGGAATCACTAATCAAAACAAACAGCATACTTTAATAGGTAATGAGTTACCTATAGACAATCTGGGGGTTGCGCTCTGATGAAAGGTAGGAATTTGACCTTTGTCCTCCCAGAAAGTAGTCCATCTGGTCATGCATCTCTCGGTTCTATGCATACAGGAAAGATAAGAGGTCAATTCACATAATACTAATAAGAAAAAAAATGTGACAGTAGATGCATTTCCTTCCTTTGCATATCTCATGTTTTTTTCCCAGAGGTCTGAGCAGAAACTATTTCCTCTCCCTTATACCTCACTTCCCTATTTACAGTGATTCACTATATTTGCTCTAAATTCCACAGAAAAAAGTTTTTTTTTTCTTTAAAGAAGTCAATAAGCAGTCATCACCTCAGCCTCCAAGAATGCCACTTTCTCCTCCAGCTCTTTGATCACACGGTCTCTCTCCTGAATCACCATGCGAGAGTTCTGGAGCTAAAGACAAGCAAACACAGAGTCAAACAGTGAGTAAATCCTGCACAAATAAGAACATGGAGACAGTGTGTTTGCTTTACAGAGTCTCACAAATGTGCCCCTCACCTGTTCAATCATGTGTCTGACTTTCCTCTGTTGGCTTTTCAGCATGTCATCCAGATGGTGGATCTTTTCTTTGAGAATGGCCACCTCCTTCTCCAACTGTTCAGTTCTAAAAAAAAAAAAAAAATCAACACAGACAGTTATAGCACACGAGAGGTGAATTAACTTTAACACTGATTTATAACGTGTATATGGATATTTTCTGTTGAAAATATGTCTGTGTGTATTAGCTGACCTCTGGTTTCCTTTCTGGCCCTCCTCTCTGAGCCTGCGCAGTTCGCGGAGTTCCTCCTCACGGTCGCGAATGGCCTCCCGCAGGGTGGTGCTCTCCTGCTCCATCCCACCCAGTAGCCTCTGGAGTTCTTCAATGCGTCTGTCTTTCCTCTCGCTGGCTTCTTCTGTGCTCCTGAACTTCTCTTCTTGATCACTCAGACGGTCTTTTAGCTTGCTGCTTTCAGACTGGAGGGGACAGGAAGTTTGTTTAAAATATGGCTTTAACAGTACTGTAGATTACTTGTTATTATACAACACATGTATATGGTACCTGCAGCATCTCTTTCTCCTCTTGGTGTTTCTTCTCAGCTTCTTGTAGCTGTGCATACAAGCGTTTGCTGACTTCCCTTAGCCTGGTTCTCTCTGCTTCATCATCTGATTCCTAAAAGACAAATAATGAAGTGTCAGATTCACACGATGCATAAAAAATAGATAGACAGAGAGCTACATGTAGATACTTTTATGATGATGTAATTTAAAATTTCATCCAAGCTCAATGGGTTTGGTAATCATAAAGACAACAGGCGTGTCCCTGTGCGTCACTGGAACAGTTGCATTATGGTGAATTTTATAACTGGTGCAAAAAACAAACAAAAAAAACCTTTGTCGTCAGCTTTGTTGTGCCGGTACAAAACACTGCTGACATGCAGGCATTAGTAGCTGCTAGTGACAAAACTATTAAGTGATCGAGCATTTGTGGAATGCTGTGAAGAATGAGGAGGGTCTGAACACTACAAAATATGCAGGCACGGGAACTGTGTATGCTGGAACAACTCTCTCACACACTTTCACACACCCCAGGGTGCCAAAAGCAGTATTACATTGTTGCTGTCATTTCAATCCCTTCCTTTGCCCTATATCACTTTTCTGTTTTTCTTAAGTTTACACCTTCTACTTGCCTGCTCTGGGAAGTGATCACTTTACAGGCATTATATGAAGCACACAAGCACACATTGTCCATATGAAAACACAGTGGACTGCATGATACGTGCCATTTGATATGTACATTGCTCCGTCATACTGAAAAGTCCCACACATATTTGATATATAGAGTTTACAACCATCAATAGAGGCTATTCACATGAGAAACTGCTCACCTGTCCATCTGTTTTAGTTTCAACCTTGGGAGCTGTGTTCTTTCTGAAGGGAATACCAACTTTCCACCCATTTGTGTGTGGCTGGAGAGAGAAAAGAAGGAAGTCAGCAAGGGAAGAGTAAAAGATGGAATCAGAGAAGTAGAGGAAATACTGTTAAGCAAATGCAATGTGAGATTAACAATGGCAAGGCCACAACTAATGAACTCAAAATAGACCTACCTTGTTTTTGGCAGCCATCTGCTCCCTCAGTGTCTTCAGGCAATACCTCACCTGTGTGAAACAGAGTTTATTGTGAGTTCCTGAGCTATTAGCATGGCATGCAATTTAAACTAACAGTCAACACAAGACTTTGTCAAGAGAGCAAACAGACAGGAGCATGAAAGCCAGAAGAAATTTGCATGATGCTAATATGCATATAGTTACATAATGCAGGAGTCAGCATCGAGAGGCTGGAGCCTTTGTGTGTGCTTATGAGTTAGTAAGCCACTCAGAGTTGAATATTATTCAGACGCTCACCTCTTGTATCTGCGAAACTTCATCAGATAACATCTTCAGGCTCTCTTGGTGTTTCTGCTGCTCTTGTCTGCGGGCCTCTAGGTACACCTGGAACAAAAAGACCCATGGATGTTAAATACTAAAGTGTAAAACATATTCATACACTTGTACCTTTTAGAATAAAAGTTCATGTGCTGCACCCACCTTGATAACCTCCACCTGTTCCTCTGTAGATTTGACCGGTTCAGGGGTTAAAACGGTTCTATCGCTGGGTGGCTGCACCAGTGCAAACGCTCGTCCGATTGGCTGAAGATCAGAGATCACAAGAGTTTACCCAGTGACAGTGTTGCGTGAGCATGAGTATACAGAGATGATACATTTACAAAGATCATAAGCAAATTATACGTGAGTGAAGTCACTGTGCTTTTGCGAACTCTAGGAGGTGGTCATGTTTGTGACCGATATTGCAGCAGAGCATTTTGAAAAACATCCAGGAATTCATCTGTTTACTAGTCACTATGACACAGACGTCAGAAACGTGTGACATGAGTGATGCAATTAGTTTCATAACTTGCCAAAGTGAATACTTTAAAATCTTTCTCTCAGTCGAGTCCTGAGCAAATAGTTTCTGTGTGTGTGTGTGTGTGTGTGTGTGTGTGTGTGTGTGTGTGTGTGTGTGTGTGTGTGTGACTCTCTATAATCAGGGGACACTAACTACTATGGAGACAAACCCATAGACATCTGGTGCTTCTTTGAAAGTGGTGGACGGGCTGAGTCAAAAGTTTTTGCAGAGAGGGAGGGACATGCAGAAGATGGTGGGGAGAAATTACATAACACTGCTGCTCTGGTGGGCCCATTTTTCCAGCAACTTTGGTGCTGGATTTTGTAGAACAATGGCTGTTTTGAGAGGTCTTAAGTGTGTGGAAGCCGCACTAATGAAAAACAGATGACCGCTACAGCCAATTATCTTCTCTTTACAGTTTTTGTGTTGGACTTTGTGTAGAACATCTGAATGTACGGCATCTCTGAGCTGATCGTTTGGGATCACAGAGAAGATTAAACTGCCTGAACTATCAGCAGTGATTGCACCTTCACCTCTTAAACGACACTGCTGCCACTTTTTACCAAAACAAATTCTAGAATATTGTCCCTTTTGTCTTCAAACAAATTCAACACAGAGTATTCATTAAACATGAAGTTGAAAAGTAATAGCATATACTAAACCAGGTACTTTCCCCTAAAGTATCCAAATGATAAATCTAAATCTAATCTAAATGTTATTATTGTTATCTCCTATTGTTCATCAGCCCAGGAGTTTGTCTGCTGTTAGAGTGTAACTTAAGTTATTCCATGTGGGTTGTCTTACCTTGTCTCTGTGCTGGTGAGTACTCTGAGATGCCTGGTTCTGGTTGTGCAGTGTGAGTCGCAGTCGCCTGCACCTCTCCTGAAAAAGGCAACGAAGAAAGGAGAAGATGAAGTTCATCCACAAAGAGACTGTTATGTGATTGAGAGACTGATTGAGAACTATTTTGAGGAGGAGAAGGGAAAAAAAGAGGAGGAGAGACTGAGTCACACTCACTGAATTAAACAGAAGAGGGGGGAGAGAGGAAGATGCCAGTAAGACAGCGGGGTACAAGCGTCAGAGCGAAAGCAAAACTTTTTCACAGCTGCACAGAGACAGATTGTTTTATTTAAATAGTGTGCTATGGACGTCAGCAGGACTCTCTAGGCGCTCACAGCCAATAGGAAACAGTGGCTGGATTTCTGGAAAAGTGGGCAGATAATGTAATGTCAAGCAAGACAAGAACATTTCCATGGCAGCAAACCCTCACAGTAGCTATAAAATCTCAGGCACGCTAAAATATAAGAGGGAGGAGACAAAACAATGCACAGATGTAACACTTGGCAAGCTGTTGAAAATGTGTTCTTTTCTTTTAAGTAACAGGACAGAAGTCACAACAGGAAAGGTCTCAAGCACAATGTGCGTGTCTTCAGCTTAGGGAAGCCCCTTACAAGTGACACCCAAGTGTGTGTGTGTGTGTGTGTGTGTGTGTGTGTGTGTGTGCGCGCAAGGATAAGTATGCGGATGTGAGGGAGGAGGTCAAAGACATTATGTAACTCATTCCATCCAACACTATTTGTTCTGTTTTTATGTATTCACTGTGCCCTACTAGTGTCGACATTGTCATGTCAGCTCTGAGACACAAAACAAGCAAGGAAGAAGTGGCTGTTTATTTCCATACATAAAGGGCAGAAGTACAAAAGGCCTTCACTATGTTACCTTACACATCCTGTTCAAAGTGTCAAAAACTCAGGTCACAAAACAATCTCACCAAAGTAATTGTTCAGGTGTTCTCATTATGTCTCTTGATCTTCGTTAGTGTGTAATTATTTATGAAGAATTTTTAAGTAATAGTATTGTGTACTTTAAAAGCAACTTTCATCACAATATAACATGGAACTGTGTTGTAATTTGATCCTCTGCTACATCTACATCTAATCATCTAATATTATCAAAAGGTCTAGAACTGCACTAAATGGACCTCAAGGTGAGACTATCTAGTCAAAAGCTGTTTCCAAAATCCAGTATTATCCTTTAAAGTCACCTTTTTTCACCTTTTACAGTAAGGGTGGAAATCAAAGTGAATGAAGCCACTTCCACTGTAACAAAAGCTTGACCTTGAGACTAACCAGACAGGGAAATTAACTGGGTAGTGTTGTGTAATGCTACGATTAGACGACACAAGGATTCTATGATTAGCTGGTTAACTGTCTGGAAGTACAGCACTGAAAAAAAAAGAGAGAGAAGGACATATGGGAGGGACTGAGAAAAAGGAGACATCAGAAAAAGAAAGTGATCAGGGCACAAGAACAATAAGAAAAGGCAGAGGAAATAGCCTCAATAATCTGAGTGGGGCTCCAACTATGAGAAACAGACGTCCGGGAAAAGAAAGCAACAATTTCCCTTCTTGCCTCACATGCTTTCCTCTCAGATTACAGACACCTGAATGCATTAAAAGGGAACAGCGATTACGAGAGGAGGGAGAGCGAAAAGGGAACAGTGAGAGGTTTGTTGAGAAGGAATCCATCATTATACAACTTATGTGGCCCTTCATAGACAGCCAGACAAAGACTCTGCTAATCCTCACTCTGCCACTGACCATTTACACGCTAGTCTTTCCATCCGCATACACATATACACAAAAATGCTGTTTATGCCACCTTCAAAGCCAACCTGTAAGACTAGACTTCCTGGGAACACAGACAAAGGGACCAGTTGGATGTGATCATGTACAGTGACGCATGCATGTACAGTACATATACCCAGCTGCTCACACGCGGTATAATTCACACACATTAACTCAGAGAACACACCAGCTTTATAACAAAGCGGAAACCTGACACTTAGCACACACACTGCTGGGTGAACAGACAATGGGCACAAAAGATCACGGGGTACGGCCAGGCTGAAAGGCTTACAGGCTATGAAGATGCCTTTCTTTCGGACTTCAGGAAGCCTGTAAATCACCTGGGTTAAATTATATAAGAAGGTGACTGCTTCCCTAAGAATGTTGCTGATAAACAAAAAGAATTTCGGAGTTCAAATCAAGAAGCAAGAAGCAGGTATCATGACCCTAAATAGTAAACCATCCTCCAGGTGTAGTGCCTACATTGCACAAAAGATTCCTGAAGACAGTGTGTGTGAGCTGACAAAACAAGTGACGGAGTTTCGGTGCCCAAATAATGCTTCCTAAAATACCTCATAATAACCTAATAAGTTAACTTAACTATTCTGACAATCTCTTATGACTTTCCAAGTTTCCAACAACCTTAAACATTTACAGGTTCCAGCTTCTTAAATATGAGGATTTTCTGCTTTTCCCTGGTTACATATGAGAGAAAATGAAATTATTTTGGGTTCTGGTTAGTAGCAGCAGTCGCTGCAGTCATGCATTTAAGCATGTCCTCCCATCTAAACACACTGCACATTGTTCTTCCTACAGCTTATGCAAAATTCTCAGGTCAGTGGAGGGCTTTATTATCTGACCGACTGAGGCCACTCAACAGCTCAGGTTAAATTGAAGGTTAAGTAAATTTTGACAAAAGATGACATGAGGTGTGAAGTAAAGTGTTGAATGGTTTTGTGTGTATTCCCGTCATGTCAGAACAGGAATAGGTGGACCATGAAAGTAAAAAAATATAGATCTGAGTCATGAAGAGAGAGCTGAGACACAGACTCCACGGTGAGGAATATTGCCATCATTTCTATCCATTTAGAATCAATAATAACCTGTTTGTTTTTTTCCTGCTCTGGCTTATTCCAGTTGTTTTGTGTGGCTGCCTGGCTCATTCCCAGTCAGTGATGTCAGACATTCCTGACTGAGATGGTGACTGAGGATGAGGACAGTCAGTGGTAATGTGTTTTAAATTTAAAATTAAATGTCTGGAGGGGAAACTGTTGCACTTTTCCAACCTTTGCTTGATACACTGGGTTTTTAGAGGGGAGTAATTGTGGCAAAAGTTTTGAATAAATAATAGCTGATGTTTTGTTTCAAAGTCAGGGCTGGCTGTTCCTTGTGTTTTATTTTATCATCACATAATCTCGGTGCTGAGAAACATATAAAGCAATAAAACAACCACTGAAGGCCTCTCTGCTACATCAGGGCACATTCCTTCGACTCGTGTGTCGTTACAAACCTGAGAAACAAAAAGGTTTTCATTCTTATGAAGAATCTCTTAGTCCTGCACAGTCATTATGATATGTTATATCTGTGGGTGAAAAGTCATGGCAGCTTTACTTAGTCTGACCTGATTAATCATATCAGATATGTAAATAGTTCAGGTGGGTGACTATTTGACTACTAAATTTGACTTTGATAATTTGTGTTCCGTATGAGGCTGATGCAAACGTGCTATCACTTGTGTGATAAAATGTAACGAACAAACATAGAGTTTCATATATTGATTCACGATACATTGCTGAACACAGTTAATCAGTTTTTATTGTATGTGTGTGGCACTGCCTTTTTACACTTTGACCTGTTTGGCAGTTACACAACATAAAGTGATCATTCACACAAATGTACAACACTGCTCTCAGATTCTCCTCTGATCATAATCTGAATTTATTTAACATAGTCTAAGCTCAAACGTTTCCCTGTAGTGCCCTTCACTAGAGAATATCATCTGATAGTGTATGAGCTCAGGTGATCTGTCTGTTGCTGGCAGGTATTGAGCTCAGCAGGAGGCCGTTGATAAGGTGAAAGTGTCATGTTGCTGTGCAACCTCATAAACCACAGCACAGGTTAACAGTTTGTTTTTTCAGGTGATGTAAATGATTAAACCTCAGACAGAATATAAAGTCTGTACACTGTGCGTGACAGTGAAGTGAAGTGCGCTGTTTAACCCAGTTAATTAAAGCTTCACATGCACAGGTGGTGCACATACTGCACAAGCAAAGCTGCCTTCACTGTCTGTCACAGTTCCAACTGTAAACCCTCCACTGATGTGCACAGAAGGCACCTGTGACAGGCACAGATGTTATTTGGACTAATTCTGAGCTGCTGCCTTGTCTCTATGTGTGTGTGGAGCTAATACTTTAAATACTACAAGGCCAGAGACTTAATGGTAAATACAGCACTTAGAGCAGATGAAGTCACTCAGCCTTAAGATCTATGACAGAATCACACAAAAGCCTTTAAATCTATTCCACAAAGTTGAGCAGAGTGAGGTGAAGAAAAAACTGAAACTGAAAATGATTTGAAATAAGCGAAGACCCACAGTCCCAAAAATCAGACACAATTACGCCTGCTTTTCACTAAACAGAAAAAGTAAGACATGTATGACAAATAGGTGAATAATATCGGATTATTAGTATCAGTATCAGTATTAACTTACCCCATATTCTTGATTTCTGATGTCCTCAACTGTGCACAGACTTCTCGTCACTCCGTTCATCTTTGCCAGAGATGTAATAAATACTCCACAAACAATAAATAAAATAAACAGAACAATGTCAAGTAGAAGGAGTATCTAAAGACTCATGCGTCTGCTGAACTTCCCGGTGTTTCTCTGTTCACCGTCCACAGTAGCTGCTGCTGTTATCCGCCCTCAGCTCATTGTGATAACGTTTCTCGTCACGTCACTGGCGGTAGGAGTGCGCAACGCACGCAATCACCCGCCCCCAAACCGACCGAAACAGCCAAATAGGGAACAAGGAAAACAGGGAATGTCTGTGAAGGGAGGGTTAGGATCCTACCTAACGCCTCCGATACAACTTCTGGAACAATGTCCTCCAGAAACCTTACATCACGAGTGTCCTATGGTGGTGGAATGCAGGAAATATCCATCCACCCATCCATTATCCAAACTGCTTGAAATATGCTGGGAGTAATTTTTAAGGTGTGAAACAAGTGAATCTGTCCATCCCCATGACTATGAAAGGTCCCCTCGAGTGCACTGCTCAGTTTACTACTGCATTATTAATTGTAAAAAGTTAAACCCCTGACTGAACCTGTTTAAAAATTGCCTCCTAGAATTACAAAGCAGTGGAAAGCAAGGTATCAGTTTCAGTGATTTAACTTAGTAGTGCTGTGTTTTATAGAGATTTTATAAGTTTTTATTATGTCAACACTGTTCACCTTTACACTGGCAAGACAAAAGTTGGAAAACACCTACAAATGTTTGTATTCCTATTAACTTTTGTTGGTTTTATTGAATTGGATGGTTGTAAATGCATCACAAAACACAACAATTTGAGCACAAATAATAATAATTAGCATGTTAAACTTCACTCTCATAAGAAAAAAAACTCATTTTGCTGCCTGACAAATCTGTGGTTTTCTTCTGATCACTTTTTGCAGATATTCTTCCAGCCTGTGCTGGCTGAACAATGTTCCTCACAGCTCGGCGGGGTTCAGGGCTGCTGACTGAACTGGCCAAGCCATCGCAAAGATTTCTTAGAAGAATTCTTACACACACAGGAGGAATGCAAAATGAAGTTCTCCACAATCAGTTGTTGCCCAGAGGGAATGGTGTGCCTCTTCAGTATGGAGTGGTATCCAGACACACGCTTTCAGTGTAGACGTCCAGTAATGCCTTGGTGTTTCCAGCTGTAAATATTGTGTGTATATATTTATATTTATGAGAAATCTCAAATTTTCTTGATAAGATAAATCACCTGCAACAGAGAACATCATAGTGTTCTTTTGTGTGATACAAAACAGACATTTCAGTTCATTCTGTACTTACTAATGTGTCACCACAGAAGGACAGTTCAGTTCAGTGCTGATAAAAAAAACAGACTTACAGCTTTATTCGTATAGCCAAACAAACCATAAAGTAGCCTCAAAGGGTTTTTACAACCTGTATAGTCAACAACCTTATTATTATCTCAGCTTTGATTCAGATAAGGAAAACTTAGGTTGAATTATTAGTGGCAAACGTATGCTGTACAATGGTTGTTTCTCCATTAATTTCAAGTGTTGTGAGCACTAATACTGTGCAAAATGCACAAGTAACAGAGCGAGTGCTCCTCTGCTGGCATTTACCTTCCAGCAGCAGCTGATTGAGGTCAGCACAGACTTTAAATTGGATCAAGGCTTTAATTGCATTAATGGCTGTTGAGGAGCAAACAACAGCTCAAAGTGACATACGATGGATAACTCACTAAGTGAATTTGAAAGTTTAACATTCAGTTACACATTCAAGCACAAGAAACAGAAACGCGAGAAAAGAAACACGCACACATAGCAATGGATTACTAATCAAGAATGCAGTTAGCTTTTCTGTCACAGTGGGTGTTCATTTTTACCAGTTGATTTATTGTAAGAAAAGAAGCTCTCCCACATGCACGCAAAACTAACAAACACACCTAAATCTTACCACAGTATGTCCTCAGGTCACCCACCTACTAATCCATAGTGTGAGGTGTAATTATGTGTTTACATCACACAGCTGAGCACACTCAGACAGACTGATCCAGAGATCAGACTGTTATGATAGACCTGTGGCTTATACATCCATGTCTCGGGCTATTTGTTCACACAATCATATCTTCTGATGCGACTTTTTTTTCTGGTATTGTTGAGCTCTTTCGGAGCGGTGATCTCTTACTAGAAATCAGTAGCACCTAACCTGAATGAGCCATCCGCAGCAAGTACACTATGTTGACCCTTAAGAAAATCCATCAGACAAAAAAACAACACACACCCCATTACGCCACCACACTCAGCAAAATGCATTACACATGACTTTTATTGATTTTTCTGTAACCATTTGCTACATTTATTTATTGATTCTTTTTTATATGTAAATCTTTATTTATTGTTTCGCACCTTGTTACAGGTAAATAGATGTTTTAGTGGATGCATATATCCACAGCACAGAAAACTGATAAACAGGAAAAGACACACATAGACCATGTTAGTGGTTGTAAGGAAATCAGTCATCAGGGGTTAAAAGTGCATTAGTGTGACACAGAGTCACTGTGTGCTGACAACAATGATGACACTATGGACTATTTAAGCAACGTGAACCTCATTTATTTTTACCATTTCCACTCCTTTATTATCATCAGGGCACTGAGGTCATGTTCCTGGAATTTTTTCTCTGAATATTGAGATTACTGAAAATTGTGGTAGTGTTTAATGGCAATAAAACCATTTTTGCATTACATTTCTGGTATTTTCTTTTACTTTTCTTAGATGTTTCCTAGAAAGAAAAATTAGAAAGACACTTATTTTACAGAGAGTTTGGTTATGGAGCAGTTGTTGAATTTCACGCAACATAATGAACACTGTGTGTTCTGACATCTGTTGTTCATACCTGCATAGAAAAATTCCCCATGCAGGTCCCTGTATGTGGCACAACACTGTGGTAGAGTTGGTTGCTGCCTCAAAGCTAGAAGGTGTCCGGTTTGAATCCAGTGGGGGCTTTTCTGCGTTTGCGTGATCTTCTCATGTGTTTCCTCCCCACAGTCAGTTCATTTGTCTCATGTCTCTATATGTCAGCCCTCAGATAGACTGGTGACCTGTCCCAGGGCGTATCCTGCCTTTTGCCCCACTGACAACCAGATAAGTGGTTTTAATAATGGATGTATGATCTTCACAACATGGAGGCGGCTGGTGTATAATTTATCGCTAAGCCAAATAAATTGAAAATGAGGAATCCAAACATTTTATTAGAGACTTTGTGGTGTTGTGACCTTAATCTTTGTAAAATCTTGCCTACAGTAATTATGTACTGCTGAACATGAGGATAGGTATTTATAGCACTGACATTATACCACGTTGACAGTTAACTGCTTATCTTTGTATGTGTTGAATCATCTATTAAAAACATTTGTCATCGTAGTATTACAGCCTAAAAGACTTGTGTGTCCACATGTGAAACCCCCTGGAGGCACACGTAAATATTTTCACACCTACAGTAGGGTTGTGCACTTTCTCAACAACAGCAAGTATATGAAATAGCAAATACTATGAAAACACAACACACCCAGCGATTGGCAAACTGCACCGGGAAAGATGGAATGGTATGGAAACCCAATCCCACCCATGGAAAGTATGCTCACTCATACAGCAATTTATAGTCTAGCAAAACAGGTACTGTACACACCATGTTTGTGCTATACTTGTTTGGTTACACTAGATGGGAGGCGTAGTATCATGGGTTGCATCTGGTTCTACAGCAAACACTGAACAAATATGTTCCAAGCCAAGATTTTTGAGTCCAGTTCACAGGGACCAGGAAGGGGCCTTTCAGGTCTTTTATAGATCAATCACACAATAGCACCATAGGAGGTAAAGTCAGTTTGCCAGAATCAGCCAGGAACACAGTTCAGAGGCACAGATGCCACTGTGGAGCCTCAAAAAAGCCAAACACAATCTTGCTGTGAGCGCCAAAGTGCTGAGTGCTGAAACGAATGTAAACACACTGATAGCCTGAGGAGTTGGTGAAGTGTCCTTGCAGGGTGCTGACTTTCATCTTTTTTTCTAGATGTAGAGAAAATCAAATGCCCGAAGTCATAATAATATTTTGACATGACACATAAAGGCAGGGGATGGTTTTCATTACTGTAGGAGATTTTGAGATTATGAGATGTGCTGAATAAACAGGTGCATGTGGTAGAAGTAGACTTACCCGATTAAATATTTTTTTATTAACATTTATTTCTGTAGAAGTTTCCATGAACCTGTTTTCAGGTTGACATTCTTGGCGTGCCTCACCCTGTGGTGCTCCCGACAGCAACATCCATCACTACCCACAGTGCCAACTACAAGAGACAGGCCTCTTCTGTTGGTATCTCACTGCATAATCCTGATTACACAAGTACAGTAGAGTTTTTAACAAACAGACATTATCAATTTGCCTTAAATCTGTCAGAGGTGTGGTTTAGCATTTTTCCACCTGCTAAACTTTATCCAGGTCTGTGTGATTGGAATAGTTCAGTAGTTGTATCCAGGAAAAGATACTGATCATATTTAAGCTCAGTTGATTTCTGCTCTGTTAGTTGGTTAGTTGATAGATAATGTTGAAGATTAAAAGCTGAGGATATAAATTATTCATCCGCACATTCACAAACATGTGAACGTGTGCACAAATAGGAGTGCTGTCCTCTTCTTTTTACACATGAACAGGAGTTTATTTGCGCTGCACAATGCTTATCACAGCTATCACAGAAGAACAAAAACAACGCTGAAACAATAGATAAGAAGTCAAAAAACAACACTGGCACTCAGTCATGGCAGCTGTAGGTTCAGTGATGTGTGCGTTAACATTTGTTCTGCTTCACACAGCTGTGCAGAACCTGAACAGGATGATTAGTCTTGCTCTGTCCATACAGTGTGTACTGCACATCAACACACAGAGGAAGTTATAAAGATGTGTCATGCAAATTAGAATACTATGCATCAGGTGCAATAATATTTATAATGTGTCACAGTAGGACACAGTCAAGGCAAAGGTAACTTTAAATTGCTGTAGCTCCACAAAACAAATATTTGAGATATGTAAAAGATGTAATTACACTGGCAACATAAATTCAAATTAGCAGGTGCACACACTCACAGTCCTTGTCATCTCTATTCTAAGTACGGCAAAACTAACCATTACATGCTTAATCAGCTCCTGTAGGTGCTAATAAATAACTTCAGTGTTCCACGAAACTCTTGTGTAACAACCATTGCCTCTAATTCCAGAGAAGTACTGTCCTGCTGCCAAAACAAAAGCACAACACCTGCGAAATGTCTTGTTCTTTTGAAGTAGTGTGACTCAAAATATGAGATTAGATCATGAACACTGTTTATTAAATATTAGTATTTTACTGTTTAAATTCCAGAACTGCTAAAGCTTTGTATGGTGATCCTGCAGTCACAAGCCACATTTTCTCCATTGTATTATTTTTGCGTAGTGTGTAAAGTACAGTGTTTCCTCATGGCTACAGAATCAATAGTATTAAATGCTTTCTGCAAAGCACTGTATTAAAACTGATTCAGTATTTTTATTTTAATAAATCCCAGTAATTAAATAGTGAATCCTTAAATAGTTGATATACAAAAATTTTTGTATTTTTGTATATATATATATATATATATATAGAACTTTTATCTGGGTAAAATATTGGGTGCATTTCTCTGCATGTTGTACTTTACAAATAAAGAATCTTGAATCTTAATCTCAAACAATTGTTGCATTTCTCTGACTGATCTTTACCACTGAAGTAAGCTGACAATGAAAAGTTCATCGGAGTAATTGTGACCTTAAACTTACATTGTAATTGGCAGAGGTAGTTCTCCCTATTACTTTGACAACTTCTGATAAAAGGTAATGAAAAAAATGAGGAAATGAACATAACCTGAAATGTGCAAAAGACAAACTATGCAGTAAAACTGGTTGATTATCATTTTGTAATTATGACAAAGGCAATGATTGTGGTTCACATAAACTTAACAGTGTTATTGTTTCTAAAGTTATCAACAAAAAAGATCTATTTTGAGAAGTATAAATTTATTCCAGTCAACAATTGCAATACATCATCTTTAACTTCAATATATACGACTAACAAATCATATTAAGTACCATCTTCGAGGTTCACTGAAAAGAACAGAAGCATTTAGTTACAGACAAAGCTGATTTTTCAAACTGATTCAAAGACATCTATAAATGTTATATACATTACAAAAGATTATTGATAGGAATATGAAATTATTCATAAGAATTTCAAGGCAGTGTAATGAGAGACAGTATACAGATGCAAGAAGAAATGAAGTGAACTACTGGTTTTCTGCATTAATTGGTCACGAAATGTGATCAGATCTTCACCAAAGTGACGCATATCAACAAACAAGCATATTTCTAAGCTAATGAAACACCCATTACGATCTTTCATGTCTTTATTGAACACACCCATTAAACATACAGTGATGGTGGAAAAAGCAAATGAAAAAGTGTTTTAATGACTTGTTAAACCACCTTTGGCAGCAATAACCTCAAGCAAGCTCTTCCTGTAGCTGTGAATTAGACCTGCAAAACATTCAGGAGAAACTTTGGACCATTCTTTCTCACAGACCTGCTTCAGCTCAGCCATATTCTTATAACGTATGGCCTGAACAGCTTTCTTGAGGTCATTCCACAGCATCTCTATGGTTGAGGTCTGGGCTCTGACTGGGTGGATTTTGTGTCTCTGAAGCCATTCTATAGTAAACTTACTTTGATGTTTAGGATCATAGTTTTGTTGCATCATTTAACTTCTACTGAGCTTCAGCTGTTAGAAAACCACACTGATATTGTCCTGTAGGACACCTTGATAAACTCTGGAATTCATTATGCCCTCCACATTGGCAAGATGTCCAGGTTCAGAGGCAGCAAAAGAAACTCAAAATCCTGATGCTCCCTCCAGATGACATACTTTTTCTTTCACCTCTACATTTCAGTGACTTAGTGTAAGGCAAGTATAGCTTCAATAAAAATATTTCTGCCATTATTATATTCATATATATATTCTGGCAAAATGAAAATCATTTTGTAAGCAGATACCTAAAGCAAAAATCAGTTGTACCTTAACCAAGAAACTGCTCCAGGTACAGTGAACATTGACGTGCCAAGCAAATTTTAATCATTACACTAATATGTTTCTATTTGTACCATTTGGTACTAGTTTGAAAGTTGAATTTGTATTTGTGTCCAAGAAACATGCCATCAGTGTCATATTTTAATATTCAAAATCAAGAACTGTTTAAAACCATCTGTCAGCTGACCTTGTGCATTGTAAGTAACAGGCATTAAAAATTTCCCTGTGCCAAACTTGCATTCCTTTTTACCTTTTTAGGGCAAGGGCCAGATCCTTCAGCACTCTTAAATG
>JAUYWH010000008.1:10473264-10496947 GCA_034779795.1 Ctenopoma multispine | reverse complement strand
AACCTTACACTGTAAAGTGCCCTGAGATGACTTATGTTGTGAATTGGCGCTATATAAATAAAATTGAATTGAATTGATTCTTTCAATTCAAATGACTATGGTATACTTGTGAATAAGATACTGTAACTGTTTGTTTGTGAAACTGTGAAGAGTCTGTGCTAGAAAACTAAGTGGGCTTGTCACTCTCTCTCACTCCTGACAAAGATAACACAGACAATCACACAATGCTGCTTTTTTCGCTTTCCTCTGTGTGTGTACGCTTGAGTGTGCGTGCGTGTGTGTGCTGTGGTGTCCCCTCACTCTGATTGTGTTTCATTTAATTCTGTCTTCTTCCGGTCCAGCATCTCCCGGAGTTGCAGATTTTCATCCAGACAAGACTCCAGCTCAGCTTTCAGAGTGGGATCAGAATTGCTAACAGAGGCCTACACACAAGCAGACATGATGAATAAATGAGAACAGTGAAACATAAGACATCAGCTACTGTAGCTCTGGAGAAATAGACAATGGGCTTTTAGGAAATGTTAAAGTGGGTTTGCATTTGCCCACTGATCAATAGGCATAAGCGATTAAGGTCTTAGGAGCTATTAGCCATTAAGACCTACCCAACTTCCTTAAGCCAACATATAAAGAGTCGTTATTGGAGTTAGATTATTGTGTGTGCACCTCTGACCAGGCCTCAGGGCCTTAAGGATTAATCCGAGGATTAATCTAAAGCACACTCCAATGGGCCCTCAGCCCTTTTGATTAGATTACTTGAAAGACATAAAAACTCTGAGGTTACTTCAACTAAACAACCTACAACTATTTTTTCACTTGATAGTTGGTGCTCTCATTTCAAGGATCCCTGTGTGAGTGTTTATATGTGGCATTGAATGTGCTCCGTGTAATTAGAGCCGACTTAAAGTAGGCAGGTTACTCTCTGAATGTTAACATCCTCTAGTGGCAGCCAATTCAATTCAAGAATACTTGATGCGTCATACAAGGGACTAAAACTATAACAACATCCCAAATCTTCAGCAAACATAATGTATAACGTCTTTTAATAGTAGCAATGCTATGGATTATAGAGCTTCAGAAAAGAGAAAATCTGGAAATATTTTTAGCAAATGCTCTGGGCTCACCGTGGAATCAAAGTCAAAGATTATTTATTCCATTCAAAAATAAAACTATGTGTTATGCTCTAGAGACGCCTGTGGAGGAGAAAATATATTAGCGTTGTTAAAAAACTCTTAGGTATTGCAATTGCTATTGGTACAAACAAATATGTCTAATGTTGCTTTGCTTACCCTTCTTTCCTGCTGCAAAGCAGTTTGTAGCTCAATCATCTTTCTCTCAAGCTCCCTTTTTTCTCTCAACCACTCTTCCCTGGGGCTTTGTTTGGGCTGAAGAAAAGTGTATAAAGAGGCACACACAGTATATGACATGTAAGTTGTTTACTCACACAATGCATTTATCTAACATATAAATCAGTGCAAGAACATGCCACAACAGAATTTGATATTTTCAAGGAGGCCAAACCTTTATATTCTGAATCCTCTGAAGGATGAGCTTGGCTTTGTGCTTGGTGACAACATCACTTTCGTTACTTCTGTGGGATGGTAAAAAAGGCCCATGTTATGGTAACACTTTAACATTCATGTAAAAATGTATTTTCATGTTATTCTAACACCTGTTTAAAAAACTAGTCCAGTAACAAGAGTTACCAAGATAACAGTAACATTAAGGTCCATACCCTTGTCTCAGGATATTGTATATAGTCTGCATGACCTGCTCCTCCTCACTGCTCATCTCTGCACTCTGACCCTGATCCAGCAAAAGGTCAGGGGTCACCTTAAGACATAGATCAGAAAACTGCTCTTGCAATGTTGCATTCTGTATGGTGTTTTAAGCTTAGTAAAAATCAGCTGAAACACCAATGAAGAAAATATTTTCCTCTTACCTGTGTCTCAGTCAGACTGGCCTGTGGTCTCTCCACAGCAGTGTATCTCCCTGGTGAAGTCCACTGATTTGCAGAGTGGACAGGAAATTTGGTGACAGCATCCTGATTGCGTCCCAAGCTGCTATGAGTTGAAGACGGAGGTGAGGTATAGGGGTTGGGGGTGAGGAGAGGAGATGTACCTCTGGGATATTGCTGTGAAGGAGAACTACCTCTTTGCTGGCTGGTGTTACCACCATTAAACCTGTTTACTAGTCCATCAAATGAAGTCTGTCTCTGGTTAGATTGGAGCTCTTTTGTTTGTTGAGGACCATCATGGTAGGACTGACTGCCCCTCACTGACCCCAGTGACCCATTGAGCCCTGCCTTATATGCACCTTCCCACATATTCTTTCCCATGTCCTCCCTGTCCCCTCTTACACCTAATCCTCCATCCAGGTTCCCATAGCTACCAGACTTCCCATCTCCTGGCGGCCTAGACAGCTGAAAATCCTCATTGCGGCCCCCTCCCTCTCCATCCTTTTCCAGCAGTGACCCATGGGACTGGGCCCGACGTAGTGCCCCTCCCTGCACTCCTCCTCCTACATCTGCTCCCAGTGTTCTAGGCTCTTCGTTCTCTCTCCTTCGAGGAAGACTACTGTAGCCAGACGGGTACTGGGTCCTAAGTTGGACTCCATATGAGTCCCCTTTCTGTCCGTCTTTCAAGACCACATACGGCTGGCCAGCAATCCCCTGCACCCTGACTGCTACACCATATTTGGAGGTCGCCTGAGTCTTGGTTTTGGGCTGGGATCCGGGTTGTACCCCACCAGTGTCGCAGAGGTCATTGATAAAGCGGATCTGGACCCCATAATCCACTGGTGTCTTCCGACCTGACGATGATGTGCTCATGCTGGTAACACAGAAGGAATCAGGTTAAGTACAAGGTGAGAGCAAGTCTGAATTTGGGTTAGTAAGTATCACAATCATGTGCTTTATCTCATTACATTACAATTCGTTAATTTGACAGATGCTTCTGTCCACACCAAATCATAATATTTAATATATTATGTAAAACATCACACTTAGTATGTATCTTGGTCACAATATTGTGTGTTTATCTTATGTGCTCCAAAAACATATCGTTACTGAATTTTTACAACTAGCTTGTAAATTATTAGAATAGGATATTAGAATAGGTCTATACTTATAATAACAATAACAACTGCAAAAAAGACTGCTACAATACAATTGATAACCAGATTAACAAAACACATTTTTTCTGTTTCTCACATGATGGAATCAAACAAAGAAAACCTTGTCAAAACACACACAGAGATGCAGCCTTGCTTTGAACAAACAAAGTGACAGATTTAGGCAGTGACACTTAGTTTCTGCTTGAGTGGACTTTGTCCTGATTGCACTCCATTAGTCATTAACCTAAGAGCACACACCCACATATCACTTTCCAACCAACTAAGCTTTCTCAACTTCTCAACAGCTTCCCAACCAAATACCAAACCTAAATCCCTACAACAGAAACTGCCATGGCATGTTCATTCTTTTAACACTGTAATTTCTCTACTTTCTTATTTTTATTGAGTCTGCAAACCACCCTCTTCTATTCTCTGACAGTCCCTGATGAATAATTCTGAAGATATTCCTCTCCCACTATAACTGATTAAACCTTTATCAACACTTAGCTATAATTAACTGCCGTCCTTATTTGGCTCTGGCAGTTCTAGAAAGTCCTGAACCTTTTCTGCCACTACATGGGCTGACTGATAAAAGTCTTGAGTTACGTCGCGATGTAACATTCCATCATCATGTCATTACAACAGTATGGTTCATTAAACACAGTGCAGAACTATTACCACACTCCCTGCTCACGTGTCTGTGCTGCACCTTTAACTTCCTCACAGTTTTCCAAGGTGAGAGACAAAAAATGGGTTGGGAAACAGAAAGGGAGGGGGGAGAGAGAGAGGGAGGGAGAGAGAAAAACATCCAGCTTTTCTTCTTTTATCAGTGTCTTGCGTAATAAAAATCCAAAGTCAAGTTTTATGCCCTCGTTATAAAAGCGATTAGTTATGCAAAACAGCTACAGAGAAAGAATCAGTGAAGGTAAATGTTTGGGCCGACAGTGAATGAAGCGTTATCATTCAAAATGACCTTTGAAGGTATTTGTGTGCTTGTGGTGCATACATTTCGTCTACAGACAGACCTGCACAGTTATCCTTTGGGAATAACGGAGGAAGCATCACGTCACAACACATTTGTGAAGTCGTGCATGAACTCTGCAGCTCACTGTTTATAACAAGGCCAAACAAACATGCAATGCACCGATGACCCAAACTCAAGCCATGGGTGGGTCCAACTGACTTACAGAAAGATAACTTTAAAGTAGAACCTAAAATTTCTCTCCTTCATTGTCTGTTCATTTTCATTTGTTAATCAGTTTACTTTTTAGGTTAAAGAGGAAGAAAGCATTTCCAACTCCAGGACAGACAGCAGTGAGGGGAACCCATCCTATTGTCCCACTGATGTGGGGCAGGAAAATGAGGGCAGCAATTCTGAGAATCTTAAAACTACGCCATGCTCTGTCGCTCACTCCCTGACATCGTTTGTGATTATAAAAACTCTGCTACATTACACCTCCAATGTTTTTTTACTATCCTTCAAGTAACAATACAATACTCTAGTTCCAGCTTCTCGATTATGAGGATGTTTTGTTTTTATTTATCTAATTAGATAATTAGATTTATCATCGTTTTGATCTTTTCTGATTTGAAGAGAACACCAAAAATGTCATTGTATTTTTTTCCCTTTTTTCTGACATTTTATAGAACATGCAATAGAGATTATAATGTGAATATTAACTGATAATGACAGTAACAAACTGTACAATCCAAAACCTCACTGGCTACAAATGAAAGCAAAGGTCTTTAGCCCACACTTGGGATGTGACTTTAATAACAGACCAACTTCTTCAGGCTTGCTTGTCCAGCTAAGCGTGCATCAGGCGCTTTTGGATTCTGTTGCCAGTCATGTTACTCTGCAGTTATGCTGATAAGCCCGTGGCCTCTGGCCTCAAATTGAATTCTTGCACAGTAAATTGAATTCCCCTGTTAAGATCCAACATAGAATGGAAAATATAATTTGGAGATTACAGCGAGTGTGGTGAAAAATGAAAAGACAGCAATGTCATTAAAGTGCCTCTGCTGAACCATGCTAACTCGTGTGATCCCAACATCTCTGACCTGGGCTAAAACTGATACAGCTAAAGATAGCATTAAACCCGAAGATTAAAAAACCTGAACAAATATTTTCCAACAAATGTATGTGTTGTGTAGTATAATATGCAACTTTACATTCTTAATTGTGCTAACAGTTTATTTGCTGTCTTTTTAGCAGTAAGAACAACTTTGAATTTAATTAATCTGTTTAGGTTTTTTTAATCCTCATATTTGAGAATAATTAAATTTTTATATGGATGATTTCACATGTCAAACAAATGTAGGCCAACAAGTGTGTTGTAAACCTGCATCAATTCATCATTTAAATGATAACTCACAGTTGAGGACTATTCTGATAACTGATCTTTTTAGTCATTTTCATAAGTAAACTATGTCACCATTTTGATGTTCCTATAACTTCTGATGCAAATATTTGAGGGTTTTCTTTGTCATACATGAACAGAACATATATATTTATTTACATATAACATATTTGGGTTTTTGACCTAGTTGGACAAAACAAACCCAAGACCTCATCTTTGTATGTGGGAAATTCTAACAGACATTTTTGCGGCCTTTAGGTATTTTATTGGTGAAGACTAATGGATCCTGAAAAAAATCATCAGGGCTGCACCCTAAATGGCAAAGCCGATTAGTTTTTTAACCAAAACTGTTCCAGCATTAGTTTACTACTATAAAGCCATGAGGTGCGTGCTGTAAGAGTTTCCCCTTCTCTCTTAGGTGAATCATTAAGTTTTACAGTCATAAGAGAACGAGAAAAGAGAGAACCATAAGGCTGTAAGTACCAGCAATGGACATCATAACTCACTTCTTCTCTGTCCCTAAAGTACAGGCATCCACTTCAGGGTATCCTTCCTCTTCATTACATTCTTGACATAAACCCAGGCCCTCATCCCCTCTCCAATAGTCAATCTCTCTCTCCAGACTAGTCACTGCTCCTCTTTCACACCCAAACAAATGGCCATTTATTCCTCTTTTCAAACACAAAGAAGTTCATTGGCATAACAAAGGGAGACCTCTGTGTTACCAAACAGTACACAAATGACACCATATTAGGAGCACATAAACGCCCCTCCCTTTGCCCGCATTCCTGACACTTGTTTCTTTCTGTCCTTCTCACTTACACTGGCTGAGTGTGTGTGTGTGTGTGTGTGTGTGTGTGACTGTGAGTGATTTATAGGATTTTATCAGCACACTTGAGTGTTTGTACCTGCAAGACTAGGCTGGACATTTGTGATTAAGAATCGTAGACGATCTGCAGACTAATTTGCAGACCAGCACACTAAACGTGACATGTTCACTCTGTGTAACAATTAAATTGTGTCATGTCGTGTGTTGCAGGTGCACTCCTGTATTATTACTGAAATTCACGACACGACCCACAATCCTTTGCCCACCTCCACCACTATAATCAGCAGTGCTTTCTTGCCTGTGTCATCAGTTTCACCTGACTCCAACTTAATCTTGAACAGCATCTCTGTGAGGTTACTCACAAAACAGCTCCACTATATTTTCAGGACTTTCTGAAAGTACATGTCAGAATGTTTTATTAACATATTACCTAGCTTTAAGGCCAACTATTTGAAAGGTGGAGTCTTAAACACTGTGTGAAACAATCATTTCTCAGTTCATAATGTTTTTCTGTAAGAAATCCTACTGGTAGCTCAGCAGGGCAGAGACACAGCCTGTGCACCTGTTTTAAATCGAAACTTCTTTCCACAAGGTATTGAAGAGTGTATTTTACTAGGACAAACGTGACAGTTGAGCTATATATAAAAACATATATTACACGTAGTTATCTAAGCACCTTTAACAGACACATTAGCAGACATGTCACACACAAACTTCACATCACATTAACGTAACGTTTTTTCCATCAAACAAACGTTAGCGATCAAGCTAAACTTGCAAACAAACAATAAGACATTGTTGTGAGAAATGACGACTGAAGTAACTAAAACAAAGAAATCCGTGTTTTCCAACAGCGACACGTTAACGTTAACCAACTGCCTGACAGCTCGTCAGTCTCATAACGTTAAGTCCAAAACCAAACGTAAAGTTACCTCTTTCGCTGAAATGTTTCTCCTGCGCCTCTCTGACACGTCGCCTCCGCTATTTCGACGACAATTTAAATGTTGTCACTTATAGCCATCAAGGTCCAAAGAGAAAGAGCTCGAAAACAACTATCAGGCAAATTTGCCAACAAGTTCATTGAGCGGTGTCGCCAACCTGTTACCTTTTGTCGGGGATGTAACCGTCCCGCCCAGCCTGGCCCGATGGTGCGCTCTGATTGGGCCAACGTGTATAAATAGGCGGGGCTAAATATATCAGCTAGGTTTTCTATTGGTGGGATCTGTACGTCAACCATTTATTGTGCTTGGAGCATTTAGTGGATCTTTCGGCGAAAAACGGAAGCCCGTATTTAATAATTCCCGTGAAATAAACAGGAACCGGTAAATACCGGGCGCAGATTGGAAACGTTTTCATGACTTGCCTGAACTAGGCAGAGTACAGGTTGGTGCTTCCTAATTCTCCAGTGTACCTGTAGATGGTGCAAACATCCACCAGCTGGTAGAATCAGCAGCAGCTTTAGAGGCCTCAGCTCCAAACCTCTGCTTTAAGTGTTTAACATCCAGTAACACAGAACTGACTAAAATAGCAACCACTGAAGGAGTATATATGCTTATTTAGTTTAAGTGATATTACGATTATTCTACATATATTTTATTCGTGTAAGTAGGCCTACGTCAACATTTCACTAATTAAAAGCAACATTTAGGTTGTTTTTAACCATTGTTTATTCAGAATAGTTTTATTATAAGGCTCCATGTCTCTTGAAAACCCTCGTCACATTCACACGCATTTACACAAAGAAGCTGTTCAGCAGGCTACAACCAGTCTGCCACTGAGCATTTCCACTGATGCAGGTGGGGTTAATGGCCTTTCTCAAGAGCACCACATAGTGGTGTTGATGGGCGAGGAATAAGCGCTGCTTTTCACTTGCACTCAGCCCTGTGATAGACTGACGATCCCCGCGGTCCATAACTGGAAAAACTGTTAGGATAATGGATGGATGAATGAATATTTGTATTAGGAAAATTCTTGTTTTACAACTTACTTTCTGATTAATTTTATAATTTTGTGACATTTTAATGTCCCTTTAATAATCGTACTTAGAGATTTCTATTCTCGTGATTAAATAATAGGCTGTAAAACTAAATAACCATTTCAAGTAGCTCGTTTAAAAACGCAACATTTATTTAAAAATCAAGTGAATAAACATAATGGAAAACGATAACTCCTCATCTCATGATTTCATCCCAACTCATAGCAAATGTCTTAATCGTTTACCAGCTCATACAAAGTCAAACTGTACTAATAAGCATTGTCACAGCTGAGACATGCTGAGTCCTGCATTTGCTAATTGATATGGGTTTATTGGTGATTGGTCAGTTTGGAGATTTTATTATTTTCATTTGTGACTGAAATCTTTACAGTAAAAGGTCCCACCCCGCCCAGTTCACTTACAATCCCTCCCCAAATTTCAACGACATCCGACCGTCCGCGCACTCAACTTTTCTCTCTATCTCATCACTTCGCCTGGTCGACAGACTGGACGCACAACCTCACTCTCCGGGAATGGGATCTTTACTGGGTTCAAAGAAAAACTTCCAGTTCTTTCGAGTGTACGCTCTACAGAAGCTACTTTTCAAACTGCAGGGATAGTTGTTGGTCCAGGTGCAGGGTGACAGCAACGCCGGTAAATGATCTCCAAGACGCAGCAGAAGTTGTCTGACTGTCTGGTGGGGTTGAGATGGTAGCAGTTAGTACAGGCTCTGAATTTTATTTTTCTTAAATCATTGCAATTTCATGCCAACCGAGGTGTGCGTAAAACACAAAACTTTCCACAAAGTTGAAGTCGTTGCGCACAGTTTGAAGTTAGTTGTAGAGGGCGACCTATGCATGAACGTGTAGAGAACACCAGAGCTTCGTTAACGTTAACATCTAGGAGAAGTGCTTGTATCTTGACAGCCATGGCTAAATGGTTCAGAGATTTTCCCATAAACCTGAAGAACGGAAACGAAAGGGTTCGCTCGGCCTCTGAATCAGGTCCACAAACTCGACCCAAACCTTCGTTTTCTCGAGACAGTTTGAAAGGAAACCAGCGTAAGGATGGAGGAGTGGGGGGTTTATTGACAGGGAGAAACAGGAAAAATTCGGCTACAGAACTGGGTCGTAGCAACGCCGTGTCTGGTGGGACAGTCTGGGAGAGTCTCGCACCTGGAAAAGGTCGCAAAAACTCCAAGATCGAGACTGGGGCATCAGATGAGAACCGTCAGGCCAGAACCTCTAGTCTGGCGCAAGCGTACATCAGTAGGATGATCAAAGTGGACAAACAAGACAAAACTTCCAAGCTTAACGGGATAAGTGAACAGAAGATGCCTGAGAACGAGAAGGGAAGGTCAGACATTAAAACAACGGTGAGTAACTTTTGTGAACTAAGTAATGCCATCAACGTGCACAAACTTATGATCTTCATATTTTAATCTGTTGTAGAAACATATTGGTAGTCAGCATTTCATTGTGGGCTTGAGGTTAGAGCTTTCCTTTGTGCTTTCCCTTCCTACCTCAGTTCATAACACTGTATTCAGTTTCCATGCTCTTCAAAGAATACAGTGAAGTTTCACTACATTGTGTCAGATCAAACAGACAAACACAATGCACTGACCTCTTTGCACAAGTATTTCCGCCTGTCTCTCGATTACTTGTCGCTCAGTAATGGACACCACACACGCACATGCACGTACACACAATGCATCAGATCCCTCTCCCTACCTGTGATGTTGTTTGTCTCCAGGTAGATGTGACGTGTAGGTTTCAGCCCAACATCGTCCTTTTTTACTGTTTTTTGTTCTTCTCACAGCTGATTATCCTTGAGGACTATGCAGATCCTTTTGATGCAGAGAAAACCAAGGAGCAGAGAGATGCTGAGAGAACAGGGGTGAATGATGGGTACATGGAGCCCTACGATGCCCAGGTCATCATCACAGGTGAGATCATCTGCTGTATATCAGCAATGTTACAATATACAAAGGCCAACATGTGAATTTCAAACCAGTCGCTCTTTGTAGATGTTTCTGGTATTAACCTTTTTTTAGAGATTGACTTTGAAGACAAAATAGACAAACAAACCTAAAGTATGTATTGAAATTATTTTGCCTACTAATAACTGTAATAACATCAATACATTTAAGAGATTCTCAGATCAAAAGACACATTTAATCTTCACACTGTCATGATTTTTTAAAATGCGACAGATCTAATTGTATCATTAAGCCATCACTTGATTGAAAGCCATGATCTGTGGACTGTGTTGACAACAGAACTGTCTTAATTTGTCTCTGAAAACTTTGTATCGTTGATTAATTTAGCTAGTTATTTATTCTGACTTTATTTGATATGTAAGCCAAGAAAGAACTTACTACACATCTTAGTTTGTCTGTACATTGTTGATAAGGAGCTGTTTTGAAGAGACTTAGAACCAAGCTAGACCCCGAGTCTCTCTTCTGACTTCCCCTCACTGGGTTACTATAGGAACAGTGTTGTGCAGGGGCAATGGGTGCAGCTTCCTCTTCCAACTTCCTGTCTCCTGCCTCTGTTTCCTTTGTCCCATTCTCTTGATAGGAAGTTGGCCCCCAGTGCCCCCACTTATATACACACATACATACATACACACACACACACACACACACACACACACACACACACACACACACACACACTCACACACACACACACACACACACAAAATAACGGTAAAATGGTCTCTTATGTGTGAAAAAGAATCAAAAGACCCCCCCAGCAACCTACCGATTACCCCCCGCCCCTTGCCCAATCACTTCCCAGCAGCCAGGAAGTGGCCTGGTCAGCCAGCCAATCAGTGGTTCTGTTGACCTTTTCTTCCTGTAAGTCCATTGTTTGGTTGCACAATAGCGGAGACACACAGGCTACCTGTTGGACAAAAAAGAAACACATCATGTTAAATTCCTAAAAATGTAATGACCTGACAAAACAAACACAATGTCCTAAAGAATAGAAATGTGTTAGGATAAAAACAAATGTTAAGGGTACCATACACTGCATCTATTTATTTAAAATACACATAAACAAACAAAAAAGAAAAAGACAGAAATCTTAAATAAGGATGGTTTAAACTAACTGACAACTTTACCACAAAATGTGCAATATAAAAAAACTAACTGTGAATTCTATCTGCTAAAGAACTGATAGATTTTTTTTATTTCCCATTCACTTTCTTTTTATTGAATCAAGAAAAATGTGTGCCTAAGCTGGCTGAAATACAAGGGAATAATAATATATAATATTTTAAAACACTGGTTCCTCTGTACCTGATGAGGAGCCAGTTTAGGCTTGAATTTATTGATGTAATAAGGAAGGAAGGACATTTTATATGGCCGTTGGCAGTATTGCTTTGTCTCTTATATCATAAGTAAAAATCATTAATCCCTCTGCTGTTAACTAAGCACAACTCCATTCTTCTGTAGAGGTTCGTAGACGTGGCTCCAAAGACCTCTTGAAAGTGTGTGTTCTGCTGGATCGAGGCCAGAGAGAGGGGAAGGGAGAGGAAGGCAAACCCTCACCCCCAAATATCTACGATATACCATACGAGGATGGACTGGAGGGCGACAGTGAGGGGGTGTGGATCCCTGTCACGCGGCCAGAGTCTGATGTCCGCCCTGCTGGAGAGTACGAATTGCCCTGGGAGTGGAGAAAGGAGGACATTGTTAGAGCATTGTCAGGTAGAGAAAGAGAGAGAGGGATGATGGGAAGAGTGGCAGGGGTGGGAGTTTGGGTGTGGAGGAAGGATGTCATGAGTTTTATTTGTATAGTAATGCCACAACAGTTTGGTGTTTGCTTTAGAGAGGAAATTAAACAATCCTACTGAATCAGTTTCCAGAGATTTGTTTACTTTGTTATCTTTGGCATGCTTTAATAGAATTTTATTATGAAAGGTTGATATTGTCTCTTTTGCTTCCTTCAGCTCAGTTTGAGGCAGTGGATTGTTCTCCCACTAAAGAGAACAGTTCAACCTCTGGCCGGCAGCAGCAACAACACACCCTTAGACAGAAGAACTGGAACCATAAAACACTTGTGTCCTCCTCTCCGCCCTCCTCTTCATCTCCTTCCTTTCCGTCTTCTCCTATTCTCAAACTGTCCCCTCTCACACCACCAACTCCCTCTTTCCCCACTCTAAAACTCTCACCCCTCTCACTGTCTGCCAGCCCTAATAAACATTCCCCTCCGTCTCCTACCTCTCCTGGTTCCCCACTGGATGGGGAGGCAGCTAAGGTGGACTCCAGCCTGCCCCTTGAGAAACAGAGGTAAGGAGGGAAAAGACATATTGATGCAAAGGGAAGGGATGTGAAGTGCTCTGCTAGCTGAATGATTATCGTGCAAGCGACACAACTGCAGTGTCCCTGATTTATTTCAATCCAGCTAAGGACTTGTTGCATGCCCTCTCTTTCTCCTCATGTTTCCTGCCTGTCTATTCACAGTTGAACTACACAATACATATTTATTAGTTATTTAGGACTCATTTTTGAAAAGCAATTAGCAACATTTAGAAATAAATAATTATAATTCCTAAAAAATTCAATTTCTCCCCTCTACAAATGTGTTCTTTTGTTTTTCAAATTTGCATATAATATAATATAATATAATATAATATAATATAATATAATATAATATAATATAGTAGTATTTCAAGTATTTGGTAGATTTAAAAAATAATGCCCAAAGTGTTTCTGTTTATGTCCTAATCCATTGATAGATGTGGTCTACCTCTTACCCTCTACATGCTGATATGAGCTGTGGCACCCACCACAACTTGAACTGGATTAGTGGATTGAGGGAATTAAACAAATGAGATGGGGGTTGAGACATTTGGCTGCCTTTAGCTCATGTCTGTGTATTAGTTGTACTTATCAAAGTTAACACTGTATTTCTGATGGACTCTGCACAGGAAAGCTGCTCTTTTTTTGTTGCTCTGTTAAAATGGCGTTTTTTTCTTCCATTGGTCTTTACATTATTATTTCAGTTTTGGCTGCAAAACACTTTCCCGTTGTAAAAGTTAAAAATCAATTAAGTGGATTTCCTTAAACATCTGATCTGGTGACAGTGCAGAAACTGTCACCTTGGCCAAAATCTTACATATAATTTACACTTGGCACTGCAGAATTGTTTTTAATGAAAATGGGAGTTTTTTACTGAGCGCATTAGCCTCTGACAGCTGAACATAATGGAGGAAGATTACTGGAGATTGCACCATTTAGGTGAGGCATTTTGCTTTAAGGGAAAACCATCTTATATTATCAATCGTGGACTTTCATGTCCTTTTTATATGGAACATGTGGGCAATATGCTCGGAGCACATACGCATTTGTTCCAGTCATGTTGTGGGTGTGTTTTGCCTCCAAGCAGCACGGCCACATACAGACCTTTTATAACTGTCTCCAGCCTGTAGCCACTGTCAGCACCACATTGTGTCCCAATAGGCCTCCCTCTCTGCACACTCTGCACAGCCACTTTTTTTTTGTTTGTCCATGTTATTTATATTTCTGGCCACGAAGGTTCACCATTGATAATAACTCATTTAGATCACAATATACTGTATGTCTATTTGAATTACAAAGACTGTAAATCTTTGTTGATATCTCTACATCAGTCTCTTCCTCTTTTTTCTCTTTCACCATCAACACCTATCATTAACTTGACATCTGACTCATCTCCATATGTCACTATGCTATATGTCAGGGATCTGTGTCTCTCTCCACATGTCCCCCCTCTTCCTCCTCCCTTCCCCTATTGCCTGTCCAAGCTGGTACCATGGCAGTGTGAGTCGACAGCAGGCTGAGGCTCAGCTGCAGCGCTGCAGGGAAGCCAGCTTCTTGGTGAGAGACAGCGAATCAGGAACCAGCAAGTACTCCATTGCTCTGAAGTGAGTGCATGGATGTGTATTTCACATGTGTGTCTTCATGACATGAAAACTATATAATGCAACATGTACAGTACAATATGTATTTATTTATATTGCTATTTGTGATCATGCTTTTGTTTGCCACTTCCTAATTTTTAATTGTTCACTGTAGTCACAGTAGTGACAGTGAACAACATTTACCTTGAAAAATGTTATTTGTCTTTTTCATTTGTTTCAAACTGTTAAATGTATTTCGGTTTTGGTGCTGACAGGGGCTCCTGGTATTGTAGCAGCAGCCTCTGAGGTACAGGTTCTCGAGTATAAAGGCTGAAATTGTGTGTGCCATTATGTGTGTGTGTATGTATGTGTGCATGGGCCTGAGTGCCCATTTGTTTTATGATGCTCATTCATTTGAGCGTCCACATCATTAACCCCATTTACACATCCGCTGAACTCAGAAAATGCACAGACTAATTTTGAGAGACAGATTAGAGAGAACACACACTATGTATATTATATTTCCATTATTCAGCATTTTATAACTCAGCTGTAACTGTAGATGCATGCCTTCTACTGAGAGTCTGTTATTTCTAACAAAAGTCTATATACTGTGTTTAACATTGTGTCTTTCTCTCTGTCTTCTTACATTAGGACCAGTCAAAGTTGTGTGCACATAATTGTGGCCCAAACTAAGAGCACTAAGGGGTTGGGCTACACACTGGATCAGAGTAGCTGTGTCTTCTCCAATATCCCCGAGCTGGTCCACCACTACTGCACACACAGACTGCCTTTCACTGGAGCAGAGCACATGACCCTGCAGCATCCTGTTTCCAGACCACACTGAACATGCGTAAAAAATAAATGAAAACACTGGAATACAAGTACACATGAGCAGACACAAGCAGACACACATATAGTCACGTTTATGTGCAAATGAGCACAGAAAGACACATAAACATGTTACTACATGTGCACATTCATGCATACTCTAAGAAATACTGCTTTGGATTGTCCTGTGTACCATATGTCTTATGTTTGTAGCTCCTCCATGCACAGCCTAGTGGCCACAATTGGACACTGCAATAACCACTGGTCTTACTAGTTCTAACAATGAAATCCACAATAAACAAAACATAGCACAACACACACAGACCGTAGTCACTGTATTAAACCTTGAACCATTCCTTCTTCTACAGCCTGGTGTTTTTGCTCCATTGTTTTGTTCATTGGCTTTACATGCCAAACTCAACAACATGAAAACTAAATTGATTGTGTTATGTGCAACAGTTAACATGAAGGACTGGACTCCTCATGAGACACCCTTACACAAATGTGCTGACATCATCAATTAGCACCATGCCATCCAGTTAGGGCTTGGCCTGTAAGATCAATACACCTGATTGGAGTATATTCATTCATCCATCTGGCATGTCGATAAGCCTATTGAGCTATCTTGAAAATCAGGCTAATTTGACAACCTCTCTGTCTGTTAAGAGAAAGATCTTAATCGATTAGGACTAGTGTAGTGAGAGTGAGATCTTGTTATGTTACTGTACCTATTCAGCAAAATTGTTTAAGTGTAAGTGTGCAAATAAATATGTGAATAACGTTGATGTGCTTTTGTTGTTAACTAATGATGAGACCTTTATGATTAAAAAGCTATCTTACTTTATTGTGAACGGACAGACTTGCCTTATCTTAAAAAGTACCTACTGTATGCATAAATTATATATGTATGAAGTGTTGGATATTGTCAGAGTTTTTACATTAACAACACAATGATGTGGGCCGGATGTTCTTGTTATAAGACATTTACTCCGTAAATAAAGTAAAGATTGTAATAACTAAAAGAACTCTTACTGTTATTGTTATTAAAAGACATGCCTGCAGCAACAGTCAAAGCGGGATTGTAGGAAGAAGGCACTGGAACAAATATGAGAAGCTAACCAGAGTGAGTCTGTGGGATTTTCTCCTGTAGCTGTAAAACCATCGACCTGAGTGTGAAATCAATTACAGTCACACACACACACACACACACGCATGTTCATACACTCACACATTTATAGTCAGCAAATCCTCACAAACAGATAAGCACAGATGTAAAAAGGCAAACATAAATAGTGTACACACATCCAGCATTTACTCACACAATACTAAAGGTGGTGTGCTGAAAGGCTTTCCAACACACACACACAAATTGTCTCACAAAATGAAAGCTTTATCCTCACAATGACGCATGAAAGCATGTGTTTGTGGTTACAGTAGATATGTCTCACCCCAGTAAACACCAGTGTATTGGTTTGCATGTACAGAAAGTGTGTGTGTGTGTGTGTTTGTGTGTGCGAACGCAAGCGTGGATGTGCTAATGCGTGCACCCATGTGTGCACAGATGTGTGTGTCCAAACAATCCTGTTGTGTGTCTGTGTGTGTGTGTGTGTGTGTGAGTATGAGAGAGAGAGAGATAGGGAGTCTACATTTTTCTGTTCAGGGATTACCAGGTTGCCATGGTGATTAGTTAGAGTGAGGTAGAGCCATTTCTACAGGGAAAGAGAAGAGTGAGGAGAGAGAAAGAGAAAGAGGGAGGAGAGACAGACTGTAATATAAAAAGAGCTATGAATAACCATGGCCATAGTAGCAATGTAGCTCCCTCTTAGAATATCCTCCTTGGTTTGTGAATGAAAAGCAGCAACATGTAATGTCAAAGGAGTGCCAGAAACAAAGTAATTCAGTCCTCTCGACAAATCAATTTCTAGCACTTTATTAATTGTATGACTGCTCCTCAAAGGGTTAAGATGCAGGGCCGACTCCAGAGGAGATACAATATATTATTTTCTTACTTCAACAGAGAAGATATTGACTTTTGCATGAGATTGAACTTAGACTTTCCAGTCAAGAAGCTGACTATAATCACGCACTCCCCAATTACACAGACTGTTACAAATGGAAATGTTACACCACAACAGACACCTAAATATCACCCGCTCCTCCATCCGTGTGATCTGTTGTGCTTCATCCTCTGTGCTGTTTTAATTAAATCACAAAGTAGGTCAAAACAAACAAGAGGCCTACGGTGTTGGACATATGATTCTTGCAGTGTTTGTCAGTCTGTTTTCTAAAATTTTGAGTTCAGTTTTATACATTGCTGTCCAGTGAAAAGCATGTACAGATTTTTGTTATTCTGAATTTATTTTATTAAACAGGAGCATCTGGAAACTTATTGTCCCACAGTGTTTATCATAGCTCACAGAAAAGTATCAAGAGTTAGTATCAAAGTAGCATTATGTTAGATATGATGACAGTTTATATCACTATACACAAATATATCTCTGAAATATAAAGAAAAACCGTAAAAGTACCATTAAGTGAAAATACTCAAGTGCATGTACCTTAAAAGCTTGTAAATGTACTTTGGTAACTAATCATATCTTACACTTTGTAAATCAGTCTGTGATTCATAGATCAGGTTTATATGTTGCTAATCAAAGTGTTGCCCAGAAGTGACAGAACCTCAGGAAGTAACTGCAGCCACCAGATGACAGAATGACAACATGAGAAAAAGGGACAGAGGAAAGAGAGAGAGAGAGAGAGAGAGGGAGAGCGTGAGGGGGTGTTAGGGGAAGACAAGCACTCGTGGGGGTCCCAGCTTTTAAATAATTCAGAGAGAGACTCACAGCACTCAGTACAGAGGAGGAGCACTGTCAGGTCAGCTCATTCACTGCAGAGGAGAGTTGGAGGAGGAAAAAGGAGAAGACTGTTCAGAGTTAGGGAGAGAGGAGGAGTGTATAAAGATGACGGGAGAGGAAGACATGACTGTGGAAGAGACTGCCTGTGCGTGCATGCATATGTTCATCTGTGTGTTGCTCCATGCACAGTGTGTGTATTTAAGCGTGTGTGCCAGCTGCGTATGTGTGATCCCCTTTGTGTGTGTCATGATGAAAATAGACAATGTGAAGGAGAAACAGGTTGCATCCTCCTGGAGCGTTCTGGTTTCTCTGAGTCACCATGGCAACCACCTCCTCCCTCCATCCTGCACTCCTGTTTACTTTGTTTACACTCCGCCATCCAACCCTTCCTGCCTCCCACGCTCTTTTGACTCCCCTCTTCTTTCTCCCTCCTGATTCATAGTATCCCTCTTTATTTGCTGCTTTTCACCCCACCCCTCATTATCCACATTATGTTTCTCTTATTACCAAAACCTGACTTTCAGCATGACCTGTCCAGTCAGCATGTTGCAATATGCACATAGAGCCACACTCTGCTGTATGTTGCTTGTGCCTAGCTATTTTTTGTTCCTCACTCCATCCACCTGCTTACCTGTTCTTTCCTCCCTCCCCACGTCTCCCCACATCTCCCATTTTGCGCGTTTGACTTTGTAAATGCGGATTAGAGGTCACTTCACTGGCCGACAGAGCAAACAAACACATATGGACATTTGATGATAAAGGTTAAAAATGGCAAGTAGAAGGGAGCACATAGTAAAACATAATACACGATATAACCCCTCCAGCTTTTAGAGTGGGAATGTTATTAACAGAGTTATGATTACATTAGGCTCAGGCAACAAAGGTGTTGGGAGATTGTTTTAATGGGCACAGATGGGAGAATTGTCAGATATACACGAAAACCAGGGCACAGAGTTACACCTCAAGACATTTTTACAAAATGTTTTATGCTATTATAATAATATAATTTTTAGATTTTTTAAATTATATTTTCAGAAATTGTTTTGCATGTAGGCAAAAATGCCTTTATGCAGATATCATCATGTAGGCAATAACTAGTTTGCTTTCAGATGAAAAAGAACTATATGGTACGGTAAAAATTTAACTCATAAAGTACGACTGCTGGGGGCAGATATTAATACAGCAGACAGACGCCATTAACTTTGACATGGTCACTATGAAGTCACTATTGAGCACCACGAACGTGCTTAAGTGTACTGAATATTATATAGTGTTCGCTGAGGAGCCTCTGAGGTATGCAACATCCTCCCCACCCTGCTCCTTCGACCCCCCCGCCTCACCCTCAGCCCCGCCCCCACCTCTTCAGCGCATCGCATCAGTAAGCAGTGTTCGGCACGGACAGCCAGCACCGCATGACCGAGCGCGGCGCTCACCTGGCTCCGCAGAGATATTTATATTTTGTCCTCGTCGGGCGAGAACTGTGGACGACATAGATGCTTGACGTCATCATGCCAGGTAGAAAGTGAAGGGAGGTCTGGGTTGTGAGGTGGAGGGGAGTAACACTGCGGGTGTGCTAGGGGTGCCCTCTTCCCGGTGAACACCTTTCGGGCTCGGAGCGCTCTCGGACGCACTTATGATGATGGACGGCAGGCCGCCACCGCTGCCGCTTCTGCTGGTGTTTTTTCTCGCCATTGCGGGAGGTGAGTAAGTTGTCCATGTAATGGCTCCATCGTTGCGCTTTTTGTGTGGATCGTCCCCTTTATAGGGTCACAAAAACCGTGCGTTTGTGCAGTGAGTCTGAATACGTGTCTGTAAAGTAATTAGTGTGGTTTGATGCTGAGGAGATAGAGCTGCAGAAAATGACTCGTTCATTGCTGTGTCACCATCTTTCTCATAACAGCAGCGAGCGAAATGATGTAGTGGAGAAATATTACCCACTCACATACATGCGCACAATGTAGAAACATTAGCAAATGTAACAGCTAACATGATTTTCATTCTGTGTTTAAAAACCTGCGAGGAATCATTAGTTATGTGTGTTATACTTAATGCAGTGCGTTTATAAAGGAATAGCCCACCACATGGTTTTGCATTAAACCAACATTACTGTATGGACCTGTTAATATATTGTTAAATTGTTGGTATTGGTGGTAGGGCTTTGCTGGGCTAAATCACAGTTACACAACACAAGGAACCTAAAATGACACGTTTTGAGTATTTAAAATATAACACGCGCGTTTTTTCTGCTCATTAATCATAAATTAATTGAATGACTCAGACAGAGGATATGAAACTCTTTGTCAATGGAAAACATTATTAACCTTTCCCCAACAAAGCCTCCAGGTCATTGTTGGCACACTTAACCCTCTCTCTCTATAGTGAGAAAGAGAGAGGGGAAAAATAAATTGTGTTATCACCCACTTATTCCTCTGTCACTCCCTCACTCTCTCATTAACACTGAGGTCTTACATTGAGTGGGCCGATTAAGGAGAGGCACATTGAGCTAAAACAACTTCTACATCCTGTCAGCGAAGGACAGAGTGTTATCCAACAGTGCAGGTAAAGACATGTGCCTGTGTAAAACAGCTTAGACAGATAAATGGTCTTTTTGTCTTTAGGACAAGGATTAAGAACATTAGTCACCCGTTATATCTCTCTTTAGTCTTATTCATGATGCTGCTGTTGCAGTGAATTCAGAGCAATGAGGTATGTGTAAAGTGTAGAGCTATTAGGGTGTCTGGACATATTTTACAGTACCTCTTTAAGTTGGCTCTAATTTAGTGTTAATTTCTGCTCAGTGAGAGTTTGCCCCAAGCAGAACAAGGAACACATCAGCTGATTGGGTGAATTGGGGCTGCCTTAATATTTCCAGCCAATCCATAATAGTGACAGGACAGAGGCCAGCTCAGTGCCTCCAAGCAAAAAGACTGTTTGTCACCGCTTGTGTAGCAGCACACATAACCACACACACTAACACACCTCTGTTCACTCGCACACACATGCTTGGCCATCTGCCTTGCATTGACTAACCGTTCATCATCACCCATGGCGACAACATGCTCCCATGCTCCAGCTTTCTCACTGTCACACACGTGCACACACACACACACACACAGAGCTTTACACCAAGCACAATACATCCAGGAGCAATCACAAAGACATACAATAAAAGATCAAATGCTTTGACCTGCATTAACCTGACATTTATCATTTCAAGCACCATATCCAGACCCCCCCCCCGACACACACACAATACTTGTAATTTTCCATTATATTAAAGGTTTAAAAGCAAAATTACAAAATGCTTTACAGACAGAAAGATAATTAAAATTTTTAGACATAATGACATAATTTTTACCTTCCATGAAAATACACATACGTTCACATTAATTAAAAAAATGTCAGCAACAGTAAATCAAAGTGATAGAAAGCTACAAGTAGAACTAACTTATAGTACAGTATCAGATATGAAAAGACTGTGTCATAAGAATACGTTTTGACGATGTTGTCAGTGTGGTGCATATTTGGACAGAGAGCAGTTGGTTTTGTTGGTGGATCATTCCTGAGTTCACGCAGAGGTATGAGCACTAGAGGAAAAAAGGCCACTAACATGAAATATCACTTTAGGGAGCTTCTTGAGCAGCGGAGTACTAATCAGTCATTTTCCCTAAAGGGGGAAAATCTGATTAGCATCATCCTCAGAGACTATAATCTCAATCCACACACAAACACACGTACATGCTTTAAGAAATGCTTACCACAAACACATGTTTGCACACATATCTGGTGTTTAAGCTTATAATAACAAAAGTTAAAGATTTCCCACAAGGGAGCAAGAAGAACACATAATTGTTAAATATGTATAACTTGTGCATAGATCCAGACTATGATGTGATCTTATGCATTCTCATTTATTCACATTTGCCTGTGGTAGCCCCCTGGCTTGTAACATTCATATCACATTTACATACACGAGAATCAGTAAAGAAGTAAGATGTGTTTGCGAGTTTATGCATCTCTTCAATGCATTGTAAACACACAAAAATATCCAGTGAGATGGATGAAAGACTACGCATACACTTACACGCACAAAAGGAGTTCCACATTCACTGGCTGCGCAAGGACGCTCAAGGACATTTCACCACCTGTCTCAGATGCTACCGTGAGGATGTGGCCATTCAGTTGTGCGAGGAGGATGTCTCTTGTCATTTCCCCAGCAGGCCATGCATAATAAACACGTCTGTGGTGCTGGGTTGACCTGATGCCGGGGTTACTGTATGTGGAGCACAGTGTGCGGCAGTCTTATCAACTGAGGACATAAAGTGTACGAGTATTATTCTTATTACAACACTTTTATTATCCGCCTCTGAAAATTATGTGCATGTGTGCATGAGTGTATGCTGTATATGCACTATAATCTTTGTTCTCTGCTCTATGAATGCACTTAGTGAGTATCAGTTTATCATTTCCTTGGAAGTGCTAATGTCTAGAAAGTTCTGCCCAGTCAGTTTGACCTGTCATCACTTTTCTGCTGCACCGTTCTAGCTCTCTGATCTCTGCAGCATCTCAACCTGCACATTACAACAGCCCTGCTCACCACTCTCTCTCTTTCTCTGTCGCTCTCCCTCACTGTCACTTTCTGTCTTATCTTGCTCACTTATTTTATCTATCTCTTTGGACTGCCTCCCAATACACAGCAGCAACAAGATCAGATCAGACGACAGGGGCTGCATCTATGATTAGAAATGCACAGCAGAGACACATCAGAGGTCTGCAGTAGTATGTGAGAATGCGTAAAACTGCCAGGTCTCATGTGTGATTTGTGCCATATTTCGTGTGTGTGTGTGTGTGAATCAGTGTGTTTCTGTGAATGAATGTGCAGCAGTAGTAGCGGCATACAGCAATGTGTGGCCCTGGAGATTAGAGGGAAGCAGAGGGAGAGCACAGAGGTTTAATAGAAATTGAAGTAGCGGAGAAGAAGAGGCAGATAAGAGACATTTGTAAAGTTAAGAGTTTTAATTTTGACTTTGTCAGGGAAAATAAAAAAAAGAGAAAAAACTTGGATTTACATTGACGTAAGACTTGCTTCTATTACTTTGATGTAGGTGTTTGTGTGCTCTAGATAGGCCTGACATCTAAGACAATACTGGAAAATATACAGAGAGAAATGTAATAAAACTACAGAAAAACATGTCTGTCAACAGAGTGTAATGCTTTGTTATGTAGATCAGGACATAATGAAGCACTGTCAGTCAGGTGACCTCCTGGCTCTTTAAGTGCATATTACTGTCAGGTAGCAGACTTCAACACAGCTTAAACATGGCCTCAGAATGTAGAAGAATCCTTATTTAGCCCAAATAATAGCTGTAAGATGGCGTTCAGGTGATGTATTTTATTGCTAAACCCCTGCAGTATGCGTCAATAGAAAGATGTATATCATTCATGTATATATGCAACATGGAAATCTATATATTTTAAATCACAGCTTCTGATGGTGAAGCTTTGCAGATACCTTAGTAATCTAAATTTCCCTTGATATAACTTTGGCATTTTGTATTTGACGACTAAAACCTCTTGAACTCTTGAACTCTAACTTTGAACATGTTCTATATCATCTTATCCCAATGAGGTAGTATTACTCATATACTTTATATATACAGTACAGGCCAAAAGTTTGGACACACCTTCTCATTCAATGTGTTTTGGGGTGAGCTGACCGCAGAGTAAAGGCAAAGGGGCCAACAAGTGCTAAACACGTCTGGGAACTCCTTCAAGACTGTTGGAAAACCATTTCAGGTGACTACCTCTTGAAGCTCATCGAGAGAATGCCAAG
>JAUYWH010000008.1:10391171-10473164 GCA_034779795.1 Ctenopoma multispine | reverse complement strand
GTAATCAGAGCAAAGGGTGGCTATTTTGAAGAAACTAGAATATAAAAGATGTTTTCAGTTATTTCACCTTTTTTTGTCAAGTACATAACTCCACGTGTTCATTCATAGTTTTGATGCCTTCACTGAGAATCTACCAATGTAAATGGTTGTGAAAATAAGGAAAACAACATTGAATTAATTAATATATTTCAAAACAGCATAAGAGAGCTGACTATTTTAACAGCTACAGCTTTATATTAAGTGAAAGAATGTGAGACCTTGAAAAACCTTGAAAGTTTGAAAAGTTATCAACTAATTGTTTCAGCCCTAATAGTATTATGTAAGATGTAAAATACCTTTTTGTGGAGGAATGCTTCTTTCTTAGCACTTAACACTTAGATTGTGTCCCCATTTAATCTTATATATTCATAATCTTATATATTCTTTTGTGTATTTGTTGTTTTTTCATGCATGTATTTTGTGTTTCTATTCTTAACATATTAAAGTTTTGCAAAGATAATGCTACATTTGCTTTTAATGAAAGGTCTTTATGAGTACATTAGCATTACTATTTTAATAATGGTGTTACTTAAAAGAATAGAAGCTCACTGAAGGTAATGCATAAAACATGTTAATAGCAGTATTGTAAAATGTATTTCCTCATAAGTATTAGCATTTATAATAATACATGTTGAACTGACCATGCCTTTCTTGCATGTTGGTTCAGTTTGGCTAAAGACTCCAGCCTCAGTTAGTCCACAGTGAGAGCCTTTTTTCTAAAGTGCTGTGAAACTGCGGCTGGATAGAGGATCAGTATTATTATCTCAGTTCTATGGGCACTATAGAGCCAATTGGGTGTTGCAAGTTGATCAATGGATCTCTCCCTTATTGATTTTAGAATATTTCAGCATAAAAGGCTCCAGCTGCAGCCAAAAAGCATCTTTACCAGAGCGTGGAGGAGAGCAGAAAGCGACCCCGTTTTCCCTCCAACCTTTTCTCCTTTTAGAGAGCTGTATAAATAGAGATCATCGCTTAGACTTAACAGGATAATTTAATTTAGCTCTGCTTTGCCCTCATTTTCTCCACATTTGTCTTTACAGCCTCTGAGTAGCATTGTAAACAACAGATGCTTAAACATTGAACGGCTGATTGTTCTATATGATAAAACAAGCTAATATACGTAAAAACTGATTTCACCGAAGTCAGGAATAAGATTTACTCGTGTTAAGAGATTATTTAGAGATCCTTCAGCCACGTTCATTGGGTTTGTCATGAGGAATTCAAACCCAGTGAACATGGCTACCATCTCATCAGTTCCTACGCTGCGTCATTTGTGCAGATTAGTTTGTTTGCATGTGCGTGGTGGTGTGCAACTTCCTTCGCTTCAGGGTCTAATGGGGAGCCCTGCTGAAATATTCATAATGTCACATTAAGTTTGCAATATTGGCACTGGAAAACAACCTGAGCTACCAGCAACATTACAACCACACAGCTCAGCCTTTAGCATGGCAGAGTGGTGTATGTGGAGGCAGAAGAAGATATCAGTCTTTGTTTAGAAACCTTAACAAGTGCTGCACAAGAGCAGACGAGTGATCAGAGCAGAGGTATTTTTGCAGTTATCAAGATGAGAAAGAGCAGACTAAAACCTTCCGTTTGAGCCTTTAATTTGTCACAGTGTTGTATAATAGTAATCTAGACTTTCATCCTGAGCTCAAACAAGTCAATGAGGAAAACATAAAAAGACTGCATTTTCTACATCTGAAATTTTATTTTATTTTGATTTCAAAATACATATAGTGGGTCACTTACATCAGACCTGTACTATTCAAGTCAGTCTATTAGTTCCAAAAAATGTTTATATAATCTGTAAAAATGTTTTGTACAAAAGACACCCCCTTGCCCTGTTGAAATGTGTGATGAGGTTTGAGACTTCCTGCTTACTCAGTATCAAAACTGCACAGAAATTCCTTCGCTTTCGATCATCTTAGTTTGGCCTTGAACCTTGTGTTGGTTCTTTGTAAAGATGGACTTAGTCATCTCAAGTGAAATAACACTGAAATACTTCTCATGGTTCCCTCCAAAAGACATGATATCAAAGTGAGTCAGCTCTTATTTGTTGTAAAGTGTGCTTGAGGAGATGGGGTCAGATGAGATTTGGAACAGAAACTCTGCATGTAAGTCTTATTTTTCATTTAAATCCACCTATGAGTCAAGATGCTTAATATAAATAAAGATAAGATAAGAAAATTTAATTAAGAACATTTCACAAACTTTTACAAGGAACAATTATTAATTATTATTAAAGAGAGTTATTCTTTGCAAGCCATTTAAGTTGTTTCGTTAGTTTAGTCATGATCCCGCCATTTACATTATGACCATAAGTGACACAAATAAGGATGTTTTCTCCTTCATCATTGTTTAAGAGAATTGTATTAGCTTCTGCTTCATCCGACACTGTTATTGCCTTGTGCTTCTGGGAATAATACACATTACTCATATGGCTGAGACATAGACAGTAATGCTTATTTCCCTGTTGAGAAAGACACTAACACAGAAACACAAACTGGTGCTCGTTCACAATAAACAACCATGGTCCCGCACACATGCAGGAAAGATGGGTACTGATGATGTTGGATTAGCGAGGGAAGGGGCAATAAGAGGACAATGGCTGTCAGCAATAGGGTGATGGAGATAACAGGAAGGAGAGATGGAGGGAGAGGAAAATGTGGACTGCTCAGATGATAAAAGAAAATGAGATAAAAGAGAAGGTACACAGGAAAGAGCAGGAGATTAAAAAGGAGGGGAATGAGGAATTGCAGGCTGAGTTTATGGGACGACAATAGACTAGAGTTCTCATTGATCCGGAGACAGTGGCTACCATTCCTGCTCAGTGAACACAGCAGTGCTACAGGGCGAGAGGGAGAGGAGGTGGAAGGTGGAGCTCAAGGGAGAAATGGAGGACAGAGGGTCAGAGAGTCGCTCAGAAACACGCACATTCAGAAAGTGCAGTAAGATGGTGAAAAAGCAGCATTAGTTGGGTTCATCTGGTTTCTTTCCAGTGTTGTCATTTTGATTTGAATCATCATTTCCATATTTGTACATAAATAATTAAATAAATCCCAACATGTTTGCTCCTCTAAAGTATATGTGTGATTATATTTCACAATTTTTACCTTTTGTAGTTAAAATATTAACTAGGGCTACAACTTGCTAATGATTTTTGTTACATATTAATGTGATACTCATTTTCTTCAGCTATTTGAATTGTCATTTAGTTTATGTAGAAAATGTATTTAAAATTGGGTGACAAAAGTGTAGGTAGAGTGGTAAGTGCTTTGTTTTTGTTAGTGATTGATTTTTATATTTTTTATTGTTAATTAAACTTGCACAAATTTTGTCATGTACATTTAGAAATGTAATGCCCAGCCATTACATTTCCCCCAAATCAGGATTTACATGTTTGTTTTTTGGTGCCACTAACAGCCTCTAAAATAGCCGGTTAGAATATGACAACATTGGTACCATTGGATTATTTTCAGGGGTAAAGTGTGAGTGGATTGTGAGAGGGAAACGATGCAGCACAGGAGCGAACAGATGCCAGAAAGGTAGTGGGTGAATAGCAGGCGAGAGAGGAAGGAAGGCGGATGTGCAGAAAAGTTGTTTTTTCTCTGTGCACTCTGTCTGTCAGTAAAACGCCCTCCCCTGCTGTGTGTGGTGTTGTGACAGTTCTGCCCAAACGTGACCACTCACATAGATCTGACTGCTTTCTGCTACAGATAGAAGGATGGCAGACAGGAGTAAGGGAGGGAGAAGAGTAAGAGACAGGGTAAGAGAAGGGAAAGATGGAGTGAAAATAACCCAAAGGTACAAAAGACTGGCAGTTGGGGAGAAGTACAACACGGCAGAGGAGAACAGATAGAGAAAGGGTGGAGGCATGAAGAGAGCGATAGAGACAGAAAAGATAGTGATAGAGACATTCAGACTGGTTGACTCATTCTCAAGGTGTCAGATCTTGTAAGAAATCTGTATCAAATTGTGCTGATGTGCTCCAGCCAGCAGTGATGAGTAAAGCCATGGTTCAGAGGCTCTGCGTTCTCAATACACATGAATAGACATGCAGCTCTCAGTGCTGGCAGCGAGGGCAGTGGCCAAACAGAGAAATTTAACAGCACTGCTGATTTGCGGCTCCTGAGTGTCTGTACTGCATATCCAGTGCAAACGTCTTTTTAAATAATGCCAACAAAGACACAGATAGCTGTGACTTCTTTGTCTCCTGATAGAAGCACATGATGGTGATGATAATGTGCTCTCATTACAGGCGGCCTCGGGGCAGACACTGAGGAGCGGTTGGTGGAGCATCTCTTAAACCCAGCCCACTACAACAAACTGATCCGTCCTGCGACTAATGACTCTGAGCTGGTGACTGTGCAGCTGATGGTGTCATTGGCCCAGCTCATCAGTGTGGTGAGTATGCACATGTGTAGTCTTGTGTGTGTGAATCTGTGTGCACTTTACACAGGATGAGTCAATATAATATTCAGCATTTAATTATTCTGCATCCACCTGCAGAATTGATTTATTCTCAGATCTCGTATTTAAAACTCAAAATGACGTTGTCCAGTGATGTAAATCCCAGAAAATCTCAAGTCAGTCTACAAACATTTGGCCCAAGGCCTTGTGAAGTTTCATGGAAATCTCTTTAGAGCAGTTTGAGGAACTCTGCTAAAAGACAAACAGTTTAAGAAGTATTAAGATAAGTAGATCCCTCAAGTAAATGTAGTGGAGTGTAACATAAAAGTAGCATAAATCTAAAATAAGAACTGTGTTCAACTACAGTATTAGAATAACTATAATAATGGCACCACGAATTGCTACCATCTTATAATATAATATAATATAATATAATATAATATAATATAATATAATATAATATAATATAATATAATATAATATAATATAAATGCTCAATAGAAAGGATCACACCTCTTGTTTTAGATAAAAGCCAGTTTATTCATAATGCTGAGTAATAGCCTGCTTGAACAGTTACTGTTGTATGGTGGATTTCTGAAAGCTTGACACAGACTTTTTTCTTATACAAAAAGCCTGTGTTATAGACAGCACATTGAGTTTAAAAGACATTTGCATGAACCAAATTGCTTGTTACAACTACTTTTCCAGGATTTTAACAATCTGTCACTCACATATACTACAACTTGTCAGAAGAGCTGCAGTGAATCACAGACCCCTTTAATGAAATGTGTACAACACAAAAACACTGAATGTGTCTTCTTCCTCTGCAGCATGAAAGAGAGCAGGTGATGACCACTAATGTCTGGCTAACACAGGTGAGACTTCCCACTCTTCTCCTCATCTACTGTCCTAATTTAACACGTAAACATTTTACCATTCTGGATGTTTTTTTTTAACCATAGATTTCACAGTGTCACATCCAGGTCAGTGCAAGTGAATCACAAACCGCTAGAGACTTGATGTACTTAGAAAAAAACAGACACTATATGAAGCTCTCTACAGTATTCTACGGTGTACATGTTGCATTTGCATTATTTAAAAGTGCCACAGTGTTGTCATGCCAGTAGATCATAGCATATGAGGCTGAGAGGTGCATCTTACAGCTCAACAGTGGTAAGGTGTCATGTAGTGCGAGACATCAAACAGTGACCAACATGACAGGAGAAAAATAAGAAATGACTTGATATATATAAAAGTGTAAAACAGGCTAATTTTATTATTATACAAGCAAAACACACTGCACCAAATCACTAAACCGGACAGTTTGTGAGTTTGGATGAGACCTACCATAACTACAGTTTGTCTCTGACTGAGTCGTGATTCTCTTCTGTACGACTGAAGCTTTATAATTCTCACAACTGAGGCCTTAAACATGGTCAAACACAATTATACACATTGACACACGTGTGTAAACATGCTGCTTGAGGACATGTATTAGAACAAATTACACAGACGTATGTTCGATTTGAAAGTAAATTTTGATGTATAGATGAAACAAATGACATTCCTTTAAACATCCGTCTGTGTATAAAGCCACCTTTGAGGCAGCATCTTTGATTCGATTATTTATAGCTCCATGCATTTTTCTCATGTTCACGTAGAAGACACACACACATCTGCACACACACTTACACCTGAGCAAGTTAGGATTTATGACATGTAGCAGAGCATGGAATGACCATTAGTACTGTATGGATCTTTCGCTATCGGTAAGTACGGGAGCCAAGGACAGCTGACTTTTGCCAAGACAAACTGTAACGATGGTAATGCATCACAGTTACTGCAGACATATACGGCAATAACATAGACGAGCCAGACAGAGCTGCTGTTACAGGTCACAGAGGCTCCAGTGTGGCAATGTCAGTGACTGGCCCACAATATGGATAATATAATACTGTTTTTACACAGGGTTATACAGAGGACACATGCACACACAGAAACAGCCTTACTGTAGATTCCTTTTCAGTCATGCCTATTGGTTCATGGCTGGATGCGCTCAAAAGACCATTAAGCACACATACTAAGCATCTACTGACTGATGTACAGTCAGATAAAAAGACAGGCCTTCTCCTCTCTGCTTCTCTCAAGATGTCTTCATGCTGCTGTGTGATTGGCGAATGAGTGACTAAGCATTGTGTTTCCATTGGCCCTCAGGAGTGGCAGGACTATCGTCTGACTTGGGTCCCCGAGGAGTTTGATGGAATGATGAAGGTCAGACTGCCCTCAAAACACATCTGGTTGCCTGACGTGGTGCTCTACAACAAGTGAGTCATTCGCTAAGCCTCCCCACTTCAGAAGACTCAGAGAAGATGCGTACAGGCTCATGGAAGCATGCACAACAAGAGCGCATACAAGTCTCATATAAAACAGATAACATTTTAATGCTAACCCCCAGGTGTTTTGATCCAGCTGCCACTTTGGATAATAACATCAATTAAATGCCAGAATTTTAACTGTGTAATAAATGCAGGCCTGCCACACACGACTGGATATGTCCACTGTATTCTAGTCATAGCATCAAGCTCCATTACTGTACAGGTCTCATAAGACACTTCAAAGATTGGAGTCATCTATACAAGATGCATATGTGTTTAGGTGGTGGGCAGAATGGTTGCCTGTATGTCCCTCTGTGTTGAAATGTGTCTCTCTTTGTTCCTGGACAAGACACTGAACCACATAGCTGTCCACAATAAAAGCCCAGCCACCAAACAATAAATTTAAAAAAAGCATGAATAAAAACATTGCTTTTTCATTATGCATTGTTAAAATGTGTGACACTTGTGTGCTCCATGCCCAGACATGCTGTCACACTGTATTGCATTTTATTTTAGTCTTTATTCAGGTCCCCCTGCTGTTAAATTCTCATCTATGGCATCTCATATTATTTTCTTTCTAATACAGAATAACACAGCCAGATGTATATTTTATCCTACTGCCTACAGGCCATTTGCTAGTGTAGGGATCAGCCTGTGAGGAGACACAAATTTGCTGTTTGGTACACAATGACCCCCATCCTCATCACCATCCTTAATACATTCTGTCACGTTCACTTTCCAATCAGAGCCAGCGCACACAGAAACTCAGAACCCAACTAGCACTCTGATAACGCTGTAATTTAATTAAACACTAATTTACTTTGAAATGTTCACCATGGGTACAAAGTATAAACTATAAATCTATTTTTAATTAAGTCTAAAAATTCTATTTTGATGAGAGAACTACTTTATACAAGGCAGGGCCAAAAGATAAGCTCATAATGCAGAATCTATCTTAGCTAAAACTATACTTACAGTTAATTTCAGTGCTGCTCTGGGCCGTTGTTAAAATTAGCTTAAATGCAGAATCACATATGTAAAACATCTCAGTTTATGAGTAACTCTTCTAAACGTATGCATTATTGTATATAACACAAGAGCGTGTGCACAATAGCAAAGAAAAAAAAACTGAACAAAACAGAACTTGTTTAGTTTAGTTTATTAATTAGGATTTTCTTGTGTGTCTGTGGGAGGTAAGACTCCTGCAGACCTCTTGTCTTAATGTAATGGAAACTGAGTGTCAGCCTACAGTATGTAAATCAGCTCATCAGAGGACAATGATCTATCTGGCCTTCTCCTCTTTCCCTGCCTCAGTCCTGGCTTCACTAAAGATTAAAAAGATCTCTGACCAACCTCACTCTGGATAAAATGATCCCGTTAATCCCATATATCTCTAGTCAACATGCTATCCTTCAAGTCTTCTCCCCTGCAAGTGCTGTCAGTCACTTAAACAGGAATGATTAACTCACACAGCATACTGCATACAGGAGCACTTGAATTTACTTGACTAATTTAGAAGTTGGAGGTTTCAGGAAAAATAGTGTGATAGTGTTATAGAGTATAAATTGTGTAAAAACAGTAAGAAATAAGGATTGACCCTCTTTCATACGATAACAATACCACAATTAATTATTTCTTCTTGCCAAATCTTCAAGTGACTTGGAAACTCAGTATACAGCTTTAATGTTGTCAGTTAACTTCTGACTTAAGTGTTTAGTTTGGGTTGAACTTGACACAGTCTCACCTGTGAGCTTTGCTCTCTGTCTAGGTTTTCCATTTATTTGATCCCACTTCCATGATTCCAGTGTTTTGTGTAAGCAAGTGTGTGTGAAGTCTCTGCCCTGTGACACCTTCTGGGAGGTGCACCTCAGAGTCTCCCCACTATAACCTCCATATCTGTATTTGTGTGTGTGTGCACTTTTATGTTTACAATATGGTTATTACACTGGTTATTATTTCCTCATCACAAAGGTTTCTGTGTATCTGATAGTTCTTTTCCTCTTGTCTTTTTCTTTCTTCTCTCATCCTCTCAGTGCTGATGGGGTGTATGAGGTGTCTTTCTACTCTAACGCAGTGGTCTCCTATGATGGCAGTATCTTCTGGTTGCCTCCAGCCATCTATAAGTCAGCCTGTAAGATTGAGGTCAAGCACTTTCCCTTTGACCAGCAGAACTGCACTCTACGCTTCCGCTCCTGGACCTATGACCGCACAGAGGTTGATCTGGTGCTCCGCGCTGACGTGGCCAGCATGGATGACTTTACACCCAGTGGAGAGTGGGATATCATCGCCCTGCCGGGGAGACGAAATGAGAACCCATCTGACCCCACCTACGTTGACATAACGTATGACTTCATCATCCGCAGGAAGCCTCTTTTTTACACCATCAACCTTATCATCCCGTGTGTGCTCATCACCTCACTGGCCATCCTGGTCTTCTACCTGCCCTCAGACTGTGGAGAGAAGATGACGCTCTGCATCTCAGTGCTGCTGGCTCTCACTGTGTTTCTGCTGCTGATCTCCAAGATTGTCCCACCCACTTCGCTTGATGTCCCTCTGGTGGGGAAGTACCTCATGTTCACCATGGTCCTGGTTACCTTCTCTATCGTCACCAGTGTGTGCGTGCTAAACGTGCACCATCGCTCACCCACTACACACACAATGCCCCCCTGGGTTAAACTGGTGTTCCTCAACAAGCTTCCCGCCCTGCTCTTCATGCGCCAGCCCAGGAACAGCTGCGAGCGCCAGCGACTGCGCCAAAGAAGACGTGCACAGGAACAGAAAGAGGGTGGGCGTAGTGGGGAGGCAGGAGCCTTAATGGTTGGCCTGGGGCTGGGCGGTTCAAGTGGGAATGGAGGGGGAACCTCCACAGGTGTGTTTGGCAAGGATGACAGTGACCCTTGTACCTGCTATGTAAACCGGGCATCCGTGAAACAGTTTGGAGGGGATCTTGGAACTGCAGGAGCAGGATCCATGGATGGACTGAACAGAGTGAGGGAGGGCCGGGAAGGGGGCTCTGGAAATCCGCCAAGGGGGAAACAAGCAGCAGGAGGTCCTGCACTCACTCAAGCTCTGCTGGCTCAAGCTTGTCCAGGCTTTGATGAGGCTGTGGAAGGAGTGCGCTTCATCGCCAACCACATGAAGAGCGAGGACGATGATCAGAGTGTGAGTAGACAATAACCTGTGTAATATCATTTACAACATTACAGTAACAGTCTCTGTTGCATCTTTACACTTCACTGGGCTGGTTGGACTGAAAGTAACTGATACTCAGAAAGATTTTTTTTATTATAAAAAGGGCTATACCAATGTAAATTGCTTATTAACACTAATAGTTTATTAAAAAATTTGTGCAAATTCACATATCTGAGTTTGTGCTAAAAAAATATAACCAGAAACTGGCATGTAAAGTTTTTGTAAGGTTTAAAGGTGAATTTAAAAAAACAAAAATAGTAAAAAATGACTAGTTATATGGAAGACTCCTAAGGGTTAACAGAGGATTAAATCCCTATGCACTCAAAGATAATGTGACTGCAACTCCCCACCGATGTGCACCTTCACTTTTTAGCAAACTTTTGCTAGAAAATTTCATCACTCTCACAGCCCTCATGAGCATAATTTACAATAAAAATACTTAATGTACACTCTCTAGTCAGCACGAAAAAGCAGGCAGATAAAGAAAGCAACAAGTTGGTGATCAGAGTAGATAATGAAGCTGCTGCAGAGCTAGACATAGGTTAAAAGATGGAATATTGAATTTACATTCCTCAAGGGGTAGAACTGAAAATAATTTTGTGACATAACATTGTCGCATAAAGTGTAAATAGGCAAAGCAATTTCTTTCTTTACAACATGATATTATCAATGTTTGATTAAACACAAAAACATAAAGAAAAAATTAAATAAGTCAGATATTGTGTAAACAATGACAAAAAATTTTAATAAGCAGATTAGCTCATTAAATCAGCCTGCTCAGGCTTTTCTCCATATGATAATAAAATATTGTTTTGTTGATGCGTGCATAAGATCATACCAGCTCCTTTTACATGAATCTGTTACCAACTGTAAAAAAACATAGTGGAAAGCGCACATCTGTCTTCTCAGTGCCATATCACATTATAGTGACGACAGAGCTGAACAGCCACACCATTTGTCTCTGCCTTTTGAAACGCATTGGGGGACTACACCAGAGCATAAGCAAAGGAGACAGATCTGGTGACGTAACCATAGCCCTCTGAATATTCAACGCAGACATGTAATTATAGCAGCAGCATGACGTGTGCATAGAGAAGAAGTACAAGTGGAAAAACGCTGGAATAGAGGAGCCAAGACAGCAGAGTGAGGGTGGTATTTTTTATTGCTTTTCCTCAAGGCATCTTAGGAGACCAGGCTTCTCTCCTGGTATGAAAGAAAGTATCACGGGAATTAACAATACTCTGTAGTTCTGTCCATCATTGCCATGGTTAGCCTGCCATACTGTCGCCATGCCAACTGCTTTAAAATCCTCCCTCTCTTGCCTCAGTCCTTCCCCTCCCCCTATTCCCTATCCTCCCCAAGTCATCATCGTTGGGGTTACAGTGTCAGCTCCCCCTCTATCTCTCTGCCCTCCATCATTCTCTCTTGTCTCAGACGTCCTTCTCCTCCTCCTTGACTCATGTCAGACCTCATCAGAGCTTTGTGGCTGAACGAGTCTCTGCTCACATTAACCCTTCACCTCCATTAACCCACTGCATAGTTAGAGGCAGAGAGATACTCAGAGAGAGAAAGAGAATGACAGGATGTGACTTTCTTTGCTTACCCCATCCTACACCCCTTTCATCCCTCTTCTTGCACAGGTGAGCGAGGACTGGAAGTATGTTGCCATGGTGATCGATCGCCTCTTCCTGTGGATCTTTGTGTTTGTGTGTGTGTTCGGCACAATGGGCATGTTCCTGCAGCCGCTATTCCAGAATTACACAGTCAAGACCATCACCCACACTCCAGGCTGACCGTTCCTCTGCCACAAACTCACTGGCAGACAGCTCCCCCAACCAATCAGCACAGCAGGACTAGGGGCAGCAACGGGGGAGCTGGTCTGGGTTTTATTGTGTCTGTGAACTGGAACGAGAACTGGAACTCAACAGCAATCACGCCCATTATCTTTATAGTAACATTTTTTGAAATGAACAGCAATGTTTCTTGTATGAAGAAAAAGGAAAACACACTCATACTTTCCTGCAGTTTTTTGTCCAGATGTTTAATGGACTGACCTCCTCTTTTTGGTGGAAAGGCCCCTCCCTGCTCTCCTCTTCAGCCAGTCAGGGAGCGAGAACGCTACGATATGCCCTTGTTGAACCTTTGGTCAACCAATCAACACTTTCACACTGATACTGACTGGGTAGACACATGATACACCTGCCTTCACCTATGACATTACTCATTCACAGTATTGATTGATGTCAGTCTGAGCTAATCAGAAAGGGAAGTGAGGTTCATATCAATGCTTTTACACATTTAATTTATTTTTTCAGAAATCCACTACATCAGCGAACTGATTCAGTACATTTTATTATAGCATAGTGACTTACCACAGTATAGCATTGAGTATATATTAGTACAGTTTCTCTATGTGTTATCTTATGCAAGGATCTGTTGTTGATAGAAAGGCTAAGTATGATTGTATAGATATAACAAGAATGTGATTTAAATCATATTACACAGCCTGTGATGTGCACACAACATACAATGTGTGCAGATTCAACAGAGTGTGAAAGGAAATAAATACAGGGTACTAATATATATTAAATAAAAAGGCAGGTGTATTCGATGAAAGTCAGAGGGATAAAGTAATAGATTATGCATGGACAGTAGTTTTTGCTTTGAGAGTTTGGCACAGTAATTAGAGTATGACAGCAGCGTCCTGTGTCCCTGAGTACACAGCTGCAGTGAGATGAGTCTAGTGCCTGAGAAATTCAGGAATCTGAGCCAAGATGGTGGCTATGACTTTCTGTGTGGTGGACAGTGATATTTGATTTCACCAAAAATAGTTCTGGTGAAAAGATCAGTATTCAAAAATGTTACATGTAAATCTACAAATACTGGTGGAAGGATGCAGATTTTTATCATGGCAATTGAGCTAAAATGTGTGTTAATATGTAATTTCATAACTGTTTATTTTCTGTCATTGCTGTGATTGTCAGATCAGAGTAAGACAGTGTCTCAATTGTTCATCCCTTTTTTGTTCTCCTCTCCTCTCCAGTATATCTATTTCTGCAGTGGATTATGGTTATGTATGTAACATTAATAGCATATTTATACATGTATGCCTGTGCGTATGTGTGTGTATGTGTGTCCAGTACCCAAATGCATTATCCCATCAAGTCAGATACAATGTTCAGGCGAGCATACTGTATGTGCTTCTCCCCCACCCTTTCTATTAATCTCTGGCAGGCTCGCTCCATCCCTCTGCCCCTTATCTTGTCTTCCATGGACAAACACATTTCTGACATTTATTCCAATTAGTATAATGATAACCTACATTCTCTAAACACCTATTCATTGGGGCACTTTTCCTTTTTTATGAGAGAGAAATAATAACAAGTTACAAAAAACAGAAATGATGAAGAAAAGGCCAATACATTATACCTAATTAGTATGAATGTGTTTGACTTTAAAGTTACAGCTGAATAACACCAACAGGAAAAAAAAAGACAACTTGATGAAAAATTATAACCACCTAAAGAGCAAGCACAACCCAGATAGTGGTTAGGTGGAGACAAAGGACTCTTGTTATTGCTAATGCAGAAAGTCCACTATAAATCTCTGAAAAAAATGTTGTCTAATCCTCAGTCACTGTCACTTGTTGTGAGTTTCTCTGACTTTTTACAATTGTGTGGCCAAGTCTGCAGCTCAGCTTAGTTGGACTGGAAACTGTAAGTCTCTCTCTCTCTCTCTCTCTCTCTCTCTCTCTCTCTCTCTCTCTCTCTCTCTCTCTCTCTCTCTCTCTCTCTCTCTTTCTGTCTTTTGAGGGCGTGATAACCCAGGAGGATCCCCGAAAATCCCAAACAAGTGTGAAAAGCCAGTCAGAGACCTGTGAAAACTTTAAGCTGCATGGCTCCACATAGACAAAATGCTGCTGTCTCTTTGGCCTCTCCACTCCTTCCTTTATTCTCACTTCCTCTCTCATTATGCTCCCCCCCATCTCTCACCTTGTCCTCTCAGACTCTCAGATCTGCTCCTGTGCACACCTTAATCAGTCCAATAAAGGTTGTAGATTTTTATACAAAGGTTCAGATTATTGAAAGCATGTGTCTGTGTTCCATACTTTTAGTCTCTTTCACACACCACACACATACAGATGTAACCTATATATAAAATACTTTATTACCCACACTTCCCATTAATCTTACAGCACAGGATAGAATGAAAGAAAGAAACATTTCCTGGCTTTCTAACATTCAGGCTGGTAACTTCCTTTTTAGATACTCAAAAAACACACACATACCTACACAATCACACAATGCTTTTTTTTTTCTTTCAGGAAGCAGGGTTTTTAAACAATCATAGGTGTAGACTCCAGCCAAGGTCACGTTACGTTCTCATTATTCTGCTGTGAAAACAGGAGTGTAGGTAGAGACTGTACCTGTTCATGTCAACATTTTCACTGTAGTGGCTGAATGATTTCTGATAATTAACTACATTTATGTTTATGCTTTGTAAGTATTATGACATTGATATGCTGCCAATGATTTACTAATCACTGATCTATTTTGAATCCACATTGATCCCACAGTGCAAATCATAAGCAAACAATTACAAAGTGAGGACTCATTGCTGCCATCTAGTGCCCATCATATCATGTGTTCTTTCTCGTCTTCACTTTTGTAATCAAGTATAACCAACATTGTATTGTTTGAGTAAAGAGCACATTTATTCTGTCCAGGGGGAAATTCATTTACATCACTGTGTTACAAAATACACGAAAAGACAATGAAAGAGAGCTATATTCACATATTCAACAATAGGAGGTGTTGAAACTTACTAAAACTCCCCAGATTTCATATTGAAATAAATACAGCTTGTAATAAATTGATTGGAATATTATAGACAAATACACAAACATCCAATATTTACTGGTCAAGTGAATATCAGTATGTGTATCCATATCCAGTATGTCCTTCTCTCCCTGGAGCTTTTGCGGTCGCAGAGTGGTTGTCTTTGCGCTGATGCTATCTGATCACTTTTTCTTCTCTTGCTTTTCGTTGAACTCCAAGAAGAAGTCGTTACAGGCTACAGTAAGCGCTCCAACCAGTATGATGAACTCGGTGAAATCTACCTCTCCGTCGTTGTTGGAATCCAGGTCTCCCATAACTTTATCCACAGCCTCCCTATCCTGAGCATTCTGAGTATGTGAGGAAATGAAGCATAAATGTATTCTTGATCTATTTTATGCATATGGAACTTGTGTGTATCCTGAATCTCTAAGAATATACACTACCAGTCAAAGGTTTGGACACACATTGGAATTACCATGTTTTTTTAAGATACGTGTCTTTAGCTGTGTTACCAACATTGGAAAAGGGTTTTTTTTAATGATCAGTTATCCTTCTCAATTAAAAAAAATGCATTAGCAAACATAATGTTCCAATGGATGACAGTACTAACGTTTACTGATATTAGGGCTCCTTAGGTTTGTGAAAATATCTCTTAAAAACATCTCTTTCCTGCTACATTAGTCATTTACAATATTAACAATGTCTACACTGTATTTCTTTCTATGTGTGTCCAAACCTTTGACTGGTAGTGTACATGTGCCATCTTACCCCCAGGTAGTTGCCGAGCTCTGCGGTAAGCATCTCCTTGAGCTCAGCTCTGCTCAGTGTGTATTTGTCCCCTTCGTTTCCAGAGTACTTATGGAAGGTCTGGATCATGAGCTGCATAGCGTTCTCCAGGGTGGAGGCATTCTCTGAGTTGGGCATAGACATTCTGGAGAAGGACACAATGAAAAGAAGGGAGGGAGATGGAGAAAGGAAGAGCGCACCATGTCAGTACTCTTGCCAGGATAAAGCCTCACTCTAGCATAACACAGCCCAAAATTTATAGCTTTAAATCGATGTTGTCTCAACATGCGTTTTAGTGATAGGAAAACAATTTGGCAGAGTCAGAAACCCTCCACAGCCAGACACTTTCCTCTCTGACAGTGCTTCTGATAAGATTTTGCTCCAGACAAACTGATCTTCAATCTGTTTATGTCTTTGCCCTAGCAAGAAGACCTCTGGGAGATAAGACATAGTGAGCAGCCGGATATGTGAGCCAGTTTATAAGAGTGAAACTCTAGGCTGATAAAACAACAGAACCGGTGGAGGAGATGTAACCAGGACACACAAAGGCAATCTGATCTGGCTCCTACTCTAGTTCCATCAGATGGCAAAAAACATGGGAGACAGGTGTAGGTGCTTGCCTTTCCTGAACCTACATCACCTCTGAACTGTTAAACTTTTCCTAAGTGTCAATCACTTCTTAGATCAGTTTCTCTTACATAGTAGACACAACATTACAAACCGTCATGAATCTGCAGCAAAAAAGTAATCAGTTTTCACAAGCTCTATGTTGCTTTTGTTCAGATAACAGTATATTTGAATTTTACTGTCTTTGTTGCTGATTTGAACAAGCACTATGAACAAGCAGTCCACAACTAGAAATCTAAGTCAAACACAACCTCTGAAAGATGCAGAAACCCAGTTTTTAGCCAGTGTCTCTTACCTGAATGGAGGACGAGTGATGGCCTGCTGGTCAGGTGAAGAGAGAGAAGGCAGTAGCGACTGATGGGAAAGGTGAGGAGGACAACGTCTTAAATACATCCCTCACTCCACCCATCCCACTTCTCCCTTCCTCATTTCCCTCCTTCCACCTGTTGCCCCTCCGCTCCTTCCCACCCAATTGCCCTACCCTAAGCTTCTCCTCTCCTCCTTCTCTGTTTACACATCAGACACCTGCTATCTGCTGAATGGACACAGGTAAGATCCACCTGTCTTCCACTGCACATAGCACTTGATCAGAGATAACACACTGACAGAAAAACTACAGCAAGACATTGAGTAAATTGACTTGTCACTCCACAGGTGCTCTTGTAAACATCAAATGCGGGATTGTGATTCTCAGATATCAGTCTGCATGAAAGTTAAGTAACTCATTGGATACTCTGATGAGCTCCAGTCACTATACTAACAGTGCTTCTTTAGCACAGTGAGCAGTGGTGCAGTGACAATGACACATCACTGTTACAGCTCGCTATTGTGACAGCGAATTATCCAGCTATTATTTTGTGAAGCCATTTTGTACTTCATCTCAAAACAAAGCCTTGGAGAAAGTGATTAAATAAATACATCACCAAGACAAAGGTCAATAACTTGACACATATCCAAAAGTGTTGGGTTTTAAGCAACAGAAAGAATGTGTGTTGAGGTAGAATCTTTACTAGAAGAGATGGGAAACGTGTCTGATATAGTATCTGAAGGATTATTGTACTGTAACACCTATGAATAAAGTCAACACACCTGGCAGCCATGCGAGAAATACTCACAAAAATACTCTATACACTCTAATTCATGGAGACATTCACAAAACACATTTACACCACCTGCTCCAAAATATATGAAGACATGACATGCATGCACAAAACATATAAAAACAATTTAGTACAGATGCCTTTGTAGAGGGAAATATACTTTATATCCTTCAGGTCATGTATCCACCAAAGTCAAAGCAGGGTAATAAATACAGTAAAACCAACTGGTATAAAAAGTAAATCAAGAGCAAAAATATAAATCAAACAAACACTACTGTAAAATCATGTACACCTGAATGAACATCAATATTAATGCAAAAGCATTACAAGTTGCCATGAAATGTATATTTGAAGATGCTATCATGGTAAGTGCATCTTCGTGTTTATGTGTCGTTGCTGCAATATATTGTCTCTATGGGGGTAGCACAGTAAGTGTGAACGCCTGTATGCACCATATGTGTGTGTGTATAGTGTTGCAGAAGAGAGGATGGTGCACAATAGAAAGAGTATACTGCATTTCAGGATCTGGTTGCAATAGTTGATACATCTAAAGGCTGCTGAGCTTGACTAGTCAGGGATGTCACAGCTAAATTTAGAAATCATTGCTGGTATCATTGCAGCAGTGCCTGTAGGACAATGTCAAAACGCATCAGGGAAACCACTGTACACATACAGTATTTCTGGTGGGTTTTTTCAACAGAATTATAATGAATGTTACTGAGTAATTAAATACTCTATGGACAAAAACATGATAAGGAATCAAATACCAATTAAAGACAGGACACATTGTGGTTTTAATATAAAGCTTTTAATTTGAAAATACTGTGAGTATCTTTTTTATAATGATATAGAAAAAGACACATTCAGCTCAGAGTCCTTCAATGTATGCTTGATAGCGGAGCTCAATATGATGTAAATGAAAAAACAGTTCTTGACAGACAAGTTCAGAGTGTTACACAGCTTGCTGATTAACTGAATGAAACTGACTGTGGACTAAAGAAAATTCTACATGATGGTTAGAACATTTGAAAATGAGAAAAGATACTTAAAACGTGAAAAAAAAAATGCTGTAAAATTTCTAATTCCCCAAAACACAGCAGTTTCCTAAGGATCGGTGTTGGCTTCACTCTTGCGCTGACTAGCGGCGTTGGCCAAGTAGCCGATCAGACTGAGGTATTCCTGGAAGCTGACCTTTCCGTCGTTGTTCTCGTCCAGTCCTTTCTGCATCTCCTTAATGGCAGATGAGCTTTCTGTATCCTGAACACAAAGGGGTAGATACAGTCAATACTGTTAACATGACATCCAAAACAAAGTAGAAAACATTTCTACCATTCTGATGAAATATTTGTTTACACTGAAGGGTGACAGAGAGCAGCAAAAGGTTGTGTAGGGTCTTACCTCCATTATGCCGCCAAGCTGTTTCTTTACCAGTTTCTGGAAGGATTTCCCGTCTAGATTCTCCTTCCCTCTGGCAGAACTGAGATATGTGGTCACGATTGTTTTAATGGCTGACTCCATATCTAAAGAGAGAAAAGAAGAGAACAGACTTGAGTGTGGGAACTAACAGGTTCCATGAAATGTATTACTATGTTTACACTGGACCTTGGGTGGATAAAAAGCTTATTTCAATTATTTACTGCATCATTTGTTTGCATTACATAAAGGAGACACATACATACAAATCTGGAATGCTTGCAAACAGCATGCATTTAAAATATATGTTTGATTTTAATACTAATAGAATATGCTATATGTGATTCAAAAAGTAATACACAAATGACACAAATGTGCTCCTCTGTCAAATGTAGTTGTTTGGTGTTTGGTAATTAACAGCTTTAAATTGTATTAACATTCGATACGTTTATACATGTCCCGTGAACGTCAATGTGAAAAAGGTGACACACACGAGTGATGTCAGCATACAAGGAGAACAAATGGGGAGAGAGGACAGGATCAGGCCTCGAAGCTCTCTGAGGTAAACAGAGTGAGAGCCATGGAGTGAAGAGGAGGGAAGGGAGCCGTGATCTCTGACGGTGGACATCTGATCCAATGAAGCCAGCGGGAGGCCACAGGATCAGATTACTGCCTGCTGTCCATCTGCTGCAGCATACCCCCAAACGCAGCAAAGGAATATACTGCATAGTGCGCATGTCTCTGCAATTATCAGCCGTAAACATTACTTATGCAGTCAACAAGCACCAATCCATAGATAAACTATAAACTAGCCTGGATGTGAACATCTGCCGGTGTTATTGAGAGAAGAAGAAGAGTCACTCGAATCAAGGTTTTGATTTATATCACTCACTCACTTTGACATTCTTTTGTCAGAATGAGCACTTACGCCATTGATTCACTCAGTAGGTGAATATCTATTAGGACATTCACATGAAACATTTTGACCTGTCATAGTAGGAAAAACAAACAATGCATGAATGATGACTGAATCAATTTAGCTGCTGCCCCACAATCCTGTTGTCAAGACTTACTGGAACATTTGTATGAAACCAACATCATTAATGTTATTAGTAACAGAACTGCGCTTTTCCTGTTGCGACAAAGGCCAATTCTCTGTGAAGGAGATCCATAAATGTAAAAGAAGAGCTACTTACAGCTTAAATTAGTTGTGGGTCGTGATTAGAGAGTTCCAGGAAGACCACAGAAGTAAATATTATACAGATTTTCACATCTTTTCGCTTTAATTGGCAGTGACATTTTTTTAAGAAACGCTCTATTCTTCCACAGTACACTGGATATAAATACATTTAAACGGAGCTGCTCAAAGCTGCGACAAATTAAAACCTGTTGTTGATGGTTGTTGCATGTTGTGTATTGTGTCTATTCTTATTACTATGAAACAATTAAGAAAAAAAATGATTTCCTATAACAATAAGTAGCATATGCTGCATATTATTAGTATGTGGTATAAATAGTATACAGCTGCTACTTTGTTTGGAAATAAGGCATGACAGCGATAACTGTTCAAAATAATGTGTTGAAGAAAATGTTGATTTCTTGTATGCACATAACAATACACTATTACAATTAGTATACAGTACACTGTAGTATTAGTGTATGTATGTTACTGGTGCAATTAGGCATTGAGACAGAGCTGTTGTTTACATGTATAATAACTGCAAAAACAATACACTATGAAAATGACTGTGTAGTACAGGCTGTTTACTGACTGTGGTGCCTATAGGTAAAGTCAATGCTTCTGCAACCTAACGTGTCCAGACACAATTCAGCCAACACAGGGTGTCTCTTGGCTTCTGCTCACATTTAGCTTTATGTTTCCTCAGGAAACAAGAAGTCCAAGGACACTGCTAACACAAATGAAGAGGTCTGAATATATGCTGCAGTAGAGTTGATAAGCATCACAGCAGGGTGGGGCGAGACCTTGCTGCATACTTTCCAGGAAACTGCCGTGAGTCAGCACTGGTCACAGGACAAGTAATGATGATGGGTTGATGTGGCGTAATTGTAGAAGTTGGTAAATCTTCCATCAGACACAGATGTCATACCTCAATGCTCAAATTATGCACCTATGTATTTGGCCAACACATAAACACAAACACATATACAGATAGTCAGTGCGAATGATAGAAAGACACACATATCTAAAGAAGGACAACACGGTTTGGGACTTCTGCATTAACCTAATTACTGGGTGAGTGAGAGCAGGAGCCCAAAACCTGGATTCTGTTTCATGTCTTCCTGCCATGCCAGCGCACACATGCATACACAACTCTTTCCTACATACACCAGAGCATGTGTCATCAGCATGCTGTTCATCATTAATTAATAGGTTACTATAATTGTCCCAACACCTTCCAAGCCCCCTCTACAAGATGAACCTCAGCACAGGAGCAGGCTCACTGTCTCTCTGTGTGTTTGAACCTGTCCAGGCCCCCATCCATTAGCATCTCTTTCAAGTGTAATGTCGACTACATTGATCAGAACTAGAGACATCGGGGCCACAGAATTACAGATGGGTAGAAAGGAACCTGTGACAGGATTTCTCTGATAAGAACGAGAGGTCGCCTCACTGGGAGTGTGTGCCGAATACACGAGCAGCTCTCATTCAGCTTCTCAACACATGTAATCTTTTCAGAGTGCAGAGGTTGGAATTACAGTGACTCAAGTATAATCAATGTTTGTGTGAGGTCCAGTACATTGTTTTATTTGCATGACTAATTTTCCTGTGGCACTTCTGACATTTTTCCAGCATTTTATTGGAAATTTGCACCATACACATACTAATCCAGTGGTTCCTATTTTTTGTGTCTGGAGACATCTTAAAATCAAGTAATGTCTCAGTGTTACCCATCACCACCAGCTGCATATGCACAGGGGAGAGTGGGGTGAGTTGTGCCATTTTTTACTTAAAGTGACTTTAAAGCGAGGCCATGACAGTAATGCTTCCAACTAAAATATTTACATATATTTCAGCATGTGGTGCATCTCTAGGAACAATCACTTTGTATCTGAAATATAGTATTTCTGAAAAAAAGTGGTCTCCTGACACAACTTTGATTAGTAAAGTAAATGTAAACATGTGTGAAATGTTTTCAAACCTGTCTATAACTGTTCAGACACAACAATCAAAAAACTTTGATCATAATAATTTTACTTCAAAAGACATAAAACTGTTATTTGAACTTAAATGTGCTTAACTCTTATGCAATGAGGCTCTCTTCTTTGCAGAATGAGTAAAATGACTGACTATATGACCAATATCTTCTATGGTTCCCTAGAAACATGGGGTGGCACAACTTCCGCACTGACACAAATCACCCCACTCTCCCCTATATGTGTTAGGATCAAATGTGTGATCTCGGATTGAACAATTACATTTCAATAAAAACGTTTCTTGCACAGTAGTGTAACGTGTGGCATGTTATGGCTTTACTGTCTCTGTAATTGAGGTGTGACCTGAATACTGCAAAGAAAAAGAAAACCCCTGAGTCAGCATGTTTGATATGCTGTATTATTTGAATGTCGCCTTTAAATGTATTGATATAAAGGATGATCACTGAGCAGACCTTGGTGTGGCCTGAGTGTTGAAACCAGCTTCGAGGCTTGACGAGTGCAAACCAGTTTTCTTGTGAGGCCCACCCAATCCACCAGTCACCAATATAACCGCTTACACAAGCTGACAGAAAATGTCGGTGTAATCTATCAGTGATATCCTACACCGAAAGTTAACTCTTGTGGTGACCACAGACAACACAGAGCATTATTGTGCGCTGGCACCCAATAGTTCATGAACATTGATTAATCGGAGTGACCGATCATCTCCACCCAACTGGTGTTGTTTGCACCAAGTGTGACTGACTCACTTCCTCCATGAGCATGTTACCTGTCATCACCCAGGTCGGTATTTCTCCTCCGCGTCATTAACTACACCGGGTTAAAGCTATTCGAGTGTCGCTACCGGAGTCTTATTAAAAGTTTAATAATTAAGAGTGAAAAGAGCAACGTCCAAGCACCGCCACGATGCTCACAGCGTGATTTAAACAGTCATACCGTGAGTGAGGCCGTAACAACCCCTGTGCATGACAAACTATACAGCGCCGTGCGTAATGGAGATGTCGGGCTTGCCCGTGTCCCACATTTAAATTTAGCCCTAACTAATCTTGACAATTTGTAGAGCGACCAGAAGCAGAGCTGACACGCATCAAATAAATAAATAAACGTCACTCGAGACTCCGGTTTCTCTGGAAGTGTAAAAGGATTCGAGTTAGATTACCTGGGAGAACCCGATCCCTGTGGCCACCAAGATAGGTAATGACAACGGAGATGCTCGCAAAGTATACAAAATTGATGACACAGTGGAGGAAATAGGCTAAACAGGTCGTTTCTAGTTTGCATAGAAAACAGTGTGAATTCATTAGAAAAGGAAGCGAATCAGCAGAGAGAGCAAAGCACAATCGGAAAAAAATGCTTTATTATAAAACAAATAACTCACCTTTAAGACAGGAAACAAGAGGCAAGAATCTATCAGCAACTGTGCTCCTTCTTTCTCGGAGATCCTCCTCTTTAGTCGTGGGCTAAGCAGTAACACATATCTTTTCTGTGATTTACCTTCTCTCTCTAGCCAAAGTTTTTTTTCATTGTCATAGGGCGTGTGCCTGGGAGAGAAGGAATGTGCAAAGAGGCGCAGCTTGAGCAACACAACAGTTTTCAGAAACATCTTTTAAACAGACATTTCTGTTGTTTTAGAGAGTCTTTATAATGTGGTTGCATTTATGTTTTTCATTTAGTTTGCACTATAAGTTGCACATTCCGCTCTTGAGTTTCATGTTTCTGGGAACGCGCTTTCTCTCAACGTGTAGGAACAAGCGCACGCTTATGTCTAAGTGCGCATTTGTTCAAAGATTTCCCAACAGACAGATGCAGTGAAGCCACACCCTGGAACTTAACTCTCTTGTGCAAATAGTGGTAAGACAGTGTTCACTAAAAAACAAACTTAGCAACAACCTAACAAACAAGGGTGGGCAGCAAATAACACACAAGTTCTGTGTTTCATTTGGATTTTATGTCGTTTCAAACATAGTTTAAAGTCTTCCTCTGCCAACGCCACGCCCCCGTTTGTGTTGAGACAGATGATGAAGTAGTTTTTTCCAAGAATGAAACAAGCAGATACATAATGCTTACACATATACACACACAGGCATACACATTGTCAGCTTTCAGAAAATGCTGTTCCATTTTTACAACCCGTCGCTGACTTGTAATCATAAAGCAGCTGAGAGCTTGTGTGTGTGCTCAGAAACACATTGCCCTGGTATTAATATTTCCTTAATTGTTTCATAGTATTCTGTGACCCAAGCTGGCAGATGCTGCTGAGAAAGCGAGGTGAAAACAGAAGGAGGCAGCCGATAAGAACACACCATGTGAAGTTGGAAGACAATTCGGGGTGTTTTCCGTTTGGCTGATATCCATAACTGCCTGGCACACAAAGGAGTCAGTAACACACATGAAGCTGTGACAGAGGATCTGACAACAACTCTATTGGCTGAACATCTCATGTCTGCGTGAGGGAGGTCCAATAATCGGCCAGGACTCCAGGAAGTTAGTGTGTGTGTGTCAGCAGCATCTCCAGCAATCATCTGGAAAACACCGAAAGTATAATATATATATATATATATATATATACAGTGGATGATAACAATACTTTATTATTATTTGTCACAGAGGCAAGCTGGCTCCAGTACATTTAACACATGTATAGAACATCAACAGAGATGGTTTTTGGCTCTGTCACCATCTAGTGGTCATTGTGTCTATTTCAAGTCTTCGTAGAAGTAGAAACATGGAATTTTCCACACTTGGAAAACACAGCTCTGTATCCTTTGTTAAGCCTCAGGAACTACTACTTTCTGCCTTTAGGTTCTGGCTAAACAGCCAAAATTAAAACGTTAAAGAGTTTGAAGGGTGTCAGATCTGTCTTCACGACATAGCTAATTCTCCATGTAAAACATTTAAGACAAACCATGAAATGTAGAGTTGTGTCCTGTAACCTCTCAATCCTGTGAAAGGCACGAGTGTAAAACAGTGTAATATACTGAAGTTCTCGTATTTGACTCAGAAGTACAGCAAAACCACATGCATTAAAACGGCCACGTAAAAGAACCCAAGTAGCCTCTTTGAGACAAGTATGACTAACACTTAATTATATGGTCACAGAAAAAAAAAAGCAAATGTGGCATTCAGATGATACCAATTTGAATATGAATCCACCCCTATAAGAAAACGTTTGCCTGGCAAGCAAAGAGGATGGAGGAGGAAACTTGAAATATCTTTCTGACTGTTCTGTAAAGTGATGTCATCTTGTTAAAGTTGTCAAATCCCACAAAAAGACAAAACAAGGTTTCTAAACACTTAACGATGTCCAGAGTCTCTATTACTGCATTACTGTCTGTGGAGCACAACTCTCAGTGTGTCAGAGGAACCATGTGTCTTAAACTGGCCCGTGACTTGGATTAACTGGGACTGCAGTAAGAGCTGAAAGACAGACAAAAGGGAACTTGAGTGGAATAATCATGCATTCCCCCCCCAAAAAAAAAGAAAGAAAAAAAACATTTCCATGATTCAGATTTAGTTTGAGCTAAAATAGAAGAGAAACAACAGCATTTCGAGACAAGCGTTGGCAACAGTCAGACAACACAGACTCACCAACTGTGTGTGGGCACGTTGTGAGCTAGTTTTTCTGGTTTTCTCTCCATGAGAAGATAAATTATTCACTAATTTCTCTTTGTCATTTTACAACTTTTGTTTTCTATATACTATTCGATGTAAACCATGTTTCACAAACGTCACTAACCTTTTATCCATCATGTGATTGCATTTTTAGATTCAACGTCAGTATGTAACTGGCCTCTGGCAGAACCTATGTATTCATGGATGAATCACCTCTTTCAGTAAACCCCAGAACATCTCAAACCGGCATTCAGATTCAGGATGGGTTAAACGTCTTACAATATGTGAGCACAGTTTAATGTTTTGCTCTGTTCGTGTGAATGCCTGGGCAATAGCCTGTTTGCTGTTTATAAATGTGAAACTGCGGGTGAGACTGCTGTAAGGAGCAAAAAGAAAGTAGTAAATCAGGTGTAATTATACAACCAGTGTTGCAAAAACTTTTGAGAATGAGACACTTGGGTTCACCTGACGCAATTCATATTATTTAAGCTAAGACAATCTGACAGGATGAGCACAACTGGCATATTAGGGAGGCAGTTAGCACTAACAAGCACAAAGGCTTTATCATCCAAATATCCCCACACCTAGTTTACTTGTCTCAGCTGTATGGCACACACACAACCACACACGTCTATATCCCCATACACCTGAAACAGCAATCTACAGTTCTCCTCCTTCTACTCCCACAGCCATCATTGAGGTTGCAGATTGCAGCTAGTAACACAAAGTAAATAGTTTACACAGAGGACTGGAAAACTATGGCACTACAATGCATACAGTAAACATCAGGGATTTCCATCAGACAGTAATGCTAGTTGTCTTATGATTGATGCTGGAGGTGTATTTGTGTCTAGGGACTTGTCTATATTTCAAAACATGATTCATCATCTTTAAACTTATTGATTACCTCAAAAAATAATAAGTGTGGGGAAAACTCAGAGGTCTTTAAAGGCATACAACAATAAGACTGTGTCATAAGTCTGATTTACAGTGTCTCCTTTCACAAACTTTATGAAACAGTTCAATACAAAGAAATGTGCATTATAAATGTCTGTATGGAACTTTATTTTTACACAGAGCCAGAGTGTGTTTCTGTTCATGTTATACAGTCAGGTCCATAAATGATTGAAGTTTTTTGACATTTGCTATCCTCTTAAAAATTTCAGCTTTAATTTAAGGAATTACATCCATTTAGATACACACATCCTCATTCTGGGGGCTCAAATATAAGCAGTGGGAAAAAAAAGGCTGACAAGCAGCTGCACGGTTAGGTGTGGCCTGTTCCCCCCAGTCAGAGAGAACATGGAACATTTCAAATAAGGACTTTCACTGGCAGGTTCAAGAACAGCAAAAAAGAAACTCTGTTCACGGTGAAGAAGAACCCTTTCACAACACCTAGTCACATCAAACATTCTTGAGGTACTACGTGTCCAACAAGACCAAAAGACCTGAAATCTAATCTAATAAGTTGTTTATAGGAAACGATCTTCAAAGATGTTCTAATAAGTGAGCAAAAAGGAGACAAAATAAAACAATTTTCAGCACATCAATGCACCAAATTTATTCAATAATATAGTGAAGTATAAACACCCTAAAAGTTCCTCATGCTCCCATAAAGCCCACACACTACACATGGTTCTGCATTGTTACGCTTTCTGTGTAGCTACAGAATCTGCTACATTTCAGACGCTCACATGTTAACAACCTTAACCAATTCAACAAATGTTACATTACAATTAAAATTAGAATTTAGTGCACAGCATGAGTTTTGTACCTGGAAAAAAAAAAAAAAAAAAAAAAAAGACATACATGCTCAACATGTCAATGTCATGTGTCCACAAAATGTGTACTATTCATGTTTTATTTCTGCATTTCAGCATAGTTTTTAAGAATAGACATACCTAATGCAATATGTACAAACATTCAAAACAGAGTCTTTGTAGATTTCTCTTAAATTCACATAAAAGTAGCGGCAATCTTTTTTCAGCAATCCACATTTCCTCCACTGTTTAGAAGAAATTGTTAATGTCATAATGTCACGCACGCTAAAGCAATGAATACAAAAGAATGGCAGACTGTACTGTAGGCACAGCCCTGATCAGTTAACAGGTTACAGAGAGAGGAAGAGGTGGAGTGTGCGCGAGTATTTACGCATAGTGAGAAAATTAACAGTGTCTACAGAAATTACGTTCACACTTTCATACATTCATAAATAGCTGCAGGTGCTCAGTCAGAAATAAAAAGCAAGATCTTCTCTTTGAAAACAAGCTACATTATGCTTTTCTAGTGTATCTAGTCTCTTATTATCTTCTCTCTCTGAAGTCCCCCCCCCCACCTCCCCTAACAAACATTACCTGATTCAGATGCAAGTCCTTTTTCTACCAGTGTGTAATAAGGAGTGTGCATGTAAAATACAAAACTTCCCAAACAGTGAAAGTAAATTATATGAAGTCACATAAATGACAGATGGAAATAGTAAAATAAGATCCTGTAAAAGGAATGACAGGATGATAAATGTATTCTTGTAAGCCTTAGTGGTCCAATAAGATGTGTTCCCTTTGAATAACCCCTCATCCTTCATGACTCCTCTTAGCTACATTTGACAGATCCATCAATTCTTCCACTTCAGCCACGTCCTTGTCCGCTCTCCTTCCTCCACTCGCCTCCGATTCTCTCCTCTTTCTCTCCAGCTCCTGACACTGAAAACTTTTTCAGGACTTCTCTATCAAACTCCTCCATTTCTTCCTCTATGACACTATCCCCCTCCTCCCCGTTGTCATCTCCTTCCACCATGTGTTCCAAAATATCACTAACATCCTCCACAAAATCTTGAAAACTCATCTGGTCATGAACAAATACTCCATCCTTGAAAAACTCGGTGGTTAGCTTTTTGAGCTCCTCTGTTACTGAAGCCTCCACTCCTGTCTCCTCTGCCTTGGCTAAGTAATTTTGGAGAATTGCCTCAAACTCAGGTAAGGGTACAGGGAGTAGCCCCTCAGCCTGAGCGCAGGTCTCCAGTGAGCTACAGTGCTGTGGTGGTTTGCGGTTGTGCTGGAGGTGGTCTCTCTGCTGGACCCAGTACTCAGGTTGTTCCAGGGAGGGTGTGCGGTGTGTGTGAGGGGGATTCTTGTCACTCCATACATGCTCTTCGTTATGGTTATGATGGTTATTACCAGTAAATTTGTTCTCATCTTTGTGTTGGTGAGAGCTTGATTTGTCTTTTTTCCAATCCCCATGCCCTCTCTCTTTCTGTCTACCTCTCTTGCACTTTTCTTCTTTCTTTTCCCACTGTTTCCTCTCCCCCTGCCTCTTCCATTCCTTATCTTTAGCATTTTCACTCCAATGTTTCCTCTCATTCTTTTTGTTCCTGTCTTTACTGTAATTCTCACTCTCCTCCCAATGTTTCCTTTCACCCTTTCCTTTCCCTTCTTTATCCTGGTCTTTGCTATTTTTGGTCTTCCACTCTTTCTTCTCTCCTTTCCCCTTCCAATCTTTTTTCTCCAATTTCTCTTTGCCACTTTCCTTGAAGCCATCTTTCACTTTCTTCCACTCCTTTCCTCCCTTCCATTCCTCCTTGCCTCTCTGCCTCTCTCCATAGTCATTGCCTCCCTTCGAATCCCTCTTCTCCTCCTTATCCCTCCAATGTTTGCCTTCATTCAATTTACCATGCTTTGCCTTTTTCCAGTCCTTTTCCTCTTTCAATTCCCTTCTCTCACTTTTCTCTATCCATTCTTTCTTCCCTTCCCTAGCCTTCCATGGCTTTCCTTCATCACCTCTGCCAGCTTTTTCTTTCTTCCAGTCTTTGTCCTTCCCTTGTTTTGTCTCATCGCTGTGTTTCTTCTGCTTTCCTTCCTTTTCTTTCTCCTTGTCAAACTTTCTTTGCTCATGTTTTCCTGTTTTCCATTCAGTTTTACCTACATCTTTGCGATCCGTTTTCTCTCCTCCTTTCCATTCAGATTTTTCTTTCTCTTTCCAGTCCTTCTTCTCACCAGTGTCATGTTTATCCCTGTTTCTATCTTTGTCCTTCTCCTTCTGCTCAACTCTTGGTTTCCTTGCATGTTCTTCTGTAGTCCCAGCAATGCCCTGCCTGGTGTCCTCTGGGTGGCCACTTGGGGGTGATGTAGTTTGCTTCGCGGATGCTACAGTTGCTTCACCAGCTGCTGAAGGAAACAAGAATTCATTACAACTACAAAGATGGGAAGTGGGCATTCAAGTAAGTAAAGAGAAAAATAAGAAGCAGAAACTTTCTCCACTATCCCTCTCTAACTATCATCCTAACCCATTTTCTACCCTCCTCCACATCCCCTCCCTACGTCCTTTCGCTGTTCCTTTGTACCTGAAGAGAGTTTTAATTCAGTCACAGTGGATCTCAGTGTTTCTAGTTCTTTCTGTAGGGCCGAGACAGACTCCAGCTCTCTCTTCATCCTCCCGTTTTCTTTCTGAAGGACAGAGAAAGATGCCATCTCTGTCTTCAACCTACTGTTTTCCTTCTCCACTTCCTCCCATCGCAGCCGTTCCTTTGCTCCCTCTGCTGCATGTCCCCTGGCTACTTTTAGCTCTTCTGTCTGTGCCTGTTTAAAGAAAATGAACAGGAAATAGGGTCCTGTGAGATTTGTACAAACTCAGTGACATATTAATATACATGTGATTCATATATACACTATACTTGTGAGGACACTGACTGACATAATACATTCTGTAGCCCCCTGTAGACCCATACCGTAGCCATGAAAACTAAACTCCTATTCCTAAACATTATCTCTCTAACCAATACCTAATTCTAACCCTGATCCTGAAACCTAGCCTTAAACCCAAAAAAGCTCTTTGAACTTGAGGTCCAGCTAAAATGTCCTCACAACCAGGGTATTTATACAAAATTTGTCCACACAAGGAAATAAAGACAGACACATAAAAACACAAGAGATAAAGAGAGACAGAAGGGAGGCACACCTGAAGTTGGGATTGTAGCACTGAAATCTGCTGGTTTCCTTCAGCTAACTTATTTAGTATCTCTGTATTGTCAGCATCTACTGGGGCTGGAGGAACATCTGGATTAAGCCAGTCCTGTCAACACAGTACAACACAACAGCAAGATTTGGGATGACTTCTCAGAATTACTCTTGCCAGACAGAGTAGTCGAGGCGTGACAAAACTATGTGTTGATGAGTTGGAAAAGTGACTGAAGTCCAGAGCAGAACAGTTGATAGACAATAGGAGTAATGCTGCCAGTGTTGTCGGTGGTTTCCTACCATGCATATCACACTAAAAATTCATGGGTTGGTACTCATTGTACTTGTACACAAAATGGCATACATAATGAATACATGTGAGACAAGACAGAACACAGACAGAGTATAGGAAAGAATGTAAAACTGACATCAGACTGACCTGTTTTCCTGGTACCTCTGAATCTTTCAGCTCCCTTGTACCATAGTCACTTTCTGCAAATCATTGTATAAAGATTTATTTTGATGTGTATGATACAAACCATTGCATCGCTTGATACTAAATAACATGATACCCAACCAAACAAAAATCAAGGCAATAAAATGTGTGTTCCTCAGCTGAAAAAGAGAACATAGTACTTTATATGTACTGCATAATTTTATTACATCACAATACAAGTCCACAGTATCTAAGTGTCAACTTTTACTTTTTGCACAGCTCACGCTAAAGAGAATTCATAAAACCCTAACAACTGACTAGAAAAGGCATGGTGGCATCTTGCACAAGCTGAACCAAATTGATCTGATGCAAGGTTTTTATTCATAAGCAACACGCAAGTGTCATTGCAAAGTGAATAAATCTTATCTTGTTTACACACAAAACAAAAGCATGCAGCGCTTAAAACTCTGCTTTTAAAAAAATGTAATATGAAAAATGTTTTTTTTCTCTGCATGCATGTTCACACATGCTGTAAGCAAGAAAACATTAATTCCTACAAACAACATACCCTCATCCAGGTCCGTGAACAAACCTGCAGGTATAACACACATCACTCTCAGATTGCCCTGCTAGCACCACGTTGTCAAATTCTAAAATTACATCAAGAAAGCAAAAACCTGCTCAAACGGTGACACCTACCTGAGAAAAATATTGTGCCGAGGCCTAACAGAATCACAGCACCCAGGATGCACTTGTTCACAGAGAACCCACTGTCATCCTCTCGCCTTGGCAGCTGAAACTCTTCCTCTCCTTCTTCTTCCTCTTCTGTCCTTCTGATCTGCTCCAGAGCTGCTAAGAGAGACCTCCTCCTCACTTCTGGTTTTTCTTCCTCTCCCGTCTTCTCCTCACCCACTTGTGCATCCACAGGGGAGTCTGGAGAAGTGGAAATGAGGAAAAGCTCTTGTTAAAGTATATTTTAACAGTTACCTCTCAATTACAGGTTTGATCTATTTAATGACTACCTCTAGGGCATAAGGGGTGAAAGCAGCAGATCATTTACTTAGTAGGTATCCATCATCTTTTTCTGACATGTCTTATTTTAGAACAAAGCTGTTGCACATTATTGAGCGCAGATTTGCTCTTGTACCAACAAAACTGTTAGATACTACATGGTTTTGGAAGCGAATTGATGCTGCAATATAAGACAAAACTAAGACTTTATTAGATTTGCTGTGCATGTTATACTAATTAATCGTTAATAAGCTGCAGAAATATGTCTTGAATCTTGAATAAATAGACCAGAAAGTGACTTAAATGCTTCATTTTTTACTTTGAGCACCTTGAAAAAATAGCACTGTAACATTTTCAGACTATTCAGAGATTGTTTTATTGTTAAAGATCAATGGTATTGGAAGTGGGCACTGCAAAGTACTCACTGACAGTAAACAAAGAGTATAATAAAAAAATGCACAACAGAGCAAAAGAAGACTAATTTTTAAATGCTGTAGTGAGCTGCAGACCAATTTCACCAGGCTGGGAAAGAAAAAAACACTTTAGAGGTGCGAGTCCCTCTGAAGCCAATTTACTTGTGCAGGATGTCATGCAAATAAAAGCTTCTCTATCACATCATGCTCCGCTGCTCATACAAACCACAGGCTTTCCAGACATCCTCCTGGCCCAGATACTGAACAAGGCTGGTCCATCAAGTATACTTCAAACCCAAACAGTTTGAAGCCTATGGCTTAATCTCCAAAATAGAAAGGAAGTAATACAGGCTTCCACGTGCCAATCTGTAATGTCCAAACACTGTAACGAACTGAGTCTGGTTGTTCATACCTGCCCGTTTAACTAAGCTGTCCCGTTGTAGCTCCTCCCCACTTTGCAGATGCAGTGTTCCTTCCTCTGTGAGTCTCTCTTCTTCCTGGCTAAATCCCCCCCCTTCCAGAGTCTCTGTGCTCAGCAGTGAGACTGGGGTCTCATCAGGGGAAGTGCTTATGTGGGTGTAGGAGTCAGAGAATGAATCAGGGTCAGGGTTAGATTGTGTCAGGTCCTCAGGAAGGCCCTCTGCCTGGCTGAGTGCATCATTGCCAGGAATAAAGCTTCTGGAACCTTCCACAGAGGTGGAAACAGAAGCATCAGTGACCGTTGTAGGCACGGAGATGTGTTGCTCTGCGCTTGTGTCGCCATTTTGCTGTGTTGTTTGTTCTTCTGATACCTGTGTATAAGAATTAGCTATTTAAAATTCCTTGATGTATACACAGTCACTCAAATGTTTCATGATAACCTATATTTGTCAGTTTTTGTGCTGGTGCTTGTGGCTTTCTGCATTTTGTAAAATTCTTGTTTGTCTTGACTGCCCAAAGTTCTCCAAATGGAAACCTTATGTTGATCTACAGCAAAGTTACATAATTTTAATAGTTCATAAAAACTGCAGCCTAGTAACAGCTGAAATGAGGCATCTTCCATATATGCTTCGTTATAAGGGTAATAATGCGCACACACACACACACACACACACACACACACACACACACACACACCTAATAAAAAGAATAAGAAATAAATTACACAATCACTTCCTCTAGCTACTCAGAAATATTCACCCCACATTTGCATAAGTAGAAAAACAAGACAGTAATGACTTTGCAAGACTTTATATTAAGCTAACCTGTGTAACAAATATTACATGACAGATAGTGATTTGCTGTCTTACCACTTGACCCTCCACAGGGCACCTCTCTGCAGGCTGGTCTGCCCCAGAGCCTGGCTCATCAAACAAAGAGACATGAGGCAAGAGGAGAAACCTTTAAGGTATTAAAGTGCTTTCACTTTCAAACTGTAGTTTGTTTCCCCTCTTGGTGCGGTTTGTTTCCTCTGGTGTGAACACAGTAATCACACTTGGGTGCGAACCAAAACTGCATCAAGATATGAATTAGGTGATTTGAAGGTATTAGATCATATGTAGGTATGTATGTGTTGAAACATGCTGCATCATCAATCGCAGACAAACATGGAGTTGTGAGGAGGTGCAGAGCCTCATAGACAGTTGGTCTGATGATCACTGTGAAATAGATGGAACATAATAATCACCAGCAGGATGGCCAACCCATATAGGTTGACCTACATTGTAAAACAATAGCTACAACATAGTCCACAACACTGGACCTTCTTCTTGTATTTATTGTTTCTGTTCCCGCAGCAGACACACCTGCCCAATAAGCGGATAGAACATTCTTGCACGGTTTTTGCATGCAAGTGGCGCTTTTTAGTGCGTTTGGATTTTTCTCTGTGTGAAAAGAAACCAAACCAAGAGGAAAAAGCTACGAGTTTACAAACTCATGCGCAAATATGTTTTCCTGTGACAAAAATAATCACAATTCAATTTGACAAGCACCTGCTGCAGATGCAAGGCTTTCTCCATGGTTTTCTGTCCCCTCTGCCAGAGGCCTCAGGGTTTCAGCGACAGTCTCCTGAACAAACAAACAATAGTCACACAATCGAATGACACAAACACAGGGGCATTATTATTATTTATAAAGGCATTATAGCAGGCAAGTCTAATTTAAACATAGCATATCCCTTGATTGCTTCTGAGTGCTAGTATTGAATGAGCATCACTGCTTTAAACGACTGCTAAAAAGCCAGAGAACAAGAGAGCAACTGTTTAACAAGTCCTCAGGCCAGTGCTTTCCTAAAACAGCATGCCTTTCTGAGTAATAATTCAATCTGAATAAAGGCAAGAAACAAAGACAGTCTTATTACAAAAACCTATTTCTTATTCAGGTGACCTGAAACAAAATCAACTGGGAGAAGAACTTTTTTTTTTTTTTTTTTTAAATAATGCATTTTCATTGAGGTCATGCACAGCGACTTCACATATTACTATGCTCTTTACAGAGCGGCGATACCTCAGGAGTGAGGATGGTCCAGCTGTTGTTAGCACTGCTGCCACCAGACATGGCCCCCTGGAGGCTGTGCTTATCTCCTGCAACACAAGGCGAAGACGCTTTCAAAGTGCAGATAACATGATTAACAGTGACCCACACAGAAATTAAATTAAGCTCTTATATTCCTCCATGCTTTCATAACAACTGTTATAAAATTCCAAGTATGCAGGTGTATTGTTCACTAAGGCCTAAAAGTAGTCCACAATTAGGGTGACACCGTGCGTTTTGCAGCTTTAAGAGATTTATATGCTTTGTTTACACATGCACCGGATTTGCATACAAGCCTTTCATCTTCAGGCTCACCCTCTCTGCCAGTAAAGGATCTACTGTACGGTGTTGCTAATACACACACTTTTGTGAGAGTGCTCATGAGTGCCTAGGAAGTTCAATTTCCTGGAAGCCTTCAGTTCTTCATTAGTAGTTTGTGTGTGCTGTGGGCCTTTTGGTCACCCTGGCTTTTGACTAGCGGAAAAATGTTTTGGCAAAGACATGGGTAACCAAGGCTGGCACTGTTCTGGAGATACAGGCAGCAGGATGGGCTGTCCGTTGCAAAACAACCGGTCTGTTGAATAGATGTCTACAAACTAGCACATTTCAACTGTATACTCAACAATGTCTATAAAATTGCTAATTGTATTGTGAAATAATAATAACTTCTTTCTAACCTATACCTCCGAAGTAACGTCTAACTTCCTTTAAAGCAGACAGACTGACATCTCATTTTTAACACCTGGTCAGACACAAGTGTCAGGCATTACTATGTTTACGAAGTCCAACCTTTTGAACAGCAGAGGACAACATAACCATGATGCATATTTATTATGTGTAGTTTGGCTTTCTTCAGTGAATGCAGAAAGAACAAACCACTTAAGTTAACACCACACTCTCTGCGTAATGACACACTTCATTCCCCAAATTCAATTCTCTCCCTGCTCTGCAATTTAGGCCTCCTAATCGAGTGCTTCCCAAGAGAAGCCCACTGAATCTAGCCTAGGGCCCAAGGAGCATTGTGGGGCATATAGTGGAATGGCTTAAATAGACACCTGCTAAATATAGCTACCAAGAGATTGAGTACAGACAAGGAGAGAGAGCATACAGAAGATGAATAAAAAGCAGTGCATTTTAAGGACAGTTTTAAAAGGATCATTCTGAATGCACTTCCCAGCCGCAGGCTTGTAACAGAGAAAAAATACATTTAACTGTCTTCTAGTCTGGTTTTAGTCTCTGGTGTTTTTGAGTAATAGGGAATTTAACCTTTAAAGCTGGATCTCTGGGAGTCTGGGTTACATCCCACTGTAGATTTACTTTGTGAATTTACTGATACGTGATACCCTGGCTTACATCTGTTTATCAACATCTCTTCAAATACGAACTAATGCTACATAGAACAGTGGCAAAATGTTTTCTTTTTTTGCATAACTACTGCAGCACGCTAATCTTATTATCTTGGTCTCAGGAAGAAAAATTACCAAAAAAGGTAAAAAGAATAAACCGCCCGTCAGTGCAGCGATGTTACTCTGTCAAGCACCATGACCAGATTGTTCATAGCAGTTCACACAGACACAGACACACACAGACACAGACACCCAACACCACCATAACAGGCCAATTCAAAGCAGCCTGATGATAGTTAGTGTTATCAGTGAAGGATATGACAGGAAATGTCACATGGCGATGGACAAAAGAAAAATGACGTTTAACTAAAAAGAAAAACACTTATTAAACAAGTTAAAAGTTAGTGTGAATAAGGTTAAAACTGCTCGAGAATTGACATACATGGTAGTTAAATGCAAAACGTTGCACTGGGACGAGCAAACAGGAAAAAGTGAGTGAAATGACGCTGGCGACGCAACGACAGAACAAACAAACAGCAGAACTGCAGTTGTTACTTTTTAACAAAACTACTTGTAAGACAAATCCAAATTCAGGTCACGCTTACCGTGCTCCGCCGCTTTACTTCAAATCCCACAGCTTCTCTTTGAAACTAACACTTCTGAGGCTTCTCATCCAACTTGGGAACTTGCCTCGAGAACTTGCATGGTCCACGCCCCTGCCGTCCAATCACACGTCGCGTCCGCTCCGGGCCCGCCTCCCGTCATCCAGCTCGACCAATGGCAACGCAGTGTCACTGCACTTCACACGGAAAACCTCCAGCTGATTGACACTCGCAGGTGAAGGTGAGTGTGTAAAATAAAAGTCTCCAGTGTTTAGTCCACAGGCTTGGGCTGATTCAAAGTTGATATTCTGGACACAATATCTTATCCTTACAAATAAAACAGCTTGTACAAGTAATCTAGTGTTTGCCTTAATAGTTTAAACATAACTTGGTATTTTTTTCAGACATGCTACATGCAGACTTTGTTAAATTACCTTATAAAACTTATAAAAGCTACAAGAACACGTCCAACACCTGAACCATGTGAACCACCTCTTTTAGGAGGCTGTACCTATCAAACTAATAAATAAATTGCAGACATAAATGTAGCATTTTTACTGTTCATTAGTTCCTTTATTCATTGTCACACCAGTTTGTGTTGTACAGTGAACATCAGTGGTGCTATTCCTCAGCATCTCCAATCAGCAGGAAACTCTGAACCAGTCCCACAATTTGTAGTGTCGGAAAATGTGCAACTGTGTTTCCTGGGAGGCCAAGACGAGCATCCTACAGACCCAGAAAAACAGATTTCTTTTAAACACATCAAGTAATTATTGCAGTAAGTAAATCTAATTATGTTATGTACTCAGGTGATAGTTTGTTGTGATATGAGATTAATACTTGCCAATGCTTTGCCAGCACCGCCGATCTAACACTCCACTTCTGATGAAATAAAAGCTGGTTGAAGTTACACTATAGAAGCCAAAGGAGAAACCAGGAAAATCAATGTTTGGCCACTTGATCTACTCTCACTCTCTCTCTCTCAGTCTATCAGTCCAGGATCTCTTTGATGCACCAGCAGCAGAGGAGGAAGTAGAGGCACTCCTTGACTGACTGGATGAAACCATAGGCAAAGTTTCCTCCCAGGAAGTTCTTGCCTCGTCCCAGACCCATGGCCATGTCCCGCAGGTGCTGTCCCAGGGAGGAGGAAGGCATGGCCTGGGGAAGAGGACGCTGGGGATGCATGGCTCCAGAGAAGAAGAGGAGCGATGAGGAAGATGCAAAAAGAATGAAGTTGATGAGATGAGATAGGAGGTTAGGTTTGAAAAATGAGATTGGACTGAGCTTGTGCAACAGCTGAGGTCTGCTCCATATTCCTGGCACAGTTAGCTCTGCTACTTATAACCTCCTATACAAACTGCAGACTGTCTCCATTCACATTCTGCTTTTTCTAGACTCTTCCCCACTTTCAAACATCTGCTGATTGGTTAGACCTTGTTTACCTTTGCTGTACATTGTTCCCCCCTGTTGTATTGTACCCTCACACAGACTAACAATCCCTGACTCAGCCCCTTACTGTTAGAGGCTCATCTGCTCACAAACAGGAGAGTTCCAGCAGCTCCAATGCCCCCCCCCACTAAATCCCACTCTGTTGAGGACAGTGTGCACAGGCAATCATACCTTCTAGCAGTGAGTGCTGCGTTTTTTCATTTTCCTGTGATGTCTCAAAGTACAAAAAGTGTACTTTGACAGAAAAATGAAAAGGGACATAACACACTTAACCAATAATAAAATTCAGGTTAAACACACACTTCACTTATATCAAAAGCCAAACTCACAAAGAGAGATGAATGATTTATGTATTTATATATGCAATCTCTATTTTTTCAGATACAGGTGTAAACAGACAGGTTTCCCTATAAACAAAAAAGTAATAAAACAGAAACATATAAAGTAAAAATCAACATCTGTCAACACTATCTAAAAGTAACCTTTGGCTTTAAAAAAACACAAATTAAAAAAAGCACAACAGCATCATCAACACTATCACGATCACCACCACCAACAACAAAATCTTCAAAGAATTTTCATGCAATAAAAGGCAACTGTGATGAACAGTGATGACACAGGAACACAGGACCAAATCACTAATGATGCAGAAGGTTGAGCGCCCACACACACGCACACACAAATAACAGACACACATTAATGGCAGAACTTAAAGGTCTGTTTTTTCTATTTCCTATTTAACTACAAACAGGCAGAGTTTTGTTTTGCACAGAGTGTTTGACTGACCTGACCCAGCTATGTCTCTGGTGTGTGTGTGCATGTAAATCTACATGTGAACCCAATTAATGGTTGGAGGACTATTTGACTGAAAGATTTAAGTCTAAAGCTCCCTTCTCATATTTCAGAAATTTGGCATGAATCTCTTTGACAAGTTCAACTGACTTTTAAAGCTACCTCAGAGCTGTGGTATCAGGCGCTGTGTCAAATCAATCTTTAAATATACACCTATGAAATATGAATCAAATACTAAGCTGAACAGTCAAAAAGCACTGTTATTTACAGATGTTTAGGAAATACCCCCCCCCCCATGGTGACATCAAGTATCTGTGACTATGTGCTGAATGCAAGAGCGTGCATCAGAGGAGATTGCCATCACTGGATCTGTTTGTGTGTGTTTATTGGAGTGTCATTTTTGCAGAGTCTTTGTTTAACTGAGAGGCTTGTGTAAGATTCTCCTGTAGTTGACTACATTTGAATTAAGTACATAAGGTGACTGCATTGAAGTGAAGTGACTGCATTGAAGAAACAAGGCACGATTAAAAAGATATAAAAAATAACACCATGAATTGAAGGAGGAGGAAGAGGAGAGAAGCTATAGTGTGAAATTCTCCCTCCAGATCCTCAAAACAGCACACTGAGGAGCAACATTTGGCTTAACATTTCATCATTAGCAATGCTCCGAAAACATGTCCTTATGTTTGTTAAACCCGAACAATTTCTTTTTAAACAAGTTTTTGAATAAAGAACATTATTCTATTAAGTGACTGAAAAAGTAAAGCGACATCACAATACACAAACATTGACCATGACATATTTTGCAGCACTTTTGCAGAGGAAAAATTAATTTCTTTCACTGTACCTCTCACACTACAATTTCCATTAGCCACTAAGGAGTTTCCTATACACACAGCCCATAGATTGTCAATGCAACACACATACTAACTTTGATGATCTATGCTTCTCAAAATGTACTTGTTATTGTGTTTCTGGATGACATCAGTGTACTTAGATTACATTTTTTTTGATGATGTATTCTGGCACAATCACCTCTTCTGTCTAAAACAGGCCCATTATGATAGGCATTTCATTCAATCTAAATTTGCCCCCAATGCTGTAAGCACACAGTAGAGATAACTGCCATGCCTTCCTCTGTTATTAGTGACCAAGTTCATATTCTTTGGCATGGTGGTGCAGACTGTGTGGCATATCTGTGTATATGTGTTTACAGAGGAATTAGGGTGATGCAGATGTTTAGATCCTCCTTATGTCAGAATATCCGATAAGGAATGAGTCCAAACATAATAGGATAAAAAAACAAACAAAACAAAACAAACAACAAAAAAGTATGATCATTGGCATTGCAGTCCCAGTTTTGCATACAGGCTTTCCTATTCACCAGTTACGACACCAAGGGTCAAAGTTCTAAAGTCTTTGACAGGGGAGTTGCTGGGGGTAAGGTGGCTCTCCTGATCAGATTAGAAGAAAACATATTTATGAATATTTACCAGGCAGATTTTTTTTAAGTTCGTTTTGCTGCTGAACTGCTCAAGTAACACTTGAAGGGAGACTTCCTATTCGAGCCTGGCGCAGTCTCTAAAACAGTGATTGCCGTCCAGTTTGTGTTTTGCCTAATGTGCTCAAGCAACAGTCTGAGAAGAGAAATAATTTCCCCCAATGAAGGAACACATGCTTAAAAGCACCTAAAAAATTCACTGGATGTCCCGCTTTTGCTCCTTTCTTCACTCTTCTCTCTTCAGTTCCACTCCTTTTTTGTACACATTTCATGTATTAGTAAAGTTCAGGTTTTTTGTTTGTCGTAATCGCGTATTAGAATTTTATTTTCTTAAAATAAAAAAAAACATTGCATTTGTTTTCTGCCCTGTTCTGAAATTAGGGCTCCTCCCTGGTTCACAGTAGGCTGTTGAAAAATTGCAGCAGTGCTTCTCCATTGTGGAGTAATGCGCCTGATAGTTGGGGGAACGGGGGGTGGTTGAGAGAAGACTGCAGGTCACAGTTTGGCTTTCAGAAAAGACAGAAACATGTGGCAACAGCAGCAAGTTAAGTGAATCTGCAGAGAAACTGGTAATTTTTTTTGGCTTTCTTTGCTATGTGTATGTGCATATGTGAATGTGTTAAGTGTAGTGTTGCTGTGTGAATTATGCATATGAACGTATGTTTGTCTTGAGTTGAGTTGCTATAGGAGTGTGTATAATTGGAGTATTTTTTTGGTGTGTGTAACGTCAGGCCCTACGCTCTACTGGCTGTTGCAGACACACTTCGCTACCCGCTGATACGATCGGGAGTCTGTTGTCCATGTGGTAACTGATCAGGTGACTCACACTTTCAAACCGATGGTCTTTTGTACGGACCTACAAGGCAAAAAACAAACAAACAAAAAGGTTAGAAGACAGTTAAACTACATACACAAAAAATTTCTCTTGACAGTTTCATGTTCCCCCTTTCCTTTTTGTCCTCCCACCCTGACTCACCACTCCTTCTGGGTCAACTAGCAACAAGTGTTTGGGCTGACCCCCCTGCTGTCCCGTGAGAACATACTGTCCTGGGGTTGTCCCAGACTCTCGCACCAGGAAGTCTCCATCACGGGTCAGCAGCCTCTCTGCTTCCCTGCGACTTAAGCTACCATGGAACCAAGTTTCACATTGCAGCTGCTGCACCAGAGGAGGCACTGCTGTCACTGAGGTTGGGCCACCATGCCCAGAGACACCCAGGGCATCATCAAATGGCTCTTAAAAATAAAATAGAAATAAGATTTGTGATATATTTTAAAACCCTCAAATATATGATTATATGGGAAGTATTTTACTTTTATCCTAAACCATTGTCTTCATTTCTATTTTAGAGAAATCTGGACTGTGTCCAAATGAACCACATGATTACTAATAGATGTGTGCTATACACTGATAGTGGACTGTCTTTTTAATGTGAAAGCTTTATGCATCCAGCCAATCATGTTACATAAAATGCCCCTGTAATGGACAAAAGCACTCTAATTCCCTTATCTTTCCCCAAGACTGGCTTCTGTGGGCAGCTTCTCTCCTCAATTAGCCAGTCATATGGAATGTAAAATACACACTGCTCTGCTCATCTCCTTAGTCAATGATTAACTCTTGATCCTTCCTCATGGTGAAGCAACAGAACATTTCAGTTACCAGAAAGTTACATAATTTTGGTCACAATCCACATCTTTAACATCACGTACAAGAACTCATGTCTGTCATCAACTTCTTTTTTACTTTCCCAGCAAGCAACTCATTTGCACTCCCAGTTATTTTTAGACAGCAGTCTGTTTCAGGTTGATTTTATAAAACTGATATGATTTTTCCAGTAAAACACAACAACTAACATAAAAGCATAGAAAGAACAGATGGTGTAAGGCACTTACTCATGTCGAAAGGATCTCTGTGAGCATTTCCATTTGCTGCAACTGGGGGACGGGGTTTGTCCACATTGACATACGAAGGGTCATCAAAGAGTTCCCGTCCCCCCTCTTTGGCACCCACTAAAACAACATCAAGACATCAGTAACCCCGGCACTACTCAGTAAAAATCAGCTGTTCACATCAAATAACATTTTAAGAAGCCATGACAAGACCAGAAAAATAAAGACGATAATATGTAGAAAACTGACAGATTCTCAGCCTGTGGTAATCCATGGATAACATAACTGCTGAGAGGGCCACTGGTTTTTGAGTTGGGGCCCTGACATCAAGGACATTTATATAAAAATTTTAAAGATATGGGACACCCTTCTCTTTCAGATTCACAGTGAATGACTGCTTTTACATGCACTTAAGTAACCAGGCTACTCAGAGAAACAGTAAATTTAAATGGTCTTAACAAACCTGGTTACTGGAAATCTGCGCAGACATACATGCAGCAGATGAGTAATCTGATTTCTCCTCTGCCTTAGGCTTTTGGAAGCATGGTTGACAAATTCTACCTGTATAGGGACCGATGAGACTGCTCCCTGTTTTTCAATATATGTGCTGTGGGAGCTGACTGGCAGTGCTGTGAGAGACTCACACAAACCGAACAACGCTCTTTTTCACAGTGCAAACTGTCTGAATTTTAAAAATACACATTGAAAAGTGACTTCTTTATATGTCTATGGAGCACTTCGTGTTGGTTGGATTTTGGGCAGACTTAATTTAAAAATAAGGAAGCATCGTTCAGAGTTATGAACTCCCCTTTCATCCTGCTGCTGCTGCTCTCTGCTGAAAGTGGCAAATGTCTGCAGCCTTTGTCCTGCACATGTGCTCCACAGAGCACCACAGGAGATCATTTCTGCCCATGGCCATAAAACTGTAAAACTCCTCCCCGCTCTGTAAAGGGGAGGAGGGAGGACAACAAGCCGCTTAGAAACCTGGTTATGTGTATACATGGCAGAGTTCTCTGGGACAAAATCTACCTGGGAAAATCATGTTACTCTAATGCACTGCCCTGATTACACAAACCAGGTTTCTTATTTACATGACAATTACAAAATCATCTTACTCTAGATAGCCGACAGTAACTTGGTGACTTCAGTGCATCTAAATGCAGTAAATAATTGGGAGAGAGTTGCAAACAGTCAGGCAGAGACAGATCTCACCTGGTAGAGGTGGCAGAGGCTGCTTGTGAATGTCATTCTGACCTGGCTGTCCATAAGGCTGCAAACAGTGGAAAACAAATAATGAGGTGCTGCACGTGTGGACATATCAAACACATTTCTTTCCTTTATAAAAAAAGGTTACAAATGTCAATAATAATTTGCAGATATCAAACAGAGCAATTCCAACAGGGTTTTAGTTGCCTTTTAATTTACTGGGTTCACAACTGAGCATGCCCGAAACACACAGCAGATTCCTTAAAGGTTTTTCATTTCTTCACTGCATTGCTGCCTGTGTTTGGATCTGTTATAGAATCTGTATGAACATATTTCATCTGTGTTTATGTGCACTTCTCTTACCAGAGTGGCCCCTGGCCGGGTCCTCATGTCAATCAATCCACCAGGTGGAGGCTGTTTACCGGGGAAATTATTATAGTAAGGAACGTCAGGCGGCAGAACAGCCTCCTCATCTTCTTCTTCCCAGGCAGAGCCATCAAAAGGAGCCATTCTGGAAGAGATACAGGTGGTACAAAACCAGAAAAACATTATGGGGGACAAAATACAAACACGTGCTCTTGTTTTGGACTCGCACAAAGCAATCCACATTTACCTGTCATGAGGTGTGACCAGTTTAGGGGGGTTCTTTAGGTACTGTTTGAAACGCAATTCAAAGGCCTGGCCGATGGTGCTGATGACTTCCTGGGCTAAACCTTCTGAGCACTCCAGAATATGACATGCTGAATAACAGAAGGCACAAATTACTCAATATTTACTGAAAGTGCAATTTTAAGACGTTTACCATTGAATTATACTCAAAGTAGAGAGCTAATTCCTGACTCGTTGGGAGGCTTATCGTCAAACTAAGAACACTAACAAACTTCAGCATTATATAATCTTTTAAGTGTCATTATTGAAAGATGCTGCCTGAGTAAAAGTGTTATTTCTCACCTCTCTGGTTGACTGGGTCTTTGGCCACATATGCTACGTACTCAGCCGTATCCTGAAAGAGACAGGGGAAGACAGTTAGGGGAGGAGGGGAGTAGGAAAATCGATATAAGGAAAACATGAAGGGCAGGTTTAGGGTGCAAAAGTTAGAAAAAAGAAGGGGAAAGAAGGAAAAACTGCAAGTCATAACAGTGGTTAAAAGCATATACTGAGCTGAAAGAGAGATGACAGAAAATAATGAAATTTGGCTTGGAAGAGAAGGTCTGCAAACCATCAAGGCAGCAATGGAGTGAGTGGTATTCATAGGAATAGACAATGACAGAGGACACACTGAAGAAAGATGGAAAAAGGTCCAGAGTGAATTTTGAGGTAAGAGAGTGAGAGGATTGGGTGACTCACTGGGTCTCCTCCAGAGGCAAAGGAGATGGACTGCATGTGATGATTGGCGATTATCTGTGGAGAAAAAAAGATGGGGGGGGGGGGGAGACATGGGTGACATGAAGTATGTGGGAAGTGAGATGAAAGCATGTGGATGGAGAGACAGATGTGGAATCATTACTCAGAAAAGTGCTTTTTCCTCCAGTGAGTGCCATCAATATCAATTGCAGCAGAGATAAAAACTAAATAGGGACAATGGATGGAACACCTTTTTAACAGTCTGCAACAACCGCCCATGTTGGATCAATAACAGCATCAACACTTGCTAATGCTCTCACAATGTGTGGTCTATATCTGAGGCTTTATTTGTGAATGGATATATGTGCACTCCACATTTCTTTGTACTACAAAGGTAAAATATATATGCACTACTGCATACACAGCTACAGCTATAAACATAGTGTAACCTAGTAGCTATTAACTCATTACAGATCTAGGAGATGTTTAATGAGTTAACAGTTACGGGGCAGCACAACCTGCACGGGAGGATGATGGTTAAGAAGGATTTGTGCAGCTTCCAGACTAAATGAGGCAAACTAATTTATTTGGCCTTCCTCTGACTGTTAAAAAAGGTTACTGCGTTGATGACCAAATGCCAAATATAATACATTGAGTGTGATTGATAAAAAAAAAAATATCTGAAACAATCATAAACCTGCCTCTGGGCAGATAATTCAGGTTATTAGACATGATTTATTTTAGACAGTCAAACACAACAGACAAATACATTTATAATTACAAACATAATAAATGAATAATAATATGTATAGTAGTCTGTAAAAGGTCAGAGAGATCTTCAGGTTTACTAAACAAGTGCACTTAGGTTGCCAAACATTACTCTGGCTGCAACAGAGGTCTAACAATCTCATGCAGCTCAGACTCACAGTTACTTCTTTGCCTATCTACCAAGTACAATACACACAACAGTGGCTTCAGGAGAAACCTGGCTTCAGTCTAACCTGTTTGCAGTCTGATGCCAGCAGATTGAGGCTGCTGGTTGAGATGGTGAGGCTGATTGTCATACCAGCAAACTGCAGGTTACTCTTCCCCAGTATGGACGTCAGACAGCGAGAGGTAGGCTGCAAAGGTACAGGAACAGAAAACAAAATTTTTTCACTTAAACAAGTCAGAATATTCCATTGTGACTGTGGGTGCATATCTGGCAATGCCTGTGTGTGTGTGCGCGCGTGTGTGCGCACGTGTGTGTAGGGGAGTGAGAGAACAGCTGCAACTGTAAAAGTGATCTTGTCTCCAAGACCAACTGTGACCAATGGGGAGTAGACAGGACAGTTTACATACTATCGGTTACTATCGAGCACCAAGCAGACCATGCTAGGCCTGTAGTGAGAGTTCATTTATCCCAATCCTCCTCTTGTTCTCATGGTTTTCCTGTATATCTCCCAAATATTTGGAGAGTAGTGTGAGAACCAAAGCATCAGACAGGATGCTCATGCTCAGCCACATGAACCTCAGTCTAGCCAAATCAGAAGGACTAGACTAGCTTAGTCTATTCTAGTTTACAGCCCGTAACTGTGTTTTCTCTGATCTGCTACACTGCCAGACATTCCTTTGTCAAACCCTGCCATGGCAGCAGAATGCTGGATTTAGCCACCTGTTTTATTGCGTGTTTGGGTGGATGTTTTTTTGTTTAAAGGAATACTGTGCACAGACACAGACAGTCTAAATTCTTTACAGACATCTGTGTCTCCTAATCTGTAGTGCTTCTTTGGCCTGATGCTGGCTCCAGACAAGCTAGTACTCCACCTTTCCAGCCTCCCTTGTGACAAGAGGGAGGGAAAGAGAGACCAGAGAGTGACTGGTAATTACCTGCAAGTAGCCCGCTAACCACAGTAGTGTGCAATCAGCCTAAATCAAGATCTCTGTGTTTTTGTGAGAGAGCGAGAGTGTGTGACTGAATACCCAACTGACCACAGAGTGGACAATCAAGCTAAATCTAGCTCTTATCCCAAAGACCCTTCCTACTGCTGCCCACTTAAGCTGTATAAATAAATAATGCTCTGTAAGGGTGTGTGCTAGTGCCTACCTTTCTCCTGCGCTGGGCTCCTTTGGCTCCGGGTACTGCCTCGCACACCACAGAGATGGCCTCCCTGAAAATTTTAATAAATGCATGTGGTCCAATAGCATGTCATTAACCCTCACACCTTCCCAGACTCCTAATTATGTAGATTAAATAAGATATGGCAGTGGGTAACTGAACATATTGTCCCTGGCAGTTCTACTTGTCTTTGCCATGTGGAGACGCTACAGAAAGCAGAAGGAAACCACCAGGATTCCAGAATATTCTAATTTAGGGGATGCAGGCTTGTGCGTTTATACACACACACATACACACGAGCAGATGCACCAAGATACTAACAAAACAAGCAAACAAACAAAGAGCGGAACATAAGAGGTGATGGGTGTATGTGAGTGTATGAAGCCTATATCTCTAATCTCTACACTTTCAACATCTAATCTCTACATGGACAGATAAGTGTTTGAATGACAGAAATGGCAAGCCAGCAACTGATGATCCGTGTGTAATCTCACCTGGTGACCTGAGTTCTGGTGTTGAAGTCCAGTGCTCGCATTGACTGCAGCACCTCCACGCAGCCCATGTACTGCACAGGAAACAGGAAGTCAATGCATTAACATCAGACATTTCCTACACCACAGTCCCACTGGACCATTGAAAAACAATGTGAACAACAGAGCAAAAAAAATAGTGGCGTCAGTTTCTAAAATTTTTAAGAAAAGGCAAACATATTCAAAGACAAATAAAAAAAATGCAATTGTCACCAGCATATTGTATGCATAATTCATGTGATTTGTTTATCTCTTTACAAAACCAATGACGTCTAATTATATATTTTACATGTGTGTTAGTGCGACAGTGACAGTTACTTACCCGTACAGTGTAGGAAACACCAGCAGTGCTAACCACATTGTCGGAGTGTAACCAGCCACGAGTGGGCTTGTTGACAAAGGAGCCATGGCGTGTCCACTCATCTCCTCCCAGCTGCCCTCCTTCTACACGTGCCCTCCTGGACACCCCCCCTAGCCGGTTCATATCCTGCAGAGGAGGTCGGGGAGGGGGAGAAGGAGCAGTTAGAGAGGGAAGTGGGTGATGAAGTGGAGGCGAGGAACTAGAGCTACTCCTGTCATCCCCAGAGGACTCAACAGGTGCCTGAGGCTGCTGTGGCCTGCTTGAGGCCTTGAGCCCTGGCAGAAGAGTGGCAGAGACACCCAACCGAAGGGATCCCATCCTAGGAAAGAAGGAACAAAGGGTGGTGGGGCTGTTCTCAGCTGGTCGGGGAGAAGAGGGGGGCAAGATGGGAGTGAGAGACGAGGAGGAGAGAGAAGAAGGTAAACCAGGGGAGGGGCTGAGCGGGGTAGCAGGACTTGAAGGAGGGAATGATGATGGATTGGAGTTTGTTTCATCAGTTGAGCTCAGCGATTCACTCCGAAAGTGGGTGTACTTGGTTTTTGGGACAAGCTCCATAATGAATCTGCACTGTCAGTCCTTATATCTGTGCAAGTCCACACAGGCTGTAGTGATTCAATCAAAGTCTCTTTGTCTTAGCATTCAAAGTCTCTCCCTAAAAGGACACACAGCCATCTGTCTCTCTTGCTTAATGTAAGAGGTGCACCCATCTGTCTTGTTGTATGTCCTCCACTCATTACCACGCAGCCAAAACAAAACCGTTTTAAAAATGGCTTTATCCACAGTGAAAGCAGAACGAGAAAAGGTGCAGACAGGAGGTAAGGTGTCCCAGTTAGCGGCTGAGTGCAGATGAAATAGATTTGTTTAAGAGCACCAGTGCTGATCATGATGCAGTCGGTTCACTGTAAATCTGCTTCAATGTTTGTTGTGTTTCAAAGGACTGATGATGACATGGTCTTATCTCTCAACATAGTGTCCATCTTGGTGGTTTTGCCATTATGTAAAACAATATCCGCAAGCATATTATTCCAACTTAATAGTCACACGATGAGAGCTACTTCACCCAGCTGTCACTAGCACCATGGAGAATCAACACAAGTGATTGTCTCTCAATGCCCACTCACATGTGTTACTGCACTGGAGGGTGCGCACTTGTATCTGTATGTTACATAGGTGTTAGGCAGTATAATCATTCCCTGCCCACAATTCCTCTTATGTGTATGTGTGTGTTACTGTGCGCACACGTGCAAGCATGTGTGAAGCAGCTCCCCTTGGCAGCTCTATCCTGCTTGACACGGGCCCATAAAAATCCTATTAGCAGCCAACGAGGGGATAGCAAGGGAGCTGTGCACACTAACACGGCAGCAACACACACACACACACACAATGCACAGCTCCAAATGGTCGATACTACAGTGAGCACCTGCAGAGCTCAATGAAGCCCAGGACTGCTAAAGAAGAGAGAGGAGGCTTACTGATGTATGGCTAGTCTCCAACTTCTGGCAGCAGCACAGATTCTTTAATGTCTACTTTTCAAGTGCATCGTACTCTCAAATCTTTATCAGGTCCCCTTTTTACTCTCTCTCTCTCTTCCTCCAAATGTTTTCGTGTCCTCTCTGAATGGCCCTCACTCTCTCTCTCCCTGCGTCTCCTTCTTCTTCTTCTTCTCTCCTCTTCCAGATCACTTCTGGCACAGCCTCCTTCCCTTTCTCTGCACTCTTTTCTCCCTTCTCTCTGTCTCCTCTCCTCTCCTGGAAGTCCTCCCTCTTCCTCCACACAATGTACTCCGCCAACCTCTGCCTCTCCAATGCCTCCGCCCTCTCTCGCGCCACCACTTCCTCTCTCCTCTTCCAGATGATCTCTCGTTCCCCCTCACCCCCTCCCTCGTCTGCTCGCCCGTTCTCCAGGCTGTCCTGTTTAACAGTCCCTCTGCCAAATATATTAAAGGTGAGCCCTGTCTTTTTGCCTATTTAACTTTAAAGATTAGGGATGGCTATAGGATAGGCATGGTCACCTATTTAGACACCAGTATAAAACAATGAAAAACGTTAGTGCTTAAGACTGGGCCAGCCGAGTTGGGCCCATTCCTGACTAAAGTTCCTGATATGGCTAAAACAAGTGAGGCTGCCTCGGTTCAAGTGTGTTCTCTAAAACTGGCCACCTCAGTTATGTTTTCTTTTACTGGAGCACCATTAGATCATGGTAGGTTGAGTCTGAGATGTTGTCCGTGTCTGGTACAGTGACACACACTGCATTAGCACTGTGGTGATGTAACAGGGGAGAATGTAGGACACTGGTTGATGATGACTACCGGTGGGCTTGTTGTGATGGTAATGAGCCCTGATTGGTCCGGTTTGAACTCCCAACTCAGGGTTCCCTGAATGGTGCTGGAGGCTCAGAGTTGAAGGAGAACTCACTCATCCAGATGGAAAAGATGAATTAAAACTGCACCCTGTTGCTATGCTGACTGCACAACTGCTCTCACTCTGTTATTTTATTACTGTGTAGTTCAAATAACAAGCCCAGATTATAGTCAGCTACCTGAGAGAAGAGCATTGACACAGCAACAAGCCAAGTGCTATTTTCTGAAACTGTTTCCTCCCTTATCTAAGGCAGGGCTTATCATGAAGCAGGTAAGCTCTCTGTTCTAGTACAAACTACCGTACAGACACCACATCAGATCTCATATTCTGCATAGTCCAACCTAAAAGGCAAACAACAGTCTGTTTACATTAACAGTCTCTTGCAACCCAAAGACTCACAAACAAAACAGTCTGAAGCAGTTTGACCTCAGCAGGAGGCAAGGTTACACCTACATTCCTGCAGCAAGCTGGCTGGCCTATACCTCAGTGCTGTTGAGGCACTAGTCATATTTACAATCTGTTGACCTTTATTCCCTCAGAGGAGAGCAGGGTTTACACACATGTGCTGAGACCACTTACACAAGGTTGTAAATATGGCACCAATGTTTCAGTGATGCCAAGCAAAAATGTAGATTTTTTTCACACTTTAGCATTTCAGAACTTAACTGTGTGAAGTACAGCACACCAGCTTGTAGTAGGCGCTGGATGCATGACAAAGAAACAATCGCCTACACCAGTCTAGCACCACAGACGGATTTGTCTAGCAAAGATAGCTAGTGATCCATCTGGTCATGCCAAAAAGCACCATGGAGAATCCAGTCACACTCACAAACTGCCAGAAAGGCTGGGATGATCTCCAGAAAACTATAAAGAAGTATGACTGGAAATGTCACAAAAGACACCCTGCATTTCAACAATTAAAGAGCAAGACAAACAAACTAAATTGTTTCTCACACCCCTAATAAAAACAGAAATTAGTCCAGAGAGAGGATTATCACTTAAAACAGACTTGTTAACACAAGAAAGAACAATACAGGTGTGTTCTCATACACAGGAAATGCTGAAATGTTCTATGAGCAGCGTTTACCCTAACCCTTCCCAATGATGTTTTAGTGCACAGAACACAGTGTAGGTCAGGTGACTACAGTGCAGATTACCCTCTACATGAGGAGAAATCCTGAGTCACCTACGCACAGACAACAAAAGGAACAGCCTGTCACAGACATTGCAAACCTAATGATCAGTGATTAGTGGCCTCAAGGCCAAGCAGCTGCACAGAATGATATGTATAATTTAAACCAGTACAATAATCTAAATTATCCAGGCATTCCTGATAACGGCATATCAGTGCAACTGATGAAGATTGTAGTTTCAATTGATAAAAGCAAGGTCGCTACAGATTGGACTCCGCAGACTGACATAAGAAAAACATATAGAATGGGGAGAGGGAGACAGGTAACCTGAAACAACCCTGATAGTCAGAGACTGTCGAGCTCTGAGTAGACAAAGATGGTCTAAAGAGGAAAAAAAATCAAGAAAGAAACTTTAAAGACAGCAGAACACTGTGGACTAATAAAGTCAACAACACATATACACACAATTACCTAATGGAACAGCACCAGTTTTAAAAGATAATACACGAAAAAAAAACTTTACATCTTGTCCTGTCTGCAACTGCCGTCCGTTGCTATGGCAACAGACATTAAAAGAGATGCCCGTGAAGGATATATACTGAGAAGTCCCGACAGCAGCAAAAATTCTCATACAAAGAGATAACTGCTTTGTCAAATCACATGGCAGCAATTAGTTGCTGCATCACAGAGAGCTTTTTCTCCATCTGACAAAAGAAACTCTTAGTAAGATCAATAGGTTTCAGGAAATGATCAAAGTTTGACCGGCGTCGCGCCAGCCATAAAACCCAATCAATGTTGACATCCCATATTGGTTGCAGGCGCTGACTCCAACTAGGACATGCAAAACTGTATGTCTGATATAATTACAAAGAACAAAAATCACTTTACAAATAATAATTTAAACAACAACTACGTTTAACCATGTACTTCTAAAAGACAACACTCATGTTTAGAAAACTTGCATAAAACAACCTGAATATTCTGTGCAGAAGCTAACAAAGATAATGATTGTATAACATCCTGAAGAGTAGATCCTATGCTCAGAGAATAGAAAATCAGAAGTCACCAAGAGAGTCTATTTACACCAAAGAAATATGTATTTCAAATCATTGTGTATAAAGTGAGTCTAATTGATTTCCCTAAGAGTTCTTTCAATGAACAGGTAAACACAAAATAGTTCCCTTTTTGGTTTAAAAATCAGACAGTTGATAATCCATGGTTATTTAACTAAAGCTGGGCTCCATATTCACATGAGAAGCACATTAATGTTTAAACAGCCACAGACTGTCCGGTCATTCGTCCTCTCCTTCCTCTCTCTGGCTCTCCATCCGTCCACTCCCTGAAAAACGTGCTTCTCCTCTGATCTGCTCTTCCGCTCGATTAATTCAGTCACTGCCGGCAGCTCTTCTCCCTCTATCCTTTGCTCCGCTTGGCTTCCTCCTCTTCTCTTCTCTTCCCTCCTCTGTCTCTGTCTCTCTCTTTTAGCAGATGGTGAAATGGCAGTGCTGCCAGGATGGACAATGGCACTCCTTCATTGTGCTCCTCTTCTCCCTTCACGTCTGTCTCTCATGCCCACTTTCCTTCAACCTCTGTCTGTTAGAGGGACGAGCACGCTGTCTGTCCTCCCCTCCTCCCAGTCTGGCCGATGCTGCCTCCCATTTTCTCTCTTACCGTCTCTCCCTGTCTCTCTCTCTCTCTCTCACAGACACTCACGGCTGCTGCCTCTGCCCTCCCCATTTCCTTTTCTCCCATTCTACCTCCTTCCTGTTTCCTCTCCTTCCCCCACCTCTTCTCTGCAACCTCATTCACTTAGCAGAGTACATGTGTATGCACAGCAAGATGCTATGCTCCTGCAATTTAATGCACAAACTCCAAAGGGAGATGGAGATGGAGAAGAAGGGATGAAGGGAGGGAGAAATGGTGTTAGATAAGTGTGTTTGTATGTGTATATGTAGAGAGGAAGGGTTGTCCATGTTGGCTATTCAAGGCTCCTCGCTTATTCATGTTTGGTAACCTGAGAAACAAAGTGAAAGGGGGTGAGAGAGAGAGACAGAGAAGATGGAGACAGACGGGGGGGGGGTAGGGTTGAGTTTACCCTGCCTCTGTGTGCTGCACAGTGTGACATGTGGCCATGGTACATAACCATGAAGAAAATGTTAAAAGAAAAAGAAAAAGACATTCTTATAATAAACATTTCCTAGGTTACTACTATATGATTAGAGCTCTCTAGGGGAAAGGACAGGTTATTACCAGGCAAACACAATAACAACTCAGTGATTCTATAGAGGCAGACAGAAAGCAGAGATCTCAGAGATTGGTCCTGACATTCAAGCGTATCTGATGAGAAGGTACTGTTGCGGAAAGAAGAGGAAACCATCCACAAAGTGCCACAGGAACCCAGCTGAGTGCATAACAAGAAGTCCTCAAATGACACCCCAACACAGTGTCCCTGCAGTACTATGTTTGACCACTACATCATCATCATCATGTAGCTGGGTAATACACTCGAGGATGTGAACAATCAACATCAGATAACTGCTGAGAACTAGAGCATCATTCAAGATAATATGCAACACTATACACAACATGTGATAATGATAGTGGTAAGTGAAGACAGCTCCCTCCACCTATAGCTTGCACCATGCCAGTAACCAGTAACACACTGTGGCTTAGGGTTGACTGAAATATTCGTGTCAACTTTAAATATTTTAATAAGTGAAATATACATATATATATATTACAAAGACAAGAGATAACACTTTTTGGTACACACAAGTAAAACTAATACAGTCATATACATCAGCCCTGCAAGTAATTATACCTTCTACCTTCATGAAGGACAGAATTTCCATTGGTTTGAACACAGAGTTGCACCAACACCTCATTACTTCAGACACACCTCACTTTCACAAAGATAGGATTATTGCAGGACTGTATTAGACATCATTAGACATCATCGTTGAAATAAACTGGCTCAAACCACAAGAAATGTACATATACAGGAATGTATAATTAATTACTCATGCATGATTACTCACTGACTTCATAGTTTCCAGTTTCAAATGCAGAATACTTTAAATATTGCTTTTATACTGCCACAGGGCAAACCATTTAAATTATAGAAAATGGCAAATGTGCAGTAAAAATTGCATCTTTTCTCAACTCACTGGCTGGAGTTCAACAATATCACATTTCAGAAGTTATTGTGTTATCTGCTGAATAATGCTCCTGTTGTCTGCTGTGTATGCTGCTTACAAGCCCATTTTAATTGGTCAGGAAACACTCCTGTTTTTTAAGATTACACTTTAATAAAGTTCACTTAAATAGACCACATTTGGAAAATAATTAAAATAGTACATTTTGTGAAATATTACACTGCTACTAAAACCAGTGTTCATACACCTCACAGTATATAGTGAATCATCTTTAAACTTACAACAAATTATCTACAAGACCATTTGTAACCGCAGGAGAGGAACAGGCCAAATCATTATTTCCAGATTTTATTTAGTGCAATATATACACTGAACCGCATACCTGTAACACAGGCTGCCTGTGAGTATGTAGCCCTAAATCCACCAAGGTGCACATCAGCACAAGACACACACACATACATGCAGAAAACTATCAAAGAATGCTCTTACGCTGGCCTGGCAGCTACTAGTCTCCCAGCATGCTTTGCTCCCAAGATCAGCCGTGAAGAAGGTCATGGGACCTCCTTCATAAAAATCACCCATGTATCAAGCACACTGTGATAAAACATTAACGTGAAACGGAGAAAGCAATGGAAAGTGAGAGAAAGAGTGATGGGAGAAAGGCAATAATGCAGGGTGCATGTTGAAACGTACTTTGTGGAATGAATGGAATTAACTAAAACAGACACGTGTGTAGGATGCTTCTGTCCTAGCTTGCCCAGCGCAAGTGTGTGTTTTGATTCTGTGCAGCCAGCAGACGGAATAACTCTGTGGAAGCTGCAGCTAGTCAGTATGTATTAGACAAAACAGTTAGAGATTGACAGAGACACAGCTCTGAAGCTAATGCACATGCTGCAGGGCCACATCTGCTGTCTGCTCTTATGCTGTATGTCTATGAGTGTGAGAGTGTGTGTAATCTGATTTGACCCGCGTCACTCACCCCCCTACGTACACTAAATCAACAAATAAGTGAAGATGAGTAAACAAGTCTAGTCACAGCCAGTAGTTCCCTACTGGATTACTGCCAGCTTGAAACCCTGACTAAAATCACTTTACATTACAAAGAGAACAAAGACAACGATGAAGATGGTGATGTAGAGAATATAACTTATAAGACAAAGCTCTGACTGACTGGTAAAGGCATGCAAACACAAATGTACAAGCAGATAGCAAAATGACAATCAGATTTTCAAAAATTAGGGTCAAGAATGAACATTAGATTAGCCAGGCATTCAGGAGGAGGCCGTTCTGTCGGTTTCATAGCTCACCAAACATGTGAGCTGGCTATTTTGGGTTGTGCCAACCCCCCTTCTACCACCCCCTCTAACCACACTCCCACATCTCTATCTCCTGCCATCATTCCCTTCCTGCTGCCACTCTGTGCCTCTCCCCACATACAATGTCCCACTTGCTGTAATGGTTTACTTACTGTAGACAGTGTTACGTAAGTTCCCAGACAAACTTTACTACTTCCTGAGCATCAATTTAGTCCACAGCATCGAATATCAAAACTGTCAAATGTTCAAATTTGGCTTGCTTTGTTGGGCCTTGTTTACATACTCCCTAATTAGATATTTTCTAATTTAAATGTTATACTTGTCTGGCTGTTTTTGTTAATGCATTAAAAGCTGCTGTGTTTTAGATGTACATATTATAAAGTGTGTTATAAAAGGGTGTTAATTTTCACATTACTAAATGTAAGGCATATACATAAAGATTTAGTGTTTTGGTATAGATACCAAAAGTATTGATGAAATGACGCCTAGTCCTATTCTTTTCACATTGTCTATTAACCAGGCTTTTGTTTAACAGGTTCAGATGAACATTAACACAAGTAAAGACTTGTTCCTCTAGCTCTGGTAAAGAAAACTGCCATTTCATAAGAATATAGTTAAGGTCGTAATTGTGTAAATACTTCTATGTCCTTTGTCTGCAAACCTGATTAAACTTGATGAAACAGTTTTTCCTATTGTACAATAATAGCATTCTACTATTAAATTGTATAATCTTTTGCTGCTTTTTAAAAGAAATTAAATAAAGTGCTTTGAGTGTGATAGCTATCTTCTTGGTGATTTATTGTTTTCTACAATCAGTATAGGGAACAACCTAGAGCATAAAACAGCAATATCCTGCCTGTCTGCTCCAAGTCTGATATTAACCCAACCCTGGACTGACCTTGTATGGCAGAAGAATGACTTAAATCTCTCATTCAACATGTCAGGAGGAGCCCTGATATGGAGGAGCCCTGATATGCAAAAGAGGTGACTTCTGAAAATGCAATCTCAGCTTTCTACATACGGAGACTGAGCATGATAAACATACAGAAGCATTTCTGAACCTAAAGTACATTACACAGCAGATTCATACTGATACACTGTATATGTCAAAGCCAACACAACAATAAGGGCAAGTTAATGCAGAAAATGCCACTGTCAGTTAATACAGTGTGACCTAAGTTCTGTTTTTTGTAAATTACATGCAAACTCAACCTGTGGTTTACACAAAGCAATCAACACTGAGCATGTTGCACTCAACCAAGGCAGAGGAAACACAGCTGAGACTCGGTCCCATTGTGTAGAGGTAGAGACGGACAACCACATGCTATGACCTCAAAAACAAACTCCTACTGTGTGTTTCCAGAAAACATGCACACAGACACACAAAACAGAAACAAACTCACAAAAATACCTTTGTGTTGGCAGACAGACAGATATAGCCCCACACATCAGACACAAACACATCCTTCCATGGCCAAACACCTACACAAAACTGTATTATGACCTGTCTAGACTCACAATATATCTGCAACAGCTTACTACTTCCACAGTGTGTTTTATAAATAGAGTAAATAAAGTTTCAAGCATCTTAACACAAAGCTAATATCAGCGGTAAAATTCACTTCTTGCAAAAATCAAAGCTTATTTTTGCAGCAGTTGGGTGTATTTATGTGGGAGTGTAGGTCTGTGTGCACAAGCGCATACACCTGTCAGAGTGAGGCTGTAACCATCACAAGTGCCACGCTGTGCCGTCAATCAGGACTAAAGCTTTCACTGGTGACTGATACCGTTTGAGCAGAATTGGACAGATCCAATTTTAATCAAGTGGATTTTGGATTGTGCCAATGCTGTGATAGAGTGGTAGAGATGCTGCCCTTTGACTGACAGTTTGTGTCTCAGACTTTCCTTCTGGTTCTGCCGTTATTGTCCTTGCGTATGTGTCACACATGTGTCTGGTTTGTCTGGCTCCTGACACGAATCTACCATTTTTCGGATCAGTTGTTGATTGGACCTTCTCCTCCGATCCACTTCATCAACTGTGATAACTTCCACCATATAATATCGTGTCAGTGGGTTGCTGGTCTGAACGGTGTGGCTGACTCTGATAAGAAGCACGAAGCCCACTTCTCTCAGTCACTTCAATCATCCCACAAACCCTTGAGTCTGTTCCCATAATAGTCTGCCCTTCACCTGTTTATGGTGAGTTTAACTCTCCCACACTGACTCTAACAAAGCACATCTGGTTTGTTTTGCTGATTGGTCACAGCAGAATCTGTGTAGCATAAACTGCGGTGTCTGGTTGTGAGCAGCAATATGTATGTGTGTATGCACTAATACACTGTTTTCTGCAAACTGAAGAGATTCAGTTTGCACCCTGATTTCACCAGGATCCACTTTTATACACTTCAGTTTTAATCACTCCAATAATGGCTGTAACTATTTTTACTACTTTCATTAGTCATTATTGATTAATCTATCAATTATTTGCTCAGGTAATCGCTTTGTGTATAAAATGCCAGTGTAGTGTAAATACCTATAATGATTTATCATAGGTGACATATTAAAACATGTTTTGTTTTATTCCTGACCAAGAGTCCCAGATGCACACATATTCAGTTTACTATCATATAAAACAAGGAAAAGCAGAAAACCGTCACATTGAGGAGGATGGCCAGAAAATATTTGACACTGTTGAATGGAAACCAGTTAACTGATTTCACTAAATAGCTGCCTATTAATTTTGAGTCATGGATTAATCGACTACTCACTTTAGATCTAAGTCAGAGTATCGCTGTGTCTAATAGGTACCTCTAAGGCATTTTATTGACCTATACCGAAAACGGCTAATACGCTTGGGGCAACTGTTGACTCCAACATAACTAACTAACTACAGTACTTTTACATTCCAGTGTTGCTTAACTGGCAACTACTGAGGTATGTTTAAATACAAACCGCAAAAAACTCGTCTGACAGCCAGGCCGAGCACAAGTTAAACATTTAGCTGATGTGTGCACGTCCAGTCTGATCAGGAGCAACATTTTTATAGTACCCGACAGGCTACACCACATTGTGTCGTCTTCACAAAACACAAGCGTACGACTATACGCTACACGGGCAGAACAATGCTCCGCACCGGGCACCACTAACATAGTAAGTGAACTATTTCATCAAACTTTTCATATGTACAATAACCGCTGTACTCTAACGCCAAGAAAAAGGCACACGAGTCCAAACCCTGTCCCAAAAAAGTATGGTCAACTTTAACGAGCAACTCACCAGCTCTTCCCTTTCCTCCAAGGTAACCCCTCCTGCCAAACAAGCTGCACAAACTTCAGCTTAATTTAAACGAAAAAGGCAAATGGTCGATGGTTTTGTCCACCAGGAGCTTGACAGTTTTCATTAACTTCATACGAAATAAGTCTAAACTTCTTCTTTCCTCTCCCTTTCCTTTCCTTTCCTTTCCTTCCTCCTCCCCTTACCGCCCCCTCCACGATCACGACAGAAGTCACTTCCGCGAACATGTGGCAACGTCATCTGGCCACGAATAGCGCGCGCGCGGGCGCGCGTGTGTGCGTTGGCCCTGCTTTGCACCTGGCCTATTCACTGCATATTGCGCAAAAACAGAAATCCCAACTCTCAGGCCCAAGATAGTAAATACAAAAGAGAGCAGTGGCCTTTATTTTTGTCCCTTAGTTACCATAAAACCATAGCTGCTCTTGTTTAAAAAACACTTAAGAAACAACTTCACCTTAATCTAAAACAACACTGTAGTACTTATTTAATGCTGTTATTTGGTGTATGCATGGACACATTTCTAGACAATAGCACCTTGGCCAAAGAGGTAGCCTAGCTATAAGGCCATCCACCCTATTCAATGTTTCTTTGTGGTTGTTTGTTGTGTCTTTGTGTACATTGTGTGTCAGCTTGTGTCTCTGTGTTTGTCACTAGTTTGTGGTTGTTTTTTTTGTTTTTTTGATTATCAGTGTGGTCATGCTGCACGTCTGTGGCTGGTATGTGTTGTTTTACTTCACTTTATGATATTTGCACCTCTTTTATTGACTTTCCACTAAATGAGTCAGTGAGTCTCTGGGTTACGTGTCCCCAGGCTAGATATTTACATAGGTAATAATCTTATTTTGACAAAGGACATTTTGACATGCCATAGCAGGTCAGGCCCAGGAATAAATAATAAAATGAATAAATTCCATTTAGCTGACTCAGGGTCATTGTGCATGCTGGCTCACTGTTACACTAGACTGTCATGACTTAAAAGAAGACTTGAATAGAACAGTGCCAGCATTTATGTTCTACTATTATATATCTTTGCTTTTGCCTTTCAAAATATAGTTTATATGAAACATATATGATACATCTATTCATAATTGAAAAAATTAAGATTTTTTTATAAAAATGCCAAAATACTCACAGGAAGACAAAATTATAAGATTTCTATTTATATCAGTTTAAGTAAAAATTATAAAATGGCTTCAGCAAATTTCCTCCATCAGTTATTGCATAATTTCTTGTGTTTTATTTTAATTTTAATGACGAGGTAAAATTTATTGAAAATCAAAAACTACAATCTCTTATTTACAAAATGATCCACTCAGTACTGTGTAGAAGCCCCTTTCTCAGCTTTTACAGTTTTTAGTCTTCTCCGGTACTACACCTGAGTACTCACACCTGGATTTGGTCAGTTTGTGCAATTTTTCCTGACAGCCCGTCTCAGGCTCTGTCAAGCTGGATGGGAAGCATCAGCCTTCTTCAGGTCTCTCCACATATGCCCAGTGGGGTTTAACTCTGGGCTTTACCTGGGTCATTTAAGGACAGTCACACTGGTAACTGGTAGTAACTCTGGTTACTACCAGTTACCTACTGCATACTACTGGTAGTAACTATTATACAGTATAAATACTGTATAATAATACGTTAATAATACGTTTTTGGGGTTTATTATTAGCACTCTCAGAACTTTAATTCATCTTTTATATTTTAAGGTAAGATACACAGTGTATTCTTAAGCAATTCAGCTTTCAGCTTGGTTCGACAGCATCCATTCACAGCGCTTTTCTCGGTTACAGACATGCGCCATCCACAGGCCAGGAGAGTAATGTGGACAGACCTGCTCCATTAGTCAGATGTACTCTGGTGTCTTGAACGTTTCTCCTCCAGCCAGCAGAGGCAGACGAGTTACAGTTATCTGTAACAATTCGGGCTGTAGAAGAAGTGTTTCCGTGGCACCAGTTAACGTTATACTGACAGCTTAACGATACAATTTCTATAGCTAACGCTTTCTGTAATATATCACTTACTTATATTGCTCTTTACTCGCATTATTGGGTCTCGCATAACGGAACATTTTTCTGTTACTTCCGTGTACACAGAAAGGCAGATCCTCAGGAGCCACTTCCGTGAATGTGATTGGATGTCGTTCATCTCGGGAAAGCAGATCTTATCTGTGATTGGACGAGCTACGTGACGTCTATTGAGTGACTCGTAACCACAAACCGTGGGATACGCGACAAGGACAAGCGCTGCTCAGGAGTAAGTTGCTTCGTTTTAGAAAAGTCGCGTTACTAGCTAAATTATGATAACAGCACGCTGTGTGTTTATTCAGACTATATGATAAGAGGCAAACATCGTCAGTTTAGATGTGTGAGCCATGTTGGAGTTCTTGTAAGCAAACGTAATGCTTGATTATTTACAGTACTTCCCCCCACCCTCCGCACCATCAATGGGTTAACAAACCCTTTCGATCGGATTTGCCACAGTTACTTAATATTTGTTACAGAATTACCTTGCACTTGATTTTCGTGTTATCAGTTACATGAAGTCAAATTAATGTGCAAGAGATTCGGTTTATTTCGTCTCGTAAGTTGTGTTGCAGTGTTGTGAAAAAAAGTGTAGTCAGGTGTAGAGTAGCGTGCTCCTGTAAATTAACTGTCCGTATTTCTTTTTATACTATCACCTTCCAGCATGTTGTGGCATTATTTGTAAGTACTGTAACAATTAGGTAGTTAACGGAGTAGTCAATCAGAATAACATAGAATGTAACTTTGATAATTGATCAGTCATTAAACATTTGATAATTCCGGATTTTCACACGAGGATTTGTTGATTTTTATCATGTTGGTAAAACAAAACAAAACATTTATTATCTTGCTATAAGAAAATTTCATGTTTTATAAACCAAAACAGCAATCTGTCATTTTTTTCCATACCTGCTACATATGCTTTTATCATGTCTCTTCTGAAATACTTCCTGGTAGAAGACAATCAGTGAAGCAGAAGAGGGCCGGTGTTGTAGTGAAATATTTTGGGAAACTCCATATGGATTCTTCATGTTAATGTAAGACTGAAATGATTTCTTCTCATCCTCACAAGGGCACACAGTCATTACAAAAGCAGCACAGATATTATAGATAACACTGTTCATTAATGTAACATGCATTGCATTTTAGTGTAATTGTATCAAAACAGTGTCTAATATATTGAATTTCTGTCTCCCAGCTTTGCTCTTCCCAGCCTGAGTAGAGCAGTGGTGCGCGTGAGGAGACTGGCTGCTCAACTCAGCAAAGCAACCATGTCTACAAACCACCAGGGTTCCAGTGCGTCCTCTGCAGCCAATGCCCCCACTGCAGCCATTCTCATTATTGGAGATGAGATACTCAAGGTGATTTAGTGCAGATGGACACTTGGGATTTGAATTAATTTTAAGATGTATCTGTGAAATTGACAGCATCCCACTGAGAATGTTTAGATTTGAGGAATCAAAGTCTGAATTATGAATTTATTTATGTATAAGTTTCTTAGTTTATGGTGTCATGTTCTAACATGGACTGATATATAGTCCAGGATCCACAATTCATATCCCGAGGAAAAGCCTTTGATGCTGATTTGATGCAGCAGCAGTGCTCGGTTTGACAATGACAAGTGCACAATTATTTGACTTGACATGATCATGATTTAAACATTAAAACCTTTGATTTTTGTACAATGTCACGTCATTGCTAAGTCCTTGAATGTGATGTCCAAGTGAGGGTGGGACCACTGGATTAAAACTAATGCAGTGTCTCTTATTGTACTTCATCTTCTAGGGTCACACAGTGGACACCAACAGTACCTTTCTGACACGAGCTCTGAGGAAGCTTGGAGTGTCTGTGCAGCGCATTACAGTCTTACCAGATATAGTGGAGGTCATAGCAAAAGAGGTGGCCTTCCTTTCACCTCAGTACACACATCTTATCACCTCAGGAGGTATAGGCCCCACCCACGATGATGTGACATTTGAGAGCATTGCCATGGCATTCCAAGAGGAGTTATATCCTCATCCTGAGCTCACCCGACTGGTTGAAGAATTCTTTGGGGTGGTTGACAGAGACTCTGCCGCTATGAAACTGGCCATGGTGCCTCACTCAGCCCATCTTAACTATGGAACTGACTCTGAAACTGGAAAACCACTACAGTATCCACTGGTGAGTAAGCTCAGGACTCTGAGGTGGGGGTTAGTTTAGTTGTTTCATCATGACTGATTGGCACATCCTTTCCAAAGATGCTGTGTGTGTAACTTTCCCCATAGGCTTTGGAGGTAAGCTAAGTTGTTTAGCTGACAGAATTTTAGTGAAGATGATAACACAAACTCCCATAATGTAAGCTGGTTATCAACTGACTCTGGCATCTCTACATTTTTCTATCTGGCTACAATCACACTCATGTGAAGCAGAGTTTAGCAGCAATGTTGTCAGAACCACAAATTAAGTTCTTAAACTTACAGTATGTGTCTATGTACGTATCTTATTGTGGAGAGGTGCTGTGGACGCCTCCAGAGAGCAGCACTGGCAGCAGTGCAGAGATATTCACTTCTAAATGTGGCTTGCCTTTCTAACAAGTCAGAGAATTTCAATTTCAATAATATCAAGGGCTGTGCAGAGGAGACCAGAGCATAGCAGATGGTACAAGAACATCATGGAGCAAGGAGATGGAGGACTGGGTGGAGCAGAGTGAATTGATTTTGAGTGTTGTGCTCCTGCTAGGTTACGTTGTACACACTGAAGTTATGTGTGTGAATTATTTGGGCCTTACAGAATCTTTAGTTTTTGACAATGCAGATATGTGAGGAAAATAGAAAAGTCATTTCAGTTTTACTGCTTGTTGTACCTAAAACAGAATATACACACAAGATCTTTAAAACTATCTAGCTGTATATTCTTACAGCATATGTTGTGTCCATCCTCTGTTCTTAGGTCAGTGTGCATAATGTGTATGTCTTTCCTGGGATCCCATCTTCATTGGAGAGGACCTTCAAAGGAATGGAGCATCTCTTTGCCGGTTCAGGGACCACTTTTTATACTCGTGAGGTAACAGCTCACAATCAGATTTGTATTTAGTAAATCATTTACCAATCATTGACACAATATCCATCTGAATGCTGTGTTTTCACAGTACAAGCAAATTCACCCAAAATCATTGCATTAGGTGTTTGTGGATGCAGATGAAGCGGAGATCGCCCCTGTGCTGACAAAACTGCAGGCTGCTTGGGGTAAAAAGGTGGCTCTTGGCTCCTACCCTGACTGGCTGAGTAACTATCACCGAGTCAGACTGGTCCTGGACTCCGAGAGCCAAGAAGAGGTAGACAAAGCCCATGCGCAGCTAATAGAGGAGTTGCCCAAGGGTAGCGTGGTGCCCTTAGTCACTGACCCAGTGTCCATCGCCACAGCTGAAGTGTACAAGCTGGCCAACAGCGGTGAGGAGGAAACAGGGAGCAGAGGGTGGTGAGGGATGATATGATGTGATGGGATTTAAATTGTCAAGTTAATATAAAGTGATTATTGCAAAGAACAGCCACACTTTACATAGGCATTGGGACTAATAAAGGAAGGAAAGAGATTAAAGTACTGTAATTACAGCTGTAAAATCATATTGGATTATAAAAACAAGATAACTGGCATGAGACTGAATAGAAAACTGAATTAAACATCATCACTTTAGATAAAACTAAAAAGGATAAAAGCATAAGGTTTGCATCTACTCTGAATCTGACATGGAAAGAAGGATCATTTTATGATATCTAACAAAATTTGACTTCATTTCCTTTCCTATAAAAACTTCTCACTGTGGATTTCGTTTCCTACAGGCACACCATTGGGTGAGAAAGTTATGTCTGCTCTGAAAACGATAGAGACTGCACTGAATAATTATTCGACGGAGAAAGTCTGCATTGGCTTCAATGGAGGCAAAGACTGCACAGCCCTGCTTCATCTTTACTATGCTGCCCTGAAACGGTAACAAGAGAGGGGAAGATGAGATGACACAATTAGACCATTTAGTGGTGAGAATGATTTAATCAGGACATAACAGATGACCTGAGAGACGAGAGATTAAAGGGAGATTCAAATTAAAAACATCATTTCAACACATTTTGGTTTAACAGAAGTGAAAAAGAAAAGTAGGTGGAAAGCAAAAGCTAGACTGGGAAAAATATTGGACAACGTAGACTTCCTTGACCTGTGGTGGACACACAATGGGAGGTCATGAAGAAAAATAGACATTTATTTATCCTTTTAATATTCCACTTCTTTTTTCTGCCACTGTCAGGCGATATCCAGATGGTAAAGACAAGGTGAAAGCTCTGTATATCCGTATCGTCTCTCCATTCCCCGAGATGGAGAGGTTTCTCCAGGACACAATAAAAAGGTGAGCCAACATATCTGAGGAATTGCTAGTTGTTTTGAAAAAGTGTATTTGCTTACCTGCATTTATCCAAAGTGAGTCTTTTATAATAAATTACATGCGAGTTATTTGTGGCACATTCACCGTCTGTATTCTGAAATCATTTACTTGTCATCGTCGGCTAGTTAGTTACCACTTCGAAGGGGTTGCGTTCAGTAAGCGTCAGAATCCTCCTAGTGTTATGTTATAGCAGCTCATTGTTTGGTGATTCGTCTCCTATAGATATGAGTTGGAGCTGATCTCTGTGGAGGGCAGTATTCGTCAAGCACTGAACGAGGTGCACGACGAGAGGCCGGAGTTGAAAGCTGTCTTTATGGGGACCAGGAAGAGTGACCCCTACTCACACACACTCACACCTATGTGTCCCACTGACCCCGGCTGGCCAGACTACATGAGAGTCAACCCTTTACTAGTGAGACCCACACATAACAGAACAAATGGTTACATTATGTCTCCGTATTTCTTAGATATTTTTCCTGTCTTTGGTGTCACAAAACCCGGGACATTTCATATGTACAAAAATATTCATATGAACGTAACCGATGGTTGGACAGAAAGCTGAAAGAGGCTTACCTGATTTCTTTTTTTCTGAGGTACACAAAAACCAAGAAGACCTTCAGGGTCACCACATTTTTATATCTACACTTTATATTTTGCTGCAGGAGAAATGACTTTTTGACTGGTAATACAAATCTGTTTTCACTGCTGTAGCCAGCCAATTTCCCCTTGTTACACTTAATGTTATTTGTCATCTTGACTGAAGTTTCAGAGAGCAGATCTACAGGGTGTGAACAAAAAATTGCTTGCACAGTTTAATGCATTTCAGCCCTGCAGTAATCATACATTGTGGAGCTTTAAATGATGACGGTTTTGTATGATATAACACAACACCAACCCAAACTCTTCTCGAAAATCACAATAGGACACATTTTCAACAAATATGAAACGGCTTCACATGCTTCACAGCACTTGACCTCAATTCAAGATCACTTATGTAGTTATTTCAGACTGAACTATTAAATGTGATGTCTTCCAACATCTCTACAGGACTGGACCTATCATGATATCTGGTCATTCTTGAGAACATTACAAGTGCCCTACTGTATTCTGTATGATAAAGGGTAAGAACACATCCATTCACCTTCATATATACATTTTCTGTATCCTCCTTTTATCCGGGTTTGAACAATGCACAGGTGTAATGCACAGTTCGTGGTCTTAAATATATCTGTTGACCTGCAGGTATACTTCACTGGGCAGTATGGACAACACTTGTCGAAACACAGCCCTTCAGATCGTGGATGGGAGAGGGGTGAGACGATACAAACCAGCCTACCTCCTAGAGAATGAAGAAGACGAGCGGAACTCCCGGGCCTGACGAAGCCTGGCGTCTCACCGTGTCACCTGTTGATGACGGAGCCAGACTTTCAGATCTCACATCGGCACTCACACACATTTAACACTGAAATAAACATAACCAATTTTTTTTCTAGTTTTCCTCTGAATGTCTGAATGTGCGCAAAATACTCGCACACATCTAACGAAGCAAGGAGTGTGTGCTGTTTGTGTATACTTTCAAATCTAAAGTAATGGCTCTCTGTCGCTGAATAAAACATCAATGTGTCATCTTTTTCTCTTGTCATGTTGCTATTTTAAGAAGTCTCACATGCACATGGTAGTCTACAGGGTTTTCACTATAGCTCTTGATTTACCTTATCCGCGAATGTGTTTTTTCTCCTCTAAATACAATAAGAGCAAACTATGCAGAAAGACTCTATGAAAAAGCATTAGTAAAAAATGTGAAAAGGTTTTCTGTCAAGGTGAGAAAATCAGGTTTTACCAGCTCAGTGTTCAGCAGCATGGACAGACTATTGAAGGTCAACCAGCAGACTCCCATTGATTCATCTGTCTCACGCTGAATATCCATAATTGCAGATTGCGGCGTGTTAACAGCGCATCTCCTCAGCCTGTCTTCAGAGAGACGCCTCCACTCTGATGTTGTAGTTCTTTTGGAGCACCTCACGGGCGCGTTGTTCTCACGTTTTCCATTTTAGCACTTGTGATTACAATAAATTACCTTCTCTGTTCCCAGACATGATTGAATCCAGGCTCATCGATCCCCCCCACCCCCACCCCTCTCTCTCCTCGCCTGCAGATTAGTCAACGCCGCGCAGCGAGGATCGATACCGGCCGATCTAATAAAGCGGGTCGCTTACGAGGCCACCGCGGGGCTGCACACACTGATACACCAGCAATTACCACCTCCAGCCCCGCCCTGCCCACCCCCCCTCTCACTTATCTGTCCGGGCTTCACGGCTTGCTTGATTTATTTACAATAATAGTAATAAAAGAGACAATGAACAGAAGCTTCATAATTACAGCAGATACAGACTGGTGTGTGTGTTTGTGTGTGTGTAGGTCCTGAGATTAACACACCGGGACATTGACTGGAAAGATGGTGTTTGTGTGGAAGACAATTACATTCCTATAGAATTATTATGTGACTCAAACATCGTCCTATTTACACGATCTGTTTCTAACAGATCTAAGTAAGAAAGTAGGTCTGATTGTTAATAGTAGTCTATTAAAAGTTATACACTTTTCACTCCAGTTCCAGATTTCTGTTTGACTAAATGCTCATCAATTGTAACTTTCTGTTTTCCTGTGACCTGTAATGTTGATGTGATCTCTTTATATTTACAGGCTCATGTCCACTGCAAAAAAACTAATATCTACAATATAGGTTTATCTATCAGTTTTATCAAAGAGTGATTTTATACTATAAAATTGACTCATTTAATTAACAAACAAATAGGTACTGTAACATTATCCAGTATTTAATTTACAAAAGCAAAGAAAACCAACAGTATTGTTAGTTACACTTAATTTAAGGATTTGAAAGTTTCCTCCACCACTGCTATTATAGGGACATTTATTAATTTAGACTGTTGTATATTTGTCTAAAGTTTATTTCTTTAATTGTTTTTGTTCCATTGACTTCCACAGTTTCGTCTTCATCTCCTTTCAGTTGTCACTCCATCATCCTCACTTGTCTGTTTTATTTTTCAAGTCTGTTTCAGCCTCACTAATGTATCCCCTCACTATTCACAGTAGTCACCACATTACTTCCTTCCTCGCTGCCTTTTTGGGCTGGTATAATTCAGAATATTTGTTTAGTTCCTCTTATGAATTTTAAATCGATGCTTTTATTTTGACCTGTAAGACTGAATCTGAAAACATCTGGGGAGGATGTGGGTAATGACTACCAGGCACTAAAATGATCTGGACTAAAATAATTTTGTGTGTGGTTTTTAGCTTCATATTTATAAATATCTCTCCTTTTTTTCCCACACAGCTCAGCTTTTGAAACTGCGTTTATTAGACATTTACAAAACTGCAAGCAAAACATTCTCACAAATCTGATGCTGCTAAATTTGACACTAATTGGAGAAAGCAATAAAATGAAAAGTAGATATTTTCTTCCACTTGTGCATATTTTAAATGTAATAGTTTCTCGAAAGACAGATGTCCGGTAGGCTGGTGAAGTGCAGGTATAAGAAGAAGTGTGGTGATCAGAGTTACCTCCTGTGCAACACTCATAAATCGTTGCTGCTTTCTCAACACACCTCAGAGTGGAACTCTAAGTTATAACAGAATCCACAGAGCTAACGGTGTGTGTTATATGGACTCAGCATGACTTAAGATCACACTTGGACTTAGTACAAAAATATGTGATGAGCTCCGATATCGGGATGAACTATCCATTTCAGATGCAAGCCTGTCTTAGTGACTGTGGTGCTTTTCTCTAAAGGAATATGTTCCTAATCCAATTCCTCAGCAGTTCCTGCAGTGTAAAACGAGACTTGAAGCAGCATGAGACAGCAATTCAGGCGATGTCCTAGGAGGGATGGTTAACACAGAGGGTGAATAGACACTCCGTTGTCAGAAAGCATCAGGAGAGAAGAGAGACCTTTGAGTCTATGCAAATTACCAACCCATCTGCATGTAAAGCCAACCGACCAGAACACGAGAAATAGGATGTTGAGTATCAAAGTGTCAGACATTAAAAGTGGATGAAAGTAAAAGAGAAAGAAAGGATGGGAGTGGGAGGTAGAATGAGGAAGGAGGCTGCTTTGCTTGCTGCCATGTGAAGTGTGACTGACTTAGCTTGTTTGTGTCTGGTGTTGGTGTGTTCAAATAAAAGCCAGGCTCATAATCCTAAGTTTGTTACAGCTAGCAGTCCGGTACACAGAACCAAGACCCCCTGCCTGTCGCTGCACACATGGCATGCATTCAGAAATGCCTTTCACACTGTGGGCTCACTTTAATGTAAAGGGCCTGAGTCTGTGAAGCTTCAACCAGCATGCTAAAAACTGATGAGAAAAATTCTGCACAGCTCAACTCAACTGGAACTTATTTGCACTCAGTAGCTGTAACTTAAACATGGTGCACTGTGTTAGAAAGATGAGAGATGTTTAACACTAGAAAGGCTCAGTCAATGTCAAATGATTCCTGTTTTTATAGATTAGGACTGGGTTTTATATACTGAGAATGTCATTCCTTGACTCTTCTGAGGCTTATTTGGTGTGCAGATCTATGTAAAATACTCAAAATCAGGCATGTTTGACCAAACATATTTATATATATATTTACCTCCTTTAGATGTCATCACCGTCATTCACAGTATCAAAAGTTAGCATTTGCAGTTTGTCTCAAGAAAGTCTTTGGTTGCTCTTGTGTAAAATTAATGGATGAGATGTGTGATGGTATTATTATATGCTATCAAAAGCAAACATTTTTTTTGCTGATAAATGTTTTGACAAGTGCTCTAGCTTGAGCTAAACACCAAAGCAGTTAATGTGTGGTTTTCCTCCTTTGTCATAATCTGGTCAGTGCACATTTATCACTATTTGTGCGATGCACTGGAAGCATCTGCTTTGTGAGCATGCAGCAGAAGTAATTACACTGTTATTGGCTACCTGACATGTGTTAAGGATGTGAAATAAAGTGTGACATAAGCAGACGCTGTTAGTTTAGACTTAATTTAGAACAAACAAAACTGCTTGCACCCGAAGAGCAAATAAAAACCCTGGCTATTATTCATAACCTGGAAATAAAATAGCACACATATTCATCAACGCTACAAATGTATCTAATGCTAATTCTCAGAGGCTTTCTTATAACTTGCACAAAAAACACTGAACATCCCAAAGAATCTGTTGTGTTACTTACTGAACCTACTGTAAATGATGTGGTAATTCATCACATCTGTAGAGTAAAAATTAAACTAACAGGTTCATCTAGAGCTCAGTGTTTTGTGATTTCACATCTTCAGTAATGAGTGTAAATGCAAATGTGTTATTTCATTAGACTCATCCGTTCTTTTTAAATCTGTAATTTGTTAAACAATTAGAAAAATATGTCCTTTTGACATCAACATCTGCCTGTCTTTCTAGTACAACTTTTAACTTTTACAGCTGTTATGTATAATCAGTTGTCTGTAATTTTGGTTATTCAGCTACAGAACGTTTAAGTATATATACTGTATATGTTTGTACAGTGTGTGAGGTAAACTGTAGTGCAACTAATCAACTCTGAAGGCCTTTGAAATACTCATTAATGTGAAAATACAAATGATATGAAACCTCTCAGATGAAAGTAGGGTGTTTGTGTTCAAAGCCATTAAAAGTATTGAAAAAATGTAATATGTGCAATATGCGAAAATTACATTGTTCCTTGTAAAAGTGACAATGACAATAAAGATTTATCTTATCTTATCTTAAAAGATGTCAAGTGACATTTTGCTGATTAGAGGACACTTTATCTTTAACTTAGTCCCTGACCCTGATCTTTTTGTGAGCTATTTTGCATTTTTGACTATGTAGTATACACCTTAAGCAAGAAATAATACACTTACACTTGTAATGCAATGTATTACATCCAGAAGTGTGAAACTGAGATTTCGGTATTGGTCAAAATTCTCACTAGCTTGTCCTTGCATCACTTCACTGTCCAGAAATGAAGTTTTCATCGTTCATGCATACTGTGACTTCAGTAAAATCATTTTTAAAGCGACAACAAATTCAGTTCATTTTCTCAAGGACCTCAAAATGTTGAAGCATTTATTATTTAATACTCAGAGGGACAACAGTGGTGCCCCCTAACATTACCGTGGTTCACCTCAGATCTAGTCAGAATTCACAACAAGGATCAAGCTAATGATGAAGGTGTTGATTACATGGGGATGTACAAGGGATTTTCACGATTTTCTAAATTTATGTAATCTGGCAACATCTGTCCATAATTATGTTTATTTTGGAGGGTGAGTTCAGTTCCAGCTTAAATACATCACACAGTAGACTTGTAACACACATCAGCATTGTCAAGTACGAGGAAACTCTGAATTAGTAAGTTTAGGCAGATTTGCTCAAGTATTTTCTGCCAGGAATAAATGATAAAAACAAAGGCATTGGTCTGTTCATGTTTCTGCTAGAATAAACAGCCATTAAGTTTCAACCGTACAAAATATGACTGGACTGCTGCCACACAATCCTAAAGTGTCCATCTGGTTTTGCTGATTTTAGTATGCTTACTTCATCACTCGCAATGGCAAAAGAATAAAATCACGGACTTTGGAAATTTATAGGGTCAAAATCAAATCCACTTCACAACAACATGCCTGAACAGTGACAAACATGTCATCAGAACAGATCATAAACCATGAAATGAGAGCATCAGTCCCATTATCCAGGAAATTGCCTTTCTGGCTTCACAAGAGGGTCTACATTACAGCCTATATAAATGGAAATGCATTTATGGCTTATTTGGATGTACACAGCTATATTTAAAACAAAACAAAAGCCTCTCCTGTTTTTAGCAAACATAAATATAGTAACTACTTTAAGGTTGATGTATTGACAGTGATGCTTCAGGGTCTATTAATACCGGTAGTCTATTGGGTATCCAAGTCTTATCATACTTTGGCTGCACATAGATAAAAACTCAGCTCAATATTCCACCAAGTTACTCACATTACAATGGCCTCTTATACCACAAGGTCATTTCAAGTCCCTGGACACTTCTTATCTCTATACTCCTGTGTGTTACACTAGTTGTGTGTGTTTCACAAATAAAGTTATGTGTGTGTTGTCACTGAGCCCTGCGGTTGCATACAATATCAATACCTTCAAAAGTTAAATGACAATCGAAGCGCTTTATTGCAATCATATTTATTTTGTTGTCTTGCCACATAAAAAAGGCTCAGATTGCAGTTGGCTCTTCACAGAAGAAGCTACATTCTTCACTAAAATGTGAAAGCAAAACGCGTTACACACATTTAAAGAGATAAAACAAATTTCTAGTAGTACATGATTGCGAAGGTCTACATCACTGAATTATTTAACAAGTCAAACATAGGTCTTTTCACCTATTTAAGGAATTAACATAAAAACAATGGCATGACTGGTGTAATTTACAGCAGTTTGACATCCAAGTATTTTTTAGAAAAATATATTAAGTGCTAACAAAGTAATTTTTTAAGAGAACAGACTTTACAATTAAACAACATTTTTTTTTTACCTCAAGTAACACTACTATTGTAGGGAAACAATTATGTAAAGCTATAAATAAAAAATGTTTAATTTCAATAAAAAATATGTTGTATCCAATTTTTTTAAAAACCTGAAAAAAATAAAATATTTAATACCAGTTTTTTTTTAACTGATGACAGACAATTAGAGGGATTTCAAAAACATTTTGACAAAAAATGAAATACATTTCACTATTGAAACATTTAACTTGAGTAGTTGCATTGTAGTATAGCATATTTCAAATAAACTATAAATCCATATGTATTTAGATTATAAATCATTGTTTACGTATGCAAAAAGGTAATTTTTTTGTCAGACTTGGCAATTAAATATCAGAGATCAGATCTAACAAAGACATTATGAATTATATAGTTAATATATCTTATGCAGAATATATTAACTATATAGTAAAATAAACTCAAATTAAGGATCCTGCATAAAGAAAACAACAACACACACCTAGTGGGTCAACAGGAGTATCAACCAATAAGACTCCTCAGTGGTCCACAGTGTGCTCAGTAAAGCATGACGAGCCCATGCTCTCCGTTTACTCATAAACCTCTCTGTCCTCTGCTTTAGAACAAAGGGTGGGGACACAGAAACAGCAGGAATCCAATAACAGTGGACAAAATTAGTCCCAGAACCGATTATTATCACACACCACTAGAATATAGTCCAGTGTCTGGGTTTATGGCGAGCCCAGTCCAATTCCAGTTAAACCAGTTATATCCCAGTAGGGGGCGCAGCAGTTCTGCCTGACTATTCCAGAATATTCCCTATTTCTTCCAAAATTACCAATATTCCCAAAATCTAATTAGTTGTAAATGCTTAACACATTTGTGATTCTCAGATGCAAAAAAGGAAGTTATGAAACAGCATGTCAGAAAGCTCACTGATTGACCTCCAACCTGAGCCACTCAGTGCAGTAATACGTGTGTTTTTTGGCTGCTTTTCAACTAGAGGCAGGTTCTCAGAAGGAAGTAAACACAACACAACACACAGATAATGAGAAACAGCATGAGAAACAGATGAAAAAGTGAGAAAAGTTTGTTGGAACAAGTCCTGACAGACTCATTGTTCTTCTGGCAGTAGAAGAGTAGGATATAAGTCTTATGACTAGGCCTAGCTCTATGTGTAATATTCTGTGCTCCCACTTAAACAACATGTGGGAGAAGGAAATAAAAAGAAATGAATCACTGGGATTCGGTATGTCAGTCCCTGAGTCACTATGGCCCTGTTTTGAGAAGACATGCAACTTTCTGGAATTTCACAGGTGAAATAGCCACAAGGTTATGTGTCATTTGCAATAGCTTGGCATAGACTGTATTGTGTCATTCACTGTCTGAGTGTAGATTGCACTGTTCATTTGAACATCTGAGTAATAACTCCTGATCCCCCAGAGAACAGGTCCAAAGTCAGCGGTGAAGCTGTATGCAGTCAGGTAGTCCACAGGAGGACGGTGAAGATGAGCAGGAGTAGCGGTGAAGCTGTCCTCAGTGAGCAGGCACTACTTGGAAGTTTAGTTTCTGAAAAAGAGAGAGAGAGAGATTTACATGAATACTTATGTATTATTTGCAGTATGTGGCCAAACTTGTCTGGTTTGGTTTTGGTCCGCTAGCAATGGAGAAAAATGGTAATGTGAGAGCTACAATATTATTTCAGACAACAGCAGCCGCCGAGCGTAATGGCAACAGTTTAGGAAAGGCTAGTTGGTTTAACTTTATGTGTCAGTATGCAGCCATGACTTCAAGCGCATCCAACATGACGATCGCGTTCCTGTTAATACTGGTTGCTGACCTCACTGATGATCTTGTGGCTGTATGAGATAAAATTCCTGCAGTCAGACTGCAAAATCTTGCAGAAAATCTTTCCAGAGAAGTGGATGCTCTTACAGAAGAATATTAATGTCAGAACATCAGAAAGAGATGTTCAAGATTTGTGTATGTAAATGTTTTTTGTTTGCCGGTCTGCATTTAACTTGTTTCTGCTATTGTTTAAACAAGTTTCTTTAATGTATTTTCCTGTTTTCATTGTTGCACAATCTGCAACAATCTCTTCTAAAATACAATAATAAAATAAAGCACTTTTGCGTTAGTGAGAAAAACACGAAACAAAAAGAAATGACACAGATGCACATAATCCAAGCTAGGTGACTATGCAGACATTCTATACAGATTCTAAAACTCACGAGTAAATCAGATTTAAAAAGTTGCATCTCACCTTGTATTTGTTTTGAACCCTCTGATTCTGTAATAAGAGAGATGAGAGGGAGAGAGAGGAGAGAGAAGATTTAGATAAAGTTGAGGCAAAGAAACAAGTTGCTGATTAGTCATTTTTGCATGCTTAACTTTCTCAATAAAGCAACTGCTTTGTGGAACAAAAGGAGCAAGAAACAGACAAATGACCAAGCTATGGTATTTACCATTACTCAAAGCCAAACACCATGAAAAATGAGTACTGACTAGGTGTGCAACCCTAAATATGTCCCCTATGCAAATTCTCTTAAAGGTCGAATAAAAAAAGAACTTGAGAAGCATGGCAACAGGAAAAGATAGTGTTATGTAAATTAGAAAGAGTAAGAATGATCAAGATTATACAGCTAGGATACAGGAAATGAAAAAGAAGGGGGAAAAAAAACACAAGAAAATTCAAAATGACAGAGCGAAACCAAGAAGTGGACAGAAGATGAAAGGACGAGCAGTGGAAACTCGAGTGAGAAAGTACGGTGAAAAAAAGAAGGTTGGAAAGATTGAAACAAGGTCAGACAGAAAGAAAAGGGAGGGAGAGAAAGAGAGGGGATAGAGGGGTGTTTGTGTCTGGGCGTCACTTTCTCAGCAGGGGGCGGGCTAAAAGGAAATAATGGAGGGATGGTAAGATGAAGGGATGTGGAGCTGAAAAAGAAAGGAAAAAGACCAGAAAATATAGGTAGTGGAGCTAAAAAGAGGAAACGGTTAAACCCAGTCAGGAAAAAGAGCTGCTGTGTTTCAGGGAGAGAGGACAGAAGGGTCAGGAAACAGGGATGAGGCTGCACAATTGCAGCTGTTATTAAATTGATCTACGCCCTTGAACCTACCTCTGACACTGCAACCCTAAAGACACATACACACACAAAGACAGTGTGTGTATTGCTGTCTGCAGGAAAACTACCACCTATCCACATCCCACAGTGACTGACTGAGATTAAGAGAGAGGAAATGGAACACTCCACACTCCTCTGTGGTATGGTGACACACAGAGAGAAAGGATTTATTAAATGATGGCTTAGCAAAGAAACACTGTCTGTAATATCCGTCTTGTACCGACAGGTCTCTGCAGCAACATGTCGCTCCAACAGACATGAGCCACTAAATTACTCCCAGGTCCTGTACAACTAACGACTATCTAAGGGTTAACGAAGCATTAAATAGCATGCTGGGTATGGGCCTCTCACTGGCTGTGTGTGTGTGTGTGTGTGTGTGTGCATGTGTGCGCACATCTGTACGAGTATCAAACATCTATTTAAATAGCATTACTTGCTCAAAATAAAAATCCTGTCTATGAACCTGAGGTAATCTTTTTATTAATACAATGCTGCATTTATATCAAACCATATGTTAATGCAATTTAATGATCAAAATCATGATCAAAAAGATTATTAAATAATTAACAGTTTCAAGTTAAAATTATGCTGATGCAAAAGAAACATAAAAAAGTTGATAAATTCCTGCAACAAAGGATTATAAATGTTTTTAAATATGTTTATGTTTATGTTTAAATATCTAAATGTTTAATTACAAAAACAAACAAACAAAAAAATCTAACTTTATCAAACAGTTTTTATTGTGGAGATTTTACATGTGCCAAACATATATGCAGTATTTATGAAAAAGAATTTCCAAATATATTTATAGATCACACGTAGTTTACTACGTGTGATCTATAACTATGTGTAGTAAATATTGTGTTTACTACTATGAATGCGGGAAAACTGTATATTATCAGTGTGTCACGCCGCGGTTTGAAACTAAAATGTGCTGATGTTAAATGCCTTGTGTTTATCCGACTGTGTGTGATATGTGTGTTTTGATCTGGCGTTTAATCACATAATTTGTGCAAAAACTCAACACTGAGGACACTCGTTTGTGTCAACATCATAATTTTGGTTATGGCAAGCCTCGCCACAAAATGGCATCCATGGTGGCATGACTGCGAAAACAGTGTCTTTCTCTGCAATGCAGTCAGAAATATGCAGCACGTGTAACTGTACATGCACAACCATGGCTAAGTGTGTGTGTGTGTGTGTTTCTCCAGTCGGCAGAACGCCCCACTGCAGAGACAGACACTATTCCACCATCCCACCTCTCCTCTCGTGCCGCCATTTTACACACGCAGGAGCTAATGCTAACCGAACTTGACAGTTAGCACTGGACTAAAAACAAAAAATTAAGCAAAATTTGCAAATACAGAAAAGAAATGCGAATGAAAACGCAAATCGCCGAATGCGGTTTAAATCAATGTGCGAGTTTTGACTTCGGGATCCAAGAGAGCTCGGCTAGACAAGCGGTGGTGTGTGTGTTTGAGTTTTGTCCTTGTGTGGATCGGGTTCAGAGGGTACAAAGGTATTTGGATGAGAGCAGATGGGGGTAAAGGAGGGCAGTAATGTAAGAAATTTCTTTAAAAAAAAGAAAAAAAATAGCATGGAATAAAGCAGGGAAGCAAACAGAAATAAATGCAATGGACTGCTCACAGCAGGGGAATGACAGAAAAAAAAGGGAAGAGAGAGAGGGAATCAATTAGAGAGAGGTGGAAGTTGGTCTGTAATGGTTTTTCACAGTAGGACAACTGAAAGAGAAAGACAGAGAGGCAGAGCGACAAGGAGAACAAGAGAGATAAAGACAACAGGAGGAGTTTTAGGGAGAAGCTGTAGTAAAAAAAATAGGTGAGTATGGAGTGAGAGAAGTGTGCCTGTGAAAGATGCAATAGAGGGCTGCAGGGTGCCGGAGATTTCACATGACACCAGTCTGCTGATGCCGATTCAGAGCCTTGTTTTCTGACACAACACAGACTCAAGCACCTTTCAGCAAAGCTCTTTCTCTGGAGTGATTCGTGACAGCATTGTGGTCAAATAAACAACACATCACCACACACATCACTACGCTGAAAAACACATCCATGCAACCTCTCATAACCTCCAAGCAAGAACTAGGATAGGAAAAAAAAAGTAACATCAGAGAAAGACAAACACAGTCACACACACAGAGGATGTCATTAGGAGCTTCCTGCGTCACTGACTCTGTCCTGCTTGATTTGTTGTGTTCTTGGGTTAAATTAAGGCGATAAACACACACATTCACACACTGGAGAGGAGACTGAGGGACCGGCGAGTAGTGGCTGACCTTGGAGCAATGACAGCATACCTGATGGACCCTCTCACTGTCACCACTCTGTCCTTCAGACCAGTGTGAGGCAGGTGTGTGTGTGTGTGTGTGTGTTTGCTGATAATTAATTCAAACACCCACAACAGGGCATATCCACATGGAAGTACCTTTTAATCACACAAGCTGCTTTCTGGGGGAAAAAAAAACTTTGGGAGGAGAATAAGGGAGGTAGGTGCATGGTTTGTAGTTTAGACAAGAGACATGATGTAGCTGAAGGACGAGAGCTGCCATCACCGAGGGCCACACACACACACACACACACACACACACGCACACACACATGCACACACAAACACATACACACACTCACAGACACGGCGTGCCCTGCTGCCATGCTACATGTCAGATAAAAGGGAACCTGTGCAGGAAGGAACCAGAGAGTATGTGAGATGTTACCACAGGGAACAACACAACAACAGCCGTGGTAAACCGCCACTAATGGACAGCCAAAGAGAGAGAGAGAGAGACCCTCCAACTCTCCTTCACTCTTCTCTCTCTGGTCTCATGGACTCCCAGCTCAATGCGCTTGGTGCACAGCATGCACACGACAGAGCTGGAGCGAAGGAGTGAAATACAACTGTATAGCAGATATGGAAACACAACAAAGAGATAGAAAAGAAACAGGGAAGGTGTAGGATGTGGGCTGAGGAGGGGTGGTGGGGGCGGAGTCGGTGGGGGAGGGGGGGAGGAAGTGTAAGAGACTGCCATGGATGGTGCCTAGATTAGTTTTGCTCCAGTAGTGAAAGATCATAAAAAATGAGGAAGGGTGGAGAGAGCTGAGGAGACAGAGAGAAGGGGAGGATTAGTGCCACTTCAGGAATGACAGAAGAGTAGAAAGAAAGAGCGGGGGGTTGGAGTGGAGGGGGGAGTAAAAGACAAGGAGAGGGAGATCCTGAAATTTAGTCAGGATTAGTTTTGGTTAAGGGACAGGATGAGAGGGAGAGAAAAGAGATGACAAAACAAGAAAAGGAAACAGTAGATTGAAGTATGTGCATCTCTGTAGGTAGAAGTAACGTAAAGGGCTTTGACACTAAAGTCAAGTGTGTGTGTGTGTGTGTGTGTCTCCCAGCATGCATAATCCAGGTGCTTTCAAATATTTTGATTATTTTTATCCGATTTAGACAGGCTGATTAGGGAATACTGTCAGTAGGTCAAGACTACATTAGCATTTTCCCACTGATTAGCTATCTGTGGTATTTCTAATTAATGACAGCAGGATAATTAACATATAAAAAAAGTCATCAGCCTTCACTCTGGTAATAACGCAGCAAATTACTCCCCGTCTCGCGCCGGAACAGTGATGGCATTTAAGAATTCATTTGAGACGAATGGGGCTCTTTTTATTCCTGTTTTAAATATTTTTTTTCATTCATGCCAAACTGACACGAATTTAATCAAGGCAGCAGGACTGGGAGGTAATCATTAGAGAGTGGTTCCAACACATAACGCAAAGACACGCAAACTTAGAAAGTAGTTAGAAAAAAATGTGTGCTAGTTCAGGCTGGGACAGCATAACAAGCCCCCTGCAGATTTCACAAGGATGGGAACTGGGACAGACGTCTCAGACACACATACATTAGCACACACACATTGTTGTATAAGTTAAACCACCAGAGAACACACGCAAAGGACTATAGACCCATGCAGGAACGCACAAAGACACAAAGTGCATAGACACAGAAAAATGGTCATACACGTAGAAATGCGCTCTTTCTCACACTCACATACACACACACACACACACACACACACCACAACTGTACAGGGATTCCCACAGTGACTGGGCAACATTCCCAACCGGAATGGGCAGCTCACTGGACTGGAAGACTAACATTACTCCAGGCGGGCTCTGGATTAGATCAGCTGTGGGAATTTCACACTGGGAGCGAGAGATGGAGAGTGAGTGAGCGAGTGGACGAGGAAGACGAGGAGGTAAAGAAATAAAAAATGTGGACAAAGGGCTAAAAGAACAGAGATGTGCTTTAGAGGGAAGTAATTCTTTTAAAACAATCTATTTAAAAGTCAACATGCAGGGGAGAGTGGAGTTCATGTAGTTTATGTAGTAATGAGAGTCATCATTATAAGTTTAAAGGTAATGCAATAAAATTGCGAAACAGAGCATCAGAGTTACTGGAAAACAAGGAGGAAATCAGAAGGAAGCATAGCAAGGATGAATAGCAGTCTAAACATTATGCTATACAGCTCTGATAGCAGAGATACGAAGCGGCAACAGGAGTAGTCCTTCGAGTACAAGGGGGAAACATGAAAGGAACAACGGATAAAAAGAAGACTGTACTCACTGGGCCCACAGCACACAGTGACACGCAACTTCATACATGGCAGAGGAGGGCCTTCATCTGAGGGTAGAGCTAGACAGAGCAAGAAAAGAAAAAAGAAACAAGCTGCTTATATATTTAACCAAACAAGAACTTTGCATTCAAAATGCTTGCATGTCTAATAAAAAAATGCATTTACATATGCTGAATAAAATGAAATCCTTCCATCACATGTACTCTTTGAGAACTTTCTTGCTACTTTTCTGATAAGAAGACAGCCAGGTTGTTTTTCTGTTCGCACCATTTCAATACCTCATGATATCAGTATAAGGAATTGCACCATCTCCCTGTGTCACAGAGACCACATATCACACTTATCTACACAACTAAATAAAAACAATAAAATGCACAATTGAGAATGCAACTTCACTGATATCAGTGTTGATCATGGCTCACATGGGAAAGCAAACAAACATCAGTTGTATTACCTGTCAGTTTAGCATTGCTTTTACAAAAACAAATCTGTTTGGAGACTGCAGTTAAAGGGCATTATATCTGAATAATTCACAAACAGCTGCTAACTCAACAGAGGCCCAGCACACGAACGGAGTACAGAATCACAGTGTGTCTCAGTGATAAGATAAAGCACAGAATAACAGGAACACAGATTTAGGCATGATCCATGGACCTGAATGTGCTAAGCACACAGACAAAAATTAAGAAAACATCATTACCGCTTTGACAACATTCTCAGGATAATGCATTTAAAAAGAAATGCTGCAAATGAATGAAAAACAAGCAGAAATACTTGTGCCTGCATATAGAAAGGAGCTGAATATAAACAAAATGCAATCTAACAAATGCAGGTTGTGTACAGAACGCTTCATAAGTCAGTTCATTACAACAGCAATGTCCAGAGGAAATTAAATTTAAATCTTCACTCACTCACTCACTCACTCACTCACTCACTCACTCACTCACTCACTCACTCACTCACTCACTCACTCACTCAC
>JAUYWH010000008.1:10378263-10391071 GCA_034779795.1 Ctenopoma multispine | reverse complement strand
ACTCACTCACTCACTCACTCACTCACTCACTCACTCACTCACTCACTCACTCACTCACTCACTCACTCACTCACTCTTTCATATATAACACACAGAAATGAACAGAAAATAGAAATATTCAGGTCATATAGTTTATATAGTTTAAATCATAATTGTATGCAACTAAGTGGGAAAACTGTTCTTGTCAGACTCAAACTTGAAATTCTGAGCTGAAGATACTAGAAATTTCTGACAGATAATATTTCCCATTTTATGAAAACAACCGTTGGCAGAATGGTTGAAAAATCATCACTGCTTGCACTTACATCAAAATGCAATCATTCAGCTAATGAACCGGTACAAATACGGCCACTTGTTTCTGGAAAAATGCAGCTAATTTAGCCTGTTTATCTCATGCAAATACAAGGTTAGCACTACATCTAGCCACCTTGGAATAATGTGCGAGCACTCATGTTGGAATAAGTGTTTTTTTTCTTTTTCGCATTATTCCGTCACTGACAGGTGTAGTGTCATGAAAATTGTATCTTCTCACCCATAAAAAAGTGGTGCATTGTGGGATTGTTAGCGGTGCCATAAATAATGCTTTTCATTGCTCTATATGTTTTTGTCACTGCTACTTTATATAGTGTATTGATGTAAACACATTAGTGTTTCTACTTTTGACCTCTGGCTAATTGCTAATGTGTTTTTAGTGTCACATGAAAACGTCGTATTTTTAATGCAATATATCACTAAACTATGCCTCCTTGTGTTTTGTCTATGTGCTTGCATGTCCAACATGCCCAGCAACTATCAGAAGATGTCATGGTGTTCCCTGTTTTAGGGATCCAGATGTGGAGAACCAGAGGGCACAGTCAGCGGGCTGGGCAGTGGGTCACAGACCCAGAGAGAATGGGTTGTGATTGTCAAAGTCGGTGGGAGACAGAGAGCGGAGCTGAGTCCAGCTCAGATTGAGCCAACTAATGTCATTAGTGTTTCTAATACTATTGTAGTGTTGTCCCAGCCTAATGCCATTATACTGTCTCCAGTGCTGCAGGGCCATTCAGAACAAAAACCCCAGAGCCAGACATTTGGACCAACTTTACGCCTTATCACTGATGTGGACAAAACACACAAAATCGCTCTGAGCCCGTTGTGGTCCGACCAGGGGGTAAAGACCCATTGTTTCTTTTCTCTGAACTGGCCTGAACAACTACAATAACCCAGTGTGTGTGCGTGTACATATGTGTATGTGTGTGTGTGTGTGTGTGTGCGTGTGTAGCGTGTGTGTAGAGCCGTTCTTTCATGCCCTCACAATGCTCTATTGTCCCTCAGGCCGCAACAGTAATTTATTTAAAGATTCTTTCTCTCCCTTCATCTCATCTGTCCCTTTTCTCCATTGCTTTTGTTGCTCTCCCTTTTCTCCAGTGTGGATTCCACTCATCCGGCCTCTCTTGTCCCTTTCTCTCCCTGTCTTCCCTCCCTCCCTCTACTGTCAGACTGTGTCCATCTTTTGCTCTTTCTCTCCCTCTGTCACTCCTTCATGCTTCTCTACCTCTATCTGCTTCTCTGCCTGAGTTTTTTTCCTTCTTCACCGTCATTGTGTATTGATCTCCATTTCTTCCTCCTACACTTTGCCGTCCCTCTGTCTCTTTGTTGTCACCCTGCCATAGTAAGCATTCACTTGACTCTCTCTTTCTCGTCGTTGTTTCATGTCCTCCCCCTCTTGGTGGGACTGACAACAGAAGTTGTAAAAAGTAAGAAAAAAATGTCAACTGATTTTACAGCCACTAAGCCATCTTCTCTCCCTCCCCCTCCCTTTTCTCCCTCCAGTGGTTTGAAATAAATGAGCGAGGAGACTGGAGCACAGGAGGGTGTAATGGAGAAAGAGAAAACCATCACTAAAACTGTGAGGCAGCCTGCAGGTATAAGAAAACATCATATTAATGTCATTCAGAGGGAATTTATGGAAAACATTAATGCCATAAGTTGAGGTTTGTCAACACTCAAAGCCTCATAAAAGCACATTGGCTAAAGATGCTGTAAAAGTTTTTATCTATTAAAAGTTTTGGGTTGTCTGGTCACCACCACTTCAGTCTTTGCAAAGTCTGATGAAAATGATACATTAAATATGCAAATTTTTTCTCATTTTACCTTGATGCTTGTGTATAGAGCAATGATTCATTGTTTTACTAAAAATATATATTTCTCACAGAAAAACATGAGCAATAATTTTTTATATTAAAAAAACCCTTGCTTTAATCGTTTTATGACCATGACTGGGCATCAAATCTTTTTAAATACCAAAAGCTTTAACTATTAGTCGATCAGTTGGGCTTTGAGGTTTCAAAACGTTTTTCAAGCAAAATTACTAAACAGAACTAAGTTTTGTACAAGTTTTTAAATGACAGCTATCAGGTATTTCACCGTGTACTGTACAAAACAAGCAATTTCATGGGATGAGCTTGGATTTTTGGCTGCTTTAAAAAAAAATTTACATGCTGGGTATTTAGTTTACCGAATCAGCACCCTAACTATAGGATACTGTAGTACTGGTAACAGACAGAAACACAGTAACTTACAGCTGTAGTAGTAGTGCCTCCCTGGTAGAAACTCAAACCCCAGCGAGAAGGGAGTGAACCTTTGGATCTTCTCAGAGAAGCGCACTGGTCCAAATGGAGCATGTGGGGTGTTACACTCCCATCTTTTGATGGCCCCTCTCGTCTCCACACACCCCTGGAATGACGCTTCTCCCACCAAGTAGAGGGCCAGTGTCTCCGGTGGGCCAGAGTCTATGGTCTCCTCGGAGGGGTAGTGAGGACAGTAGATGTCCAGGTAATCATTCAGATTCACCTGGATGGACAGATCTCCTGCTGTTAACCTGGAAGGAAGAATGACAACAGCATTAATATTTAATGTAATGATTACACAGAGTGATACATGACTGAGAAGCTGTAGTGATTAAGCACACACACACACACACACACACACACACACACACACACACACACACACACACAGAAAGAGAGAAAGAAGACAGATGACAGGTATTCCATAATTCCTTTGTGCCTTGAGGAAAGTGGATAATTCCAGCGGACGGATAGTTCATCAATAATATACACATAACGATTACACAAGGTAATAAAGCAAAGTTGAGCAGGTGTTAAAGAATTTTTGGGAATTTCATACATCACAGTGATAACAGCAGTCCATTTTATTTCCATAGTAGCAAGAGTGTGGTGTTGAGCAACAGATAGAGAGAGAACAACTGCTACTCTTATGCTAATTAAAACCACTGAGGAGTTCGGTGTAAAATAAACTTGACTCCCTCTGCTTTCCACTTCTCCCCTACGCAGCACAGACATACACAGTTAGGTACAAACTTATGTAGATGTGCATGCGCATGCACATCTTCTGTCAAGGTTGACTGGCTTTAGGCATAACAGTAACTCTGGACAAGACAACATCATTAGAACAGAAGAGCTGCATAATGTCTGCTTCTTTAGACTGAGGATTCTGACTTTCTGTCAGTTAAAATATAAAGAGTTACCCGTGCACAAACTAATACAGAGAAAGAAGATGAGAGAGAAACTAAGGAAAGTACATAACACTAAGATTCTAAGAGCAGAAAAGACAAAACAGGAGACATGAAATGAGAAGAGAAATGTGTGACCAATTGAGGGAAGGAATGTGAGCGATTGAGTGACAGGGCTCACTTCTGATGAGGAAGACAGAAAGAAACTGATTGAAAAAAAAAAGAAAGCGGCACTAAAAAGAATATAAAAAGCTAAAGGAAGAGCAAAGTTGGATGAACAGGTGAAAAAAAAGTGGAGAAAAAGAGAAAAGAAAGTAAAGTGTTTTAATTAGTGACCCCAGAGAGTCTGAGTGCAGACTGAGTGCAGAAGAGAACAACGAAGTGGAAGAAGAGAGGAGACGGACTTTAATTGGTCTCCTCTTCACATGGAGTGCACGAGAAAAGAATGAGGGGCAGAATGTGGCCTGGGCAGAAGGTTCAGGTCCGTCAGTAGGAGTCTTTATAGAGGGGTGACAGAGCGGAGGAGAGAGGAAGGGAGTGCTGGGAGTCAGTGAAGGGAAACATGGGAGGGGAAAAAGAGCGTGGAATGGGGTGAGGGTGGTGGTGGTGGATGGCGGTGTAGTTTCAAGCTAAGTAGGCAGACAGAGAAGAGACCAAAAGAATAATAGGGAGGAAAAAGAGGAGCACAGGAGACAGAACTAATGAAAACCAAAATGAAACAAATAGACATGACAGGAAACAGGAGACAGAGATGGTCCAGCAAATCTGCAGAGGGTATCAAAGATGGATGGAGCAATGAGAAGAGAAATGACAAGAGACCGTCTGGGAGAGACCATATGGTATGACTAAAAAACAGAAACAGAAATTTCAAGTTCGTTGTTAACTTTAAACCTGAGCAGAAGTGTGTGTGTGTGTGTGTGTGTGTCATGGGGAGGCAGGTGAGACCCCTGGAGGTAGGTTTCACCAAAACTGCTTCGTGCTCAATAGCTAGTGCACAGAATTGGCAATCTATCAGTGGGACAGGAAATCATCGATCAGGATCCCTTGCTCAGGACACATGCACACTTCCCTGATCAATATTGCTACTGTGAATGTGAATGTGTGTGTGTGTGTCCGCCTCCAATAGCTCTATTACCTGTGCACTAATTACAGCTGAACAAAGGCACTTGATTTTCCATTTAAGGGCACACACACATACACATAAATATATACGTACACAGGAGTATGCTTACTCTTACTACCTGTGTTCTGAGGTTTCTCTCAGGCAGAGAATTGTTTACTTAGGTGCACCAGCTGTAGTAGTGTGTGCACTGGTGTATGCATGCGTGTGTATGCGTATGTGTGCTGTGTCAACATGTTGCACCCCCTGCTATACATGTCAGTCGCTCTAAAGCTGCTCAGGTCCCGTTTCGCTCACCCAACCCCCAATCTGCATTCCTCCTTACCCCCTTCTTCTCTTCCCGTCTCCTCCCTCGTCTTTCCCCACATTGGATGACACACACTCCCCCCCCCCCCCATCTATTGCTTCAGAGGCTGCAGCTCCCCCATGCTCTTCCTCCTATTTCTGACTCTTCTCTATCCTATATAACTACCCCATTCTCCCACAAGCCTCCAACTTCGGCCTGCGCCTACACGCCAGCAATTACAGAGACGGTGTGCTCTACTGATGTCAAACTGTCAGCCCTCTTTCTCTCCTCTACCCCTCCTTCTTCCCTTTTCCTCTCTGGCCTTGGTAGGCTTGGATACGCCCTAATTACACTCCGCATCCTCCCCTACTGCCAGCCACCATGCAGCAGACTGGTGACAGCAGAGGGGCATCATGGGAGCACTGAGGGTGTCAATGAACCGAGTGCTAGAGCAGCCTATCAGCAGGAGATCCTTCTGCAAGCGAAGGAAAGGATTGGTCTGGTCCAGTGCTGGAGCACGGAGGAGAGGGCAAAGACGCAGAACTGCACACACTAAGCACATGTGGGCGTGAACGTACACACAAACACATGTTCACACACACTAGGACATGAAAGTACTTCAGGAGAATAAAACATGCTTCATCCCTCATGCCAGAGGGTGATCAGTGACACCCTTCTGAGGACTGGTGCAAGCTCTTGGTTGATAAAGAAAAATCTCACCAAGGAGCTAAATCAAAAATAACATGCTGGGCACTTCAATGGCAAACTTGAAAAGGCCAAGATTTATCCTTTTTATAATCCTTATTATAATTGCAGGAAATAACATGCAACATTTTTAAACTGAACATAACTGATACCCTCCCCTTGTCTGTCCATGTCAATGTACACAGGCACAGCAGCACATGCACATAAGAGTGTGTGTGTGTGTGTGTGTGTGTGTGTAGTTATAATGAAATGCAGGGGGTTGACTGTGGCAGAGACCTTTGATCCTTTAATATGAGAGAATAATTAAAGGAGCAACAATCCCTTAACACGGCTTCAGGCATACAGAACAGATACTCGATCACGCACAGCAACTGCATACTCCACATACTGAATACACTGGGGCACACCTACGCTAGAACTGCTCATAAACATGGGGAAAAAAAAATTCTAGTACAATGAAAATGCTAACATGTTTACACTCTACCATGCATCCTAAATGTATACTGTGGGTCCAGTAGTTTTCATAAGCACTTCCATGCTTGTGATCATACACTAACCGGCCTGCAGTGAAAGTGTGCTGGTTGCATGTAGTGATGAAGGGAGGCTGAAAGGCTTCGTAGAGCCTCAGTTGTTCTGTAGTGAATCACAGCTGGGTGACCGCTAACTTGGGTCACTACGCTGACTGGATGCAGCGTGCTGTGGTCACTGTGCCTTGGCAGAGCATAGCCTGATGCAGCTTCAGTCTCAATGGAAGGTGCTGTAGTAACGCTACAAGGTGATATGGGAGGATTTTCTGTGCTTTATTGCTTTTTCGTTTGCCAAAAACATAATAGAATGCTTCTTTTAATTTCTTACTTTATTATATTCAGAAAAATACAGTCCAAATACTTTCTATGGGGATAAGAGGTAACACACTGCACTTTTTAAATCAAAATCATAAAGTTGGACATGAATTTAAAAAAATAGCAATGTACAGTGTTCAGTCTTGAGGAAGTGTCTTCAGCACATATTTTAATCAACCACTCTAACCTGTTTGATGGAGATGTATTAGTGTTTGGTGGCGATATCAGGTCAGTAAATCACAAAGAATTATGTAAAAACACATTGTGTTAGTGATGATGAATGTTTGCAGGTTCACATAAACATTTGTGAACTTCACTAAAAACCCAACTTGCTAAATAGAACTTTATTTTCTTGAGCTCTTTACACTTTAGTGATCTGCTGCTCCACAGGCTATATTTCCCTTATAGAGGAAGAAAGAAAAGGAAAAACAACATACTGCTATAAGTCACAGATGGACCTTTTCTGAGAATATGTATGGCTGAAACCTTTTTGTTCACCATTTCCTCTCTCTTGCTTGATCTTTATCTATGTGGATGCAAAATGGAATAGACTCAGGGCAACCCCTCCCCTCACGTCCTCTCTATTAGCTGTGCCCCCCCTCCACGCTCACACAAATCCATGCTGCGTCCAAAGACCAAGCGCCAGTGTTGTGTCTAACCTGGTGCTTACTCCCCTCGACGCGTACAAACAAGGACTTCACCCCCCACCTCTTACCATCTGGGGCCCCCCCATCATCCCGCTTGCCCAGCTGGCGGAAAAACCCCTTTACCACCCCCTCTTGTACCTCACAAACCTCAAGACTCAGGCAGACCCCGCCTCTTCAGATCCTCTGTGTCATCAAGCTGTGGCCAAAGACGGTGATCAACTGCTCCTCACAGAGAGGAAAGAGAGACTTAAGGGGAACAAGCTGTTGCTCTTATCTACTCTTTTCTGTTTGGTATGCCTATGTGAGTGTGTGTGTGTGTGTGTGTGTGTGCTTCCTTCAAGGTCAGCAGGAAATGTATCTCTCCTCTACACCAGACCTTTTGGTTTCTATTTTATGACTCCTAATCTACAAATGGATGGTGTGTGAACTTCCCTTCTATGTTTCCTCACTTCACTCTCAATCCATTTAAGTCTGTGGTTTTTCCTTTAGCCTGTATGTAAGTTATGAGCACATACATTATATTAATATGCATCTGGATCTGTGTGGCTTACCACCCATGCCAAACTATTTCCTGGGGGAAACCCTGGGGGTAACCAAATGCATATGTCCTCATAAGGACAGAGGAATATGAATACCAGTGCAAACACACTGAAATGCATCATATAGTGGTATGAATTTTGTGCATGAGAGTTGGCGCCTATCGCTGTAGGTGTATAACCTAGATGGAATGATTGGTTGCACCTTTCCTGCCCCACAGACTCCATTAAATGACCAGAAGACACTGGGCATTCAGACCACTTCACTCCTTATTCAAACTGCACGAATCAGCAAGCTGACTCCTGGACCCACATTCCCTGTCAATTTACAGACACAGGCAAAAACACAAAGATATACACACAAATACACATGCTACTTCAAGCCCTAAAGGACTTTCAGCCTCAGGTAAAGACAGGCCCTATTTTCTGCCTGTTATGACATAGGTCGTCCTCTGGTGTGTATATGTGTGTCCATTCTATAGGACTCAGCAGCACAACAGGATGTATAGCTTTGGCCATCAAACCTGAGGAAAATTGCATGATTCAAGCCCACAGAACCCATCAGTATGGAAACCAATCCATCGGAACTATTTTGATACGGCTGCAGGTCTGCAGAAACCATCATCCCCCTCTGTGGCAGAGCCCTGTCATGCATAGGAACCGCTCTCCATGTGTGGTCTAGTCTGATCCTAAAATAAGTTTTTTAGTGACTTTTGCAGGAGGTATGAAATTACTGTCCACAATATAAATGGGCAAGAGTGCAGTCTTAGCCTGTTTATATTTTCACTGTTTGAACAAAAAGATTGCATTTTGAAAGGCTGCCACATTATATCCACCAGCACAACAGGAGCTAAAAGTGTTGCCTGACTTGACTCTTTTACCTGGTCCAAATGGTATGTGGACACACTTGTAAGACAAGTGTGAGGAGCACAAGAGGAGTTTCAGCTCACGTGCATAAAAGAATTATGGGGAAAGTGTGTGGGTAAAAAGAAATGTGCACGGGCGAGAACTGAATGTGCGTATGGCAAAGGGTGTGCAAGGGGGTAAATAAGGTCAGACGTGCTGTTGCCAGGACAACAACCAATCCGGAGCTAGCATTGGTGCCAAGCCAACACCCCACCCATCCATCCTTCACTCCATCCGTCTTTTTGCCTGCATCCCTCTGTCGGACAGCCTAAACCTCAGAGTAATGAGTGCTCTCCATGTTGCTGCAGTCTAAATGGAGCTGCAGTGTAAATACAGGGCTGATTTGTACAGGTGCCAGGCTTGGATACATAAACCTGAATATAGCTGTAGTACCTCACTGCTCAGACACTGACAGGATGGTTCGGGGAGCCAGACAGTGACAGCTATGATGGGTGGACACAAGAAGCTATGATTCAAACTAGTTATGAAATCTATCAAAGTGTACTGCTACAAAGTGGCAGCTGGGCTGATTCACCGTGTCAACATCATTTGTGTCATATTTATGTACAAACCTACTGTTCAGGACCATTAGCTTTGTATACGGTACCTGAGCAGACAAGTGCAACTAAACAGAAGGTTTAAAGTTAATTAATTAATGTTAACATTGAAGAAACACAATGGTTGGTCAGATTTGGGTTTATGCAGTTTGGGTAGGCGTAGTAAGACTAAGGGGAAAGTGGGAAATTTATATTATATATATATATAAAAAGATATGTTCTACAAGTTGATGCAAAAATATTGTTTTTCTTGTTTTACAATTTTTATGTCCATCATAAAAGCTGTAAAAATGAGAACACCACAACAACCTTTATCACCGACTAATCATTGATTAAAAAATTAAAATCGGGCCAGCTTCTCAAATTCTCCGTTTTATACATATTTTTCAATATAACTATGTTATTAACTAGTGTACGGCAATTCAGGGCACAGTCATTTCAGGTGCTCAGGCAATTTGGTTTTCAGTGTGTTGCCCATGAAGACTGACATGTTGACAAGAAGAGCTGCAGATCCAACCTATGTTGTTCCAATATATTTGGCATTTGTGCTACTCCTCAAAAATATGTTGTTTTATATGTCTAACAGTTAACCAGATTAATGATCTGATCGTTTAATTGCGTTTTGTTTCCATTTTCAAATCACAAAAATCATATTTATTTTTAAAATGCCGCCGTGCAATGACAATTTGACTTTGGAGCTGTTAGCTGCGTTGAAAACTCGTGTCTGCCAGACAACAATGCAGCTAACTGACACTCAACATAATACAACTCATCTTTACAGCAGTGTTTACATTTGTGCTTGTGTCATGATATGTACTGTTGCTGTCATCTTAAACATCACATTATCAACATTTTTCAATACCATCTTTATTTGTGACATCTAAGAGAAGTCATTTTTAAATCCCTTTCTTACACGAAGAAGTCTGCGCTGTGCACCCTCATCTATGGTTTTAACTATACTTAACTACGCTTATCTGTGTCCCAGGTCTTTCGGCAAGGCCCACCTGTGTAAGTGGGTTAAGGAGGACATGCAACACCCGTTAAAACATAGACACACACTTATTCAGACACACTCTTCACAATAGTGAAAAGGGCGCTCGCAAAGCAGATACACTAAGCCAATAAATCAGAGTTGGCTTTTAGAATCCATCATTTACTAAGTGGGTCACACTTCTGATGTCGTAGACACTCTCTTTCCTTTTGCTGTACTCTGTTTGTGTCTCTCTCCCCACGATGTGAAGGTCAGTGCTGGATAGGCAGCATAGACTGCGCATTCCCTCTCACTTCCCTGCTGTATCTGATTATTTGCTGGTTGTTAGCAGAGGAATAGTCAGCTGGAGGACTGGAGCTGTCCTTCATTCAGCCAGCGAGTCAGTCAGTCAGACACGCACATAGAGACAGCACAGTTAAGACATGTCAAGGTAACCTACCCTATAACACAACCAACAGGCTTGAATTATTTAAAGGAGAAGATGGAGAGAAACAGATTTGAGAGGCACAAGTTAAGGAGTAAATAGAGTAACGCTGGCCTTTTTCAGTCCCTCTGACTTCTGCTGAACTTATTTAAAAACTTCTATTCTTGGTTTCACTCCCATCTGCTTTCTCTCACCCCATCTTCAGCAGGTCGCATTTCCTTCCCCTGTCAGCATGTCTACACCTTCTCATCTTCTCTTCCCTCCACTGCTTCTTCCACCACCATTTCACCCACTTTGCCGCCCCCCCCCCCCTTCCTTCGTTGTCTTTCTCTCTGTTTATCTAAGCACTTTCACGGTCACTGCTTTGGAATCCCAGGAGTCTAAACTGCCCCCTTCATGTCTCCCTCCCTCACAGCTGATCCATGCTTCTCTCTCGCTCTCCATCTTTCTCCATCACAACGCTTAAGATTCACATCGCTCTGTGCATCGAGGGTATGTAAGATCCCCCTTATTCTTCCTCAAGGCAGCCAGCTTTGTCCTGCTCTATAGTCACGCACAGACGACAGCTCTACCGACTGAGCTACTGCTGCCCCAAAAGCATTGCTCTCACCAAGCCTCAAACTTGTGACCTTAATATAATAGTATTTATAATATTAGATGGATAGTATTTTGGGTTGTCTTGTAATAAGCTAATGTAGTAGAGTTTAATTTAGTGTAAGTGTGTGAAAAAAACTTTGAAATATGTGACGAGACAGGATTCTCTGCCTTGAAGCTGGATGTCTTAAAAAGGGCAGTTCCACATCACTGATGAAGGGTTTAAACACAATAAGAAGGAAGGAGGGGGGATGTTTTTAAGGGCAGAGAGGAAGGAAGCGGTGAGTGTCAAGTGGAGAGGTGCAGATGCCAGCCGCACATAGTGCTAAAAGCCAAACTCTGGACTGGGATTAACTGATTAATTTGGGATTAAAGATGACTGGTCGCTACTTTAAGTAATGAACCACAATTACCTAAAATGACAAGATTAACACACAGGAGGTACAGTACAGTATGTATGAGTGCAGGTCAGTGTTGTTTCTTAAATCAGTTGCAATACACTTCCTTTGATGGAAAACAACACTGCTAAATCCATCAGGGAGCCTCCCCAAATGTTAAAATATAAATAAAATATAAATATAAAATATGTAGTGAGTAAGGGATTTTGACTTTCATATCCAGGCATTTGTCACTGGGTGTATTTTAGGAGAACACATACGTTAATTCCACAATCATAAACACTGAGTGTCTGCTCCAGTGTTTTGAGAAGTGCACTTAGTGCAAGAACTCCATTTCCAGCTGAATGGGAGAGCAATGAGATTCATGAGTTCTCCTGCTACAAGGCCATAGCTATGGAGATTTGGTACAAGGCTATTTCCCCCTCTTCCATTCAGCACAAAATAAAACCACCACTTCGGATGCTCTCAGACTATGAATTATAGTTATCTGATCATTTCTGATGAACACAACAAAACATATGTTTGAGCACTCAAAAAGTACAATTGATTTTAAAATGACATAATAGTTTACATAATATTTAAAATGAGCGACAAAGAAGCAATTTAGTTTTTTGTGGGTTACTCTGTTTTCTACCATGTCAGCAGCCAGTCAGTTTAATAGATGGTACAAGCTATATTAGGATCCTACAATTACAATAACAGACAGTTTGTATGGAACTGCGAGTAGAGGAAACTTATAGTAGAGGGTGAACTGATACCACTCATAGCTGGATAACTGCAGGGTGATCAAAGAGCTAATTCTGGATAAACGTCTGGCAGAAAGGTGGCATAAAAATAAAAATAAAGAGAGAGATAAAATAGTTGATCAAGCTGTGCATTACTGCACACACAAACATAAGGTGGTACTGGTTATTGCTGCAAAAATAACACATTGAAATATGGTGACACACATAAACACAAATACCAAAACTATATCTCATCATCTTACTGGAACTTTTTCCACATGTAATGCTTTTTAAAGAGGTTTAGAGTGAATGACTACACACAGAATGCTTAGTCAAGACATACAACAAACAAACCTGAAAGCCATGTCAGTTTTAAATAGAATGGGATTCCTACATGGACTCTCTTCAGAGTCTGAGCAGCCATGTGTGCGATGTGTGTGTATACAGGCAGGGCAATGGTACTATTGATAGTGTGTGTGTGTGCTTCTCTCCCCTACGCCTGTGTGTGTGTGTGTGTGTGTGTGTGTGTTGGTAGGTAGGAAGGGGCGGAGGTGAGGGTTTGC
>JAUYWH010000008.1:10373263-10375763 GCA_034779795.1 Ctenopoma multispine | reverse complement strand
ATGCTTGTTCACCGTGTCTGCTCTGACAGCTCCAAGCTGAACTGTGACTATCTGATCCATTTTAATACAGACATCCTCACCGCAAGGCCTCTCCCTAGACCTCATTTTCAACACAGTGTGCTGGAGTCTTCCTGTGTGTGTGTCTGGGGTTTCATTTCAATCGCAAAGATGATTGTATAATATTTTTATGTTGGCATAATATAACTCTAATGAAGGATTACTGATTTTAATAGATGCACATAAAAAAGCAGTGTAAGTTTGAAAGTAATTTTAAACTATTACTGCAATGGCTCTCTTGAAACTAATCATAAAATGAGGCAACGTAACATTTTGGAGCTAAAGACACAGTTACACAATACTCTATCTGCATGCCCCACCCCAAAAAAAAGAAGCAAAAAAAAAAAATAAATAAAAAAAAAGCACCCAAAGGCAATAACACGCCTTTTCCCTCGAACACTTTAGTCACACCTAAAATCAACTAACGAGTGGAAACAAAACAATGCCCTATTTAGAAGAGAGGCCAGCACAGCGGTTGGTAAATGTTCCCACAGCCACACACCATTGGCCGGAATAGAGAATTTTTCCAGTCAAAGCCACTTTCTCAGAAAAAAAAGAAAAAGGCAAAAACAAAAACACTAATAAACTGTTATAATAGGGCTGGGTATCCTGGTGCATTTCTGGGTTTTGTTTTTCTAGAACTGAAATTTATCAAACTCCATCTCCTTTCAAGGAAACAAAGACTTCCCTTTTACGTAAACCAGGAGGTCAGTTCCAAGCGCAGCACAGGTCTCATAGAGCTATTGTTCTACTGAGAACCAACAGCCATGGCACCAAATGTCATTTCAAAGACTTTCAAATCACTAAAAACACTGCTCATTGTTTCCTGCCAGAGATGAAGACACTCAAATGTACACATAGTTAATCCATCCCCAGTTTAGTTCTAGATAACACACTAAATAGAACAAACAAACAGACAAAGCACATTTACAAAGACAGATAAGGTGCACAAATGCACTAACACACACATGCCTGGATCTACATAGACCACAGCAATAAGCAATGACACAGTAAGACACAGAAAAAGGAGAGAGACATTGATACAGCCTGATGACAGCTGAAGAGAGTGAAAGACACAAGGGGGAGGGAGGGGGGTGGCAGAGAGAAAGAGAGAGAGATTGCTTTGTTAGCAGGATAGGGAATAAAGTGGTAATTACCTCACCATAGGTTTGTTGATTATAGTTCAGCCAGGTTCTCCATGTTAATCATTTACCAGGGGAAGACAGAGATTAGTACAGAGACAGACACAGAGAGGAGAGATAGCAGGCAGTGCGAGAAATACATTCATTTGCATGCATATGCATGACAGGGAGGGAATAGACACAGACAGACTGACATGTGAAAAAATAATAATAAAAAAAAAGTAAATACATGGGTCTAAAAGTACAATCATCTGCCCTGACATGGTATGTGTGTGTATATGTGTGTGTGCAAAAAGGTATGGTATGCAGAATGTGATTTACTTTGGTATTTAAGCTAGATCATTCATGAGTGCACACAGAGGGAAATGATGCATAAACAGAGCAGAGATTACACGGAAGACTTATGAGGGCTGCTTTCAATAAAGATACAGAAAACCAATACAAATATTCATCTCCTCACGCACCATTTAAACATGCTTCACTGGCTTGGAGCTCGACCTTAGCTGTTGTCAGACGAGGAGAGAGAAAGAGACACAAAGAGAGAGTTCAGAGACTGGTTCTGGATTGGTTTGGTGTTATTTTGAAAAGGTCCAAACTTGCAGAGTGAGTTCAACTGTGTACTAAAGCAGATACAGGTAAGAAGATTTGGTTATATTATTCCTATTGTGCATATAAAAGCTATAACACTGTTATCTCCTTTTAAACTCTGCTAGAATGCTGTTAAAGCTAGAAACTAAGAAGAGGAAGCAAGGAATTGGAGACAAGTCTGAAGTTTGAGGTGTGATCCAGAGGAACTGTTGCAACAAGTTTGCAGATAAAAGGGAAAAGGAAAAGTAGAGGTGCGAGCCAAGAACAAGGGTAAGTCAGAGGACAAGGCAATGAAGTAGGTGATTAAAGGCTCAGGTATGGGTGACATTCATTCTTGTTACAGATGTCTGAGCAGCTCATATATACAGTAGATGGTAAAAGCCTCTTTCAAAGCCATCTCTTGCAAAAAAAAGCCAATTCAATCCTTAGTTTTAGTGTTCTGAGTAAACTTCCTGACAGACCCTGAATGAATTTATGAGGATGAATGTAGCACAAGAAGTAGACATTGTTGTATCAGCAACAAGCAGGCTGGTCAACTTATTTAGTTCTACAGGTTTTAAAGTGCACTATGGCACACAAGAGGGAGCTGAATATACCAATAAACTAGGCTGAGGTAAGCTACAGTACACCGGGAAAACATAAACACACACACACACACACACACACACACACACACACACACACACACACACACACACACACACACACACACA
>JAUYWH010000008.1:10339659-10365069 GCA_034779795.1 Ctenopoma multispine | reverse complement strand
TCAATAGCCCACTTAGAAATCCCCTTACTGATAAAAATGCTGATGTGTCAAATACTTATTTCCCCCGCTGTATGTGTAGTCAACAAAAAAAGGTAGTAGTAAGTGCTTTTAGTAGTTTTTAGTACTAGTTTAATATTGTGTATCACTGTTCCTCATTCTTTCCTGTCACTTACTTTCCATCTCTCCTGTCCTCATCCTCTTACCTCTTGCAGCATTTGTGGATGATTAGTAGAATCAGATGGAAGCAAGATGAGGACACACGAGCCACTCTGCATATTCATCTGTCCTTCTGTTCTCTCTATTCACCGGACTCCTCGCTGCAGTCCCGTCCACTTTCTCTCCATCTACACTGTGTGTGCCAGCAGTCATCCACTCCCCTAAACACCTTCACAATTTATCCTCTCCTCTGCCTTTCTGTCCCCTACTGTACTATATCCCCCTCTGCCCCTCCTCTGCATCCCAGATGGACAGAGTGCACCCTCTGTAGTAAAATTAACTTTGAGATAAACGAGGGTATGGCTGTTTCTGCATGCAGTGTGATTTTCTGCCAAAAAATGCAGTGAAGGTTATTTCTTGATCTACTTACTGCCAAGATGCTTCACTTTTGTGTCTTACAGCTTCTTTGGTTTATGCTCTGATGTCTAAAGACAAACAATTATTTGTTGTGCCAAAACAGCTTTTATTTGAATCCATCCAAAGAGGAGGCGTCAGGGCACGGGTTGAAGCATCTGTGCCATTACAACACATTCAAGTTTGAACCCCATCAAAGTGCCTTTGAGCAGGGCACAAATCCCTCACCTGTTCAGTCGTGACTCTAGATGAGATAGACAAGTAAAATGTAAGTGAATAATCATCTATTCTTAGCAGCTTTGTTCAACTCAGACAAGTACAGAATTGTCATTTTTGTGTGTCTCTGTAATGCAGCCAAAAAGATGACACCTTGGTGTAAAGTCATAAGTATATGTATTTACATTTAAGTGGATCCATGCTTGTAGGAAAATTGAAGCTTGCAGGTAGAAAAGCCACAAACAAACAAATCTAGATTGAGTTTTTTGTCCCGTCTATAAACCTCTGTATATTCACTCATTTCTCACTTTTGCTAAGCTTGTAGCTTTCTTCATTAAGCATACGCATACGAGTGTTCCCCAGTTTGTGCCTTTGTGTCTGTAATCTGACTGTCAGTGTGTGTGTTTTTGTGGGCAGCGAACTGATGGGGATTTGGCAGACATGCTTATGTGGTAGGAACTAAAAGCAAGTTAATTGTTCCCTTAGGAAACGTTCATACAGGCTGGACCACTTAAAATTATGGGCCGAAGATAAAAATGCAAATTTTTTTTCCGCTGTCAATGACTTTTTCCCCATCAACGATTTTTCCTGTAACTTATTACTGCAGAATCAAACTCTAGCACTGATAGTGTGTGTGCATGTCTTTCTATTGTATCAAGAAATTGTAGTTCAGCATGATTTTTGCACATTTCCTTCAGTCACCAGGACTTCAACCTCGGGGGTAACGTTGGTATTGGGGTTAGGGTAAAGGTTGCATTCAGGCATTTAGTCAGGATGGGACACAAGGGAATGCAGCACATCAGGGAGTGTCCTTTTACCCAGTCACATTGTGGAGGTTTGACTTCTTTTTGGGGACAGTAAAGAAGTCCTTATAATGCATCACTGAATTTTAGTAAGAATACTTGGTTTAAAGTTAAGATAAGACTAGGGTTGAAGTGTGTTTTATTGTCATTAAAAAGCCTCTGTGCTGCTGTTCTTACATCACAGTGGTTGACAGGTTTACAGTGAATACCTCCAAACATTTAATTAAATGGGAAATGAACACATGTTTTCCAATAACCTCACTTCATGCTTTGTAAGTAACTCTACATACACTTTAATTTAATTGCTCTTGGATGAGATGTGCTGTAAAAGAACAAACAATATACACAGTTTATAGCTAAGTTAATTACCCTGATCAGACAGATTTACATCCAATGCAGAAGCAGAAAACTAAATGAAAAAGAACATAAAAGTTTTCTTAACAGGTTTTCTAAACCTCACGTGTCGATACATTGGCTTCTTTGTGATTTGAATTATTAATTGCTAGTTATTGTTATTACTCAAGGTAGTGGATTCTCAGACTGTATCTGTGCGCTGTGCCTTTCTTCCCCTCATCAGTACATGGGTGAAAATGATATCTTCTAATGATTGCCCTCTCATGCTCTCCTCTCCCCCTCTCCCTCGCTGTCTTTCAGTAAATGAGGGAAAGTGATAGGCTTCTCTAATGACCAGTGTGAATAATCACCATCTAAATAAAGTCTTGGTTTGATGCTAGAAATCTCCCAGTCTGCCTTTGTCTTTCTCATCCTGTCTTTAACTCTCCTCTGTCCCATTAGCTGGTGAATCTACTTCTCCATTCTCGTCCTCCTCTGTTGATTTCACACCTAAAACTCTGCTTTTTCCACTTTTTTTCCTGTTTATCTCATGACCAGAGTACTGTCACTCTTTCATCATTGGTTTTCTGGTTAAAATCTTTTTTTTTTTTTTTAGTTCCATGTTCCCCTCTACCTCAAACCAGATGGTTCATTTTTAATGTGCTTGTCAGTTTTCACATCCTCTGTCCATTACAGCTGTTGCGTGTGCGTGTATTTTTCACTCCACAGATCAGAGAGGAGCTCAAATTGACATCCATTTTGGCTGCACGTTTAGCTTTTATATCCTTAGCTGGAATGAACGGTGAGAGGGACTGGAAGACATGAAAGAGTAGTAGAGAGAGTGCTGGGGAGATAAAAGAAAAGCAAGAGAAAAACCTTGCTGTCTGTCCGTACGTTTATTTTGTGCTTACTAAAGTTCTTCTTCTCGCACATTCTCTCTCTCTTCGTTCGGGTGAGGAGGAGCTGAGTTATTAAAACGCCAACCTTTCCAACAAGAGGCAATAAATCAAACTAAATATCCAGGGGAGAGAGAAGAGGAGAGAAAGGAGAGACACAGAAAAGGAGAGAGAGAGAGAGAGAGAGAGAGAGAGAGAGAGAGAGAGAGAGAGAGAGAGTGAACATGGAAATGAAAAATAGGCAGCGTACAAGTCGAGAAGGGGGATTTGATGAGCAGAAGGTTTGGGAAAGAGGGAGAGGAGACGCAATGAGAGAACCGTATTATAAATTGATGTAGGTGATGAGAGGAGAAGAAAGTATCAAGGAAAATAATGAGAGTCTCATCCGGACGGTCTGATGCCTGCCTTAGCCTCATCCACTTTGATTACAGACAGGCCGGCCAATCAGGGTTAATTCACCATCACTGCAAATCAGTCACTGAGCGACTGCTTTTCAAGGTAACCACAAATATTTTCTCCGGTTTGTGGTAAATGTGACTCAGAAAAATTTGAGGAATGGATGCAGAAGACTTGATGGATGGATGAATTCAGTTAGAAAAAGTCAGTTAGGTTTCAGGCCTGTCTGTGTCTGTATGATGTTGATCACAAACAGATCGAAAAACAGCGCCTCATCTTAACCCTCACACAAGGCAAAGAAAACGTGTGGCAACCCTTTGGCATCTACTATGAAACATATATTTCTGAAAATGCTAAGTGTGTTGTCTGTATAAGACACTGAAGTACATAAAGTAGCTGCACTGGTCACTAAGACACATTTGGCATTCCAGAGAAAATAGAGGCATTGATGCACTGCCCCCATTTCCCAAAAATGTTACAATATTATAAAACAATATTAGACATCAATCAGTTTCTGGTATGAACATAATACATAACCAAACCCACCCTAGACGTAACTCTGCTTGATATGTAGTGTGGTCTTGGGACTTGCCTTGGGGCTCGGCTGTGTAATTTTTGCCAACAGCAAAAGGCAGAGATGGAGCAACACCTCTGTGCTGCGGCCTGCATAAGGAGATGAGAGGCAACTTCTTTACCAATATAAAATCCAAATGCAAAGTGTCTGACACATTCTCAACCCAAAACTAAATTTAATATTTACTTAGGGAAGGAACTGACCTTGTCATAGACTCAGCAAAATCTGTCAAACCGTAGAACAACCCAGAGGAAAACCAACAGTTTTCCATAAAAATCTGTCATTTTTTTTCTTGTGTTATCTGAAAAGTTTGTTTCTGTGGTTCTTACCATTGCAATGACATTCAATTGTTAAATATTTCTCATCTTGTCAAATATCGTCTTTTATTTTTGTTCATAATGAAATCAGCTATTTCAGTCTTTCATTATATAGCAGAACAGAAATGATTCATCAGTTAATAAAAAGTAGATTTTTTTTTAAATGAGCAGTTGTCTAAACAATCTAATAATGCACTACATTTACTAGCTGCTCTGGAGCATTTTCCTTAGCAGATGAAGTTTTTAGTTGCCATGGAAATGTTGACATTTGAATTTTTCAGAGCATTTCAACAACTTAATTTTCATGTTTAAAAAGTTGATGGCCAGCAGTAACCAGTTACCAGGAAAATAATTATGTAATTAATTTCCAAATTAAATAATCAGTTACAGTTACTGAGAAACATGTAATTAAATATGAGATTAAATTGCCCTTAATAATCAAAATGTTGTAGCACAAAGAGGTTACTATGGTAAACATTCTCTTGTTTTAGTGGTTGTGGTTTTAATCTTATTTCAGGTTGTGTAGAAGATTTCTAATATACTTTAAGTCTGATAATAATGACTGTTTGGGGGGTTTACGCTGCCTGCTTTAAATGCATATAGTACGTTTGAGCTTTATTGCCCAGTTTAAACATTTGTTGGTAAGTAATCAAAAAGTAACCACTTTGAAGTAATTCAACTTTTTATTACATTTAATCTGTAACCTTACATTTACCAAAGTTATTGTTAATACTGTTGATATTAATGCAGGTGATAAAAGTTGGATTCAATGTTCTCCAAGTGCAGCTTCTCAACAAAATTTAAAACTTTTCTGTGTTTGCCTATAATTATATATTTAATTTAGTTGTTTTTAGATCAGTTTTGGCAATAGCTTACTCACTTATGGCCATAACTTGAGTTTAAATTTGAGACAGACGCAGTATGGAGGAGACAGAGGACAGAGGAGGCAGTTTGAGTGTGTCATTGACATGGCTTTGAGGTTAAGTGGTTAAATTGTTTAGGGCCTCTTAAGTGGCTGTTATTTTTTCTCCTTCATCCCTTGCCCTCTGCCTCTACCACATTCATCTTTAAATGTCTAATATGTGGAGAGAGACATCAATCATAACTCAGAGACACACAAATACACACCGAAAAGCACGTACACAATCAGTATTTCTATCCACATGCTGTACATTATGCACTTTTCACAGATGGACACTGTGCTTATACGTGTGTGTGTTTTTTTAGAGATTCCGGAAACTTCCAGGGTAATAGAGAGATTCAGGCAGCGTGAAAGAGAGATGGAGCCATAAAGAGTTACACTCTTGTTCTCTCTCCTTCATCTCTTCTCCCACTGGACCATGAGATGGGCTGTATTTCACTACATGCATTTAAAACACAAAGCAATTATTATTTGCCAAGTCTGAGAGTGATTATGTAATTTTTTAAACAAGCTTCCTCTGCTTTGTATTTTATGTGAAGTCATTTTTGGTTAAAGGTCTGACTTTATAATGTATGAAAATAGAATTTAGGAATCCCCCTGCTGAGAGCTAATTTAAGGCACTGTTATAAAAAGGAAACCAGCTGATCACAACAGTGTTTCATAATGGATCAAGAAGTGGAGAATTCAGTAAATGGTCTTGTCTGAGGATCTGAGGACTGCCACAAATTATATATTCGACAGTTTCTCCTAACATGAAAATGCTTTCCTGCTAACAATTTGTATCTGATTTTTGAACACTGTGATTATTAAATTCTTTGAAATTCCATCTTAGTGTAAAGTCAACTTCAGTCAAAAGGCACTGTATCTCAGTTATAATTCAAGGTATAATTTAAAAGTTATAACACCTTAGAAACCCTCTTTATTACTAACAGTGCAATGTTTTAACTGAACGCCCCTGGTCAACACTGTTTCTGAATAAAATGAGCAATACAATTCTGGAAACCCTGGAAAACCTACAGCCTTTGGTTAAATGAGTGAACTTTTCATGCTTTTTATTCATATGTTTGGGTCTGAGGCAATAGTTGACCCTTAGAAACAGGCTTGAAAGACAGAGGCATCCTCCTACTGCTGTGAGGATGGAAAACAACTGCAAGTGCATGAAAACAAGATAATGAATTATGGAAAAGCAAACAGAGATCATCTGGAGACAACATTAGCTCGAGACCACATGGTTAGGCTATTGTTTGCTGTTTTGTCAGTTCATTTTAAAATGCAAAATCGCATAGGTTGATTTAGTATTTTTGCCACCAGAATTTTAATTTACAAGATAGTCTTTCATTTTATATTTTCCTGTATCTGTGGACTTTTCTCCTCAGCATACAAATTTCTGCCTCTTTATGCTCAAGGATCTGAAAGAGATGTGGGAAAGCAACAGCATATATTAATAAATGGTTTTACATTAATGAATGGACTCTATACTTAGAGTGCTTTCACTCATACACACATGCACACACCGCTATGTTATACACACAAGAGACCTGTCACTACTGTACTATTTAGGGTGCCAGTAACTGAATAACATATTCAGGATTAGTTTAGCCTGAGATACTGGCAACTGTAAGACAGTTAGTATTTGTGCATCTCTGTGTGTATTCTGTGTATTCATTGGAATAGATAACCCACATATCAATAATTCATTTTGCGAGCTGCTCAATCACATACTCAGGAATCCATCTCTGCATCTTTCTCACCTGCAGGGATTACAAGAGGTGTGGTGATGGGACACTCTCGATGGTGGTTTCAAATTAGCATGCTTTCCTGTGACAGCCACCAGTATTTGGGAATATGCCATAACCAATGGTGCTGGTTTTACTGGGTGATTTGTTGTTGCAATAGAGTATCACGTGATTGTGTATAGCTGGAGGAATTTCAACCTTTAAGACCTGGAAGGGGGCATATAAATTATAAAAACAACTAATCCTAGAAGGCATACACACTGCTGAGAAAATAGTGAACAATAATTCAGGCTTTGTTCACTGTTGAAACATGTTGATTTGGGTTTAAAGTGAGGCCTGTGGATTTCAAAAAAAAAGAAAAGAAATGTATTTATTTTAAGCTCATGCTTATAGTAGCCGTAGTCGTTCTAGCAGCTCCGTAAGGCTGGACACAATGATGCTTTGGTGCTTTACGCCAAATGCTAATATGCTAATATTTAGCAGGTATGTTAAGCATCTTCAGAAACTTAGTTTAGCCTATTAGCATGCTAACTTAATTATCAGTAATAACAAAGTATAGATGAGATTAGGAATTCTTACAGTTTTGCAGATATTTGATCAAAAACAAAGGAATGACAAAATAAAAGTATCAAAAAAGTGCCAAATGTCACAGCAATGCATCCAATATTGACCATCTATTTCATTAAAAGCCAAAAATGTTAACCTTGTGGTGGTAGGAAGAGGAGGATCACCAAAACCATTAAGTTGTACTGTTTGGGAACCATAAATGTGAATGTACACTGTATGTTGAAACATTTCACTGAATAAGTGAAATACAGCATGGCTGGTGCTTGGAAAATGGAGGGACCTTGATTGTTGGTAGCAAATGTCACAGCAGATCATCCAACAATTATCAAGGTATTTCACTCTAAACACAACAAATGTCAGCCTCATTAAAGTTCTATGGCTATGACAGGGCCGTGACTGTAGCATGGCCAAAATTTCATCTGGAAAAAAAGTCCTTTCTGTTTTCCTCCAATTTCATTCTTGTACCAATTTAATTAACATCATGTCTAAACATCACTCCATTGTTTTTGCATGTTGATCTGTGCTCCTACTTTCTGTCTTTATTAATCTCTGTTTTGTGTAAAAAAGTGTAGTTGTGGCATTATCGCACTATAGGTGTCCTGGGGTCCCCTGACACGACAGACAGGTGGACAGTAGCTTGTTAGTATAGGCACCAACTGTGAGTGCGCTGTGACCTTTGAATGGAGTTTGGAGCTGCAAACAGTTAGGACTCCTCCACCCGGCTGCTCTTTCTGTCTGTGACCCTGCAGCCAGAAGCTCATACAAAGTTTAGTCCCTGGTCAAAGGTCAGGGAACAAAAGGTAAAGAAAGATATACTCACACAGGGACCCCTAATAATGACATTTGGTCGTGCTATGTTGACAGCCATTGGCCCACCACTGCTATTGATTACACAGATAATGGTTACGGTACTGAAATCTCTTACTGAGTCACTGTTACAACACATGCTAGTTGTTACCAGACCTAGCAATGATAAAAACACATTATACAAGGTGTGTGCTTGTGCATCTCTAAGTCTACAAGTTACGTTTTTATGTCTCTAAGTTTGCATCTCTACACGCATTTGATGATAATACAACTCAAGGAATACCATACAATTCAATTAGAGGTAAGCTTTTTTTGTTGCAACAAACATAACAAACCAAACCCTACCACAGGTCACATTTGCTGTCCTGTAGCCTTCAACCACTTTCTGGACAGATCTCATTGAAGTGTAGTTCAACAAATTATATTTTTACTGAGAATTTTGTGTTTACAATAAAGATGGCAAGTTTGTACTTAGAAATAAAGACATTTTTAGAAAATAAAAACACAATATTACCACAAGGTCTATTTAGTAGCTGATCAGCATTTGATAATCACACAAGCTGGACATACTAAAAAATAAAAAATAAATTTTTTTGTTTTAAGTAGTATTTAAGAGTCTGTAGTCTCTTATTGTTTCAAAAGCACAAAATTTAAACTGGATCTTCTTGCAGTTCATCGTTTTGTTTTGATAGCACAAATATATGGTAATTAAATGAACACAGATCTACTATATTACTGAAGCCAGGAAATTTTCATATCTACAAATTAATAGTTTTATATTGAAATTAAACAGTAAATACTGGAACCCCCAGCTCTATGTGAGCCAGTGAATCAGTGTATATGAGTGCATAATTAAAGTCAATGTAGATAATGGGCTAAACATGTAAAATCAGCACATCGTTGGCTCATTTATTTACATTATTGCAATCAGTTGCTTTGTGACTACACAGTGCATATGGTATTATTTTTGCTTCATGCTGTGTGTATGTACATGAATGCCAAAAACAAGAACTGGCATGGACCACCCTCAACTCCATCCAAACTTATCCCTCTATCCCTGCGGGCTTTTGAGTGGAGAGAAATGCAGATGACAACAGTGAGAGGCAGAGAATGAGGGATGATCCACAGAAGTGTATAGTTCTCATGTGTGGAAAAGAGAAGGAAGAGGAAAGAAAGCAGGAGAAGGAGAGGTAAGTGGTTTACAGTACTGTGTGTACTGAATGTAGGAGGGGTGGAGCAGAAGCAGCAAGACTAGAGGAGGCATTGACTGGCTTGGAAAGACAATAAAAATAGTGCTGACATGGTGCACCTAATGTGTGTGTGTTTGTCAGCATGAAACAGGGAAGAAGAAGAGGCAGATTGGAAAAGAAAGACTTCCCAGAGCAGTGATGAAAAAAATGGAATGATGTCGAAATGAAGGACAGATATCAAAGTGAAGGAGGTGGAAGAGCACAAGTTGCTTCCATTACAAATCCAGGTGTTAAATGGCAGCTATTTAGTTAACTGCAGATGGGACTGCTAGATTGCGAGAATTGAGAAGGGGACAAAAGATGTAGTGGGGAAAGAGCAGGATGAGAAGTGGCAGAGGACGATTTGAGATGGTGGGAGCAGTGAGGAGAACTGTGGGAGAAAATATGGTTGCCATGCAAAAGCAAGAACAGGGGAGTACAGAGGTAAAGAAGGAGGGAGGAAAGAGGGATGGAGGGTTGAGATGATGGATGCGCTGCTCTCGTTTCGTGCCCCCTAACGAAGACTCTAATTAGTGTTTGTGTAATTCCACACTGTCTCCTCCGCCTGCTCATCTTAATTAACTACATTCATCTTCCCCTCCCTCCATCCATCCCTTTCTCTCATGCTCCCTCCCTCTGCCCTCCTAAAATAACATACTGACTGTCTGAACCCCACCTGGACCAGACCTGCTTTTACTTACTCACTATCTCTCTTTCCTTCTCTTCCGCCACCCGCCTTTACTCCCTCTATCCCCTCCATCCTTTTCTTTTACTGTATGCATTCTTCTGCCATCTGATGTCTCTCTCTCTCTCTCTCTGTTTTCTCACTGCCTCACCTTGAAAAAACTATCCTCTTTTTTTTTTCGGCACTGTGTTAGCGCTTGGCCGGCGTAAAAGCCTGCCCACCCCTGTGAGTCTCCAGAGCCATGTATTGTGACAGCCCATTTAGTCACCTCAGTCATTAATTTCATCAATAGGCTCAAGAAGTAGCAGCGACACCACCAGAAATACATGACTGCTCCAAGTGAGTCATACATTAAAGCCAAGTGACATCCCCCCCTGCCCCTCACCAACATAACAAGCCAATAAATTCAGCACTAACTCTAAAACAAATTGAGGATGACACGAGGCAAACAAAACAAGGAAACAAGGGAAAAAGGAGTCACACAAATTATTTCAATGAATCTGGCTCTACTTCAGCTATATGGGGGCCAATTGGGGACAGTTACACAAGTGTTTGAATGGCAATCTGAGGAGGATGAGAGATGGAGAGGGCTGTGTGAAGTGCTTTTACAGATGGAGATGACAGAGCTGTTGATGACTGGTCTGTATTGTGTTATTGCAGTGAGCAGCGGATGGATCGGAGTACCTGTCATCATTTAGCCCCACATTCTGAAATGGCTTTCCTGCTTTCAGCCTTTCAGCAGTCAGTCAGTGTGACAAAGGACTGCTGGGAGTCAGAGCACCCCATCTCTGCACACACACATACGTGTATACACTGTTGTAAATATTCTGCACACATGGGCACCCATGCACACAAACCCAATCAGACAGGCGGTAGAAGAGGGAGCTTAGCACTCACTTTTGCACAATTCAGGTGCCATTTAAAGTTGTTACAAGGGGAAAAAATACATTTAATTTGTATTTATGTCTTTCTTACTCTGGATATATGTGTGTATGCATTTGTGTGTGTTTGTGTGTATGGATGCTCTGGATGCAGTAGTAAGCTCCACTTTGCTGAGAGCAGCAGAAATGTTTTTTTATTACCTGTGGTATGGACACCAAAGACACCCATAATGCACCATCACAACCCAAAATTCATTTCACCCTTTAAATCTGAAGGCGGCCTGTGCTTTGCCAGATATCCATCATATTGCCCAAATGGAGAAAAGACACAAAAATGCCTGCCCTACACCCACACACATGCTACATTGATAGTAATTACAAGCCAATTGGTGCCACCTCCTGTTGAAGGTCAGAGGTTAATTTACCAGGGTTTTACTTCACAACGCTTTCACACAAGCAGAGAAAAGGGAGGCAGACCGAGAGCAATGGGGAGGAGATGGAGGAGGAAGCCAGGAGCCATAGGGCGACAGAGATAGCAGTGAAGAAAGAAATAAGGGATTGAGATAGAATGACAAGGAAGAGGCTAGAGGCAAGAAAGAAACAGAAAGAGAGGGAAATGGTGAGCAACAGAGATACAGACATAGAGGACACCGACTATCTACCAATCACAATGGTCCATATGGGCAAAAATCTCCCCACTGTCTTTTCAGCTTCCTGCACAGATATGATGTCATCATCAGAAGCTCCAAGAAACTGTCCTTGAGGGTGGAAGGTGCCTTTAGGCATTGATCTCAGATCAGCTTAGCCACTAGAATACCTAACCTTTAACAATAAAAGGAAAATGCAAATCTGACCTTAGATGACAGTGTAAGTTAAACCTCTTCCCACTCTCCTAATCTCAGTGCCCACTGGGCTCAGTGTCACCTGTGCTGCTGTTGCTGCTGCTGCTGCTGCTGCTGTGGTTGATGAAATGTAGATGTTACAAAGAACTGGTGGCAGCTGGCTTTTTCAACCTGCACCTGTACCTTTTCAGTGTGTGTGCATTAGTGCTTCTATAGGGGAGGGGCTGGTTCTTTTGTATGTGTTTGTCTGCCTGTGTGTGTGCATACCTGCTGTTTTCAGTGTTTTTGTGCTGTCTCTAGAAGTACACTCAAGGGGAATGATACAGAACTGAGAGCTGTTGATGTATGAGGCGTCAGGAAGATTTGTCTAAATAGCCCCAAAGTCCAACTAGTCTAACACACAAACTTGCAGCCATTCATGTGCACACTTGCTTCTAAAATACCGATACACAGCACACATGCACACATATTGCTAAATATCTATGTAAATGCCTAAACATTTTAATTGTTTTTGCAACATCTGTAGATCTGCAGACAGGTTACAAAATAAAGTGAAGACTGAATAATTGGAGACATATAATTAATTCACATGCCTCCATAACATGTAAAAAACAGAACAAGCCCTGTTTTACAACAGGTGAAAATATGTAATTGACTTTTGAATTGTTTAACAAATACACAAACAATGAGAATGAAGTGCTAAGGCTGTCACTGTTACAACATTTTGACCCTTCCGGATGGATACTGGCTGCACAAGCATCTCATGGCCTCTTAACTACAGGCTAAGGGCATTTTCAGTTTAATTTGACCTTCTATCTTATTTACCAGTTTTACTTTGTATATTAACGTCTTTGCATGTGTTAGTTTGTAGAAGAAGCTCACACATTTAAGTTAACCTTCAAGTCCAATGTTTATTTCTAACTATTGCAGTTATTTTATTGTATCCAACCCTCTTTGGTAAACCAGTATGCTGCACAGTTATGCCTTACTATACACTTTTGTTTGTGTTTTCTGATTTAAGGTCAATAGCAATTATTCCATTATATACCTAATTTTGAAATATAAAACTTGTGTACTCATGCCTACATGCTTGCTCTGTTAACAAAGTGTTAGTACACCACTATCGTCAAAACATCAAATGACAAAACATCCTTTGAAACGATGCTGCTCCCTGTAGTAGAATTCCAGAGACTTATTATGCCAAAGAGCACAGTTTTTTCCTTTCATTTGTCACTCATCTGTGTATGTGCGGCATATAGTGTGATCTATCACAACTTCTCTTTTGCAGGAGAATAAATACATGGTGCTGAAGACTTGTGAAACAAATGTTATTGCCTGTATTGTTGTCTAAAATGAAGAGAATAAACACTGAATTGTCTAATTTTAAAGTTACTAATTACTTCAATAAACAAATAATGTATTATCCATCCATTATGTCTTTTAACTGTCACCTATGCATTATTTTGTATTAATACACCGAAAATAAGGATTTTTATTATTTTAAAAGGATTTGTAAATTAGTTTTTGTCGTTCAGAAGATGTGTGAATCATGCTCAGGTGTCTTTACAGCCCAGTACATCCCCAGTTATTACTGCAGCCCTCGTTCTTCCTCAGTTTCTTTCTTCAGCTCCTATAAAACCATCTCCCTAGTCACTGATGCGCTCTATTTGATTTATGTCGAGATCTATGGTTAAAAATGCAGAGTAAGTGAATAGCGAAAAGTCTTTGTGTGTGCATGTGATAGTGTGATAGTGTGAGAGATGGGGAAAAAGAGAGATTTGCTATTGTGCATCACTCTCTGTGTGTGATGCTAGTCAGATATTTCTATCAGTGCTGTTGTTAAAATGATAGGCCTCTCAGGCTTAGCTGAAGATTAACATTCCCTGCAGGGATGCGCAGGGAGAATTAATTAAAAAATATATTTATTTATCCAAAAAGAGACATAAAACATCTGTGGACACTTTAATAGCACATGATGGAGGCAGAGAGAGTGCTGACTCATCATTTTGAGAATGCAAATGTGTGCGTAGTGTCTTTTTAAACTATCCAAACTTTCCCCATTTACTTCCCTAAATAAATCAGTCATGTTCTTCCTACAGATCCACATCCATTGACAGAGATTCCCTGCTTTAAAAATATCATGTGAAATTAGAAACTCAGCAGATTCCAGTTTTTTGGATCAGTGTCGGCCTCCTCTCATTGAAATTTGGGATCATTCTCCCGAGGCTACTGACACCAACTTCTGATGTAGAAGTTAAATAAATAAAATCATTTCTCAATGGTAATTTTCGTCAAACCTGCCAAACGCAGCCTAAATATTTGACATGGAAGGAGAGAAGATCAGTGAGAAGTGAGATCAAAGGAGGGTGTGTGTGTGTGTGTGTGTGTGTGTGTGTGTGTGTGTGTGTGTCTATGGGGGGGTATGCATGCGCTCATGTGTGAGCGTGTGCATTGGTATGGTGCAAGTAGTGATGAAACGTATTCTGCAATGTGATATTTTATACCACCACCAAATTCCGCTCCATCTCCTCCACACATGGGAGCAATCTAAACTCAAAGCAATGTCAGTGTGTGTGTGTTGGTCTTTAGCCACTAGCAACTATTCTTCATATTCCCGTCACCTATTCTTCTTCTCTCTCATCTTCCTCTGTCTTCAAAACAACACACACACAAACAAAAAGCGATTGTATTTTTCTTTATCAGTCCCCCTATTTTCTTCGCCCCTACTTGTATTCTGTCTCCTTCGTTCAATATTTCATGCCGTTGAGAGTGTATCTATTCTGAGCTCTCTCTCTTTCTCTCTATCTATATATGCCCTCTCCTCCCTCTCTTCCTCCATCCCTCCCATCCTAAAAAAACCCTCTCTCTGCACATCACTCTTGCTGTCCTCTCGCTCTTTCTGTACCTCTATAAATCTCTCTTTCCCCCTCACTCTCTATATCTCATTGCACTCCTAATGTTCTGTGCCCCATCTAACTCTTTCTCCCAACCCTGACTTACATTCTCTTCCACCCTTTCATTTCCCTTTCCTCCCCCCTCCCCTCTCCCTTCTTCCCTCTGTCCCATTTGCTGACTGAGTTTGCGTGACTATTCAAAAGTATCAGCTCCTCTTCTCCTTTCCTTAACCCCTCACTCCTTCTCTCTCCTCGTTCCCCCTTGGATTCCTCTCCAACCCAAACACAGAGAAAGCCCTGTTCTCTCTTTTTGCACCTCTTTCGCTTTTGCATCCCCTCCCCGCCTCCCCCGCCTTCGCCGTTCTCCTTCTCCCATCCAGTCTTAGTACCTCTCCTCCTCCTCCTCTGCCTTTTTTCCTCCTTCAACGCTCTGTCGTACTCAGCTCCATCACCATCTCCCCCCCACCAGTCTCCTCCTCGCTCTTAGCCTGTACCAGTGTTGTTTTAGGCACAGCAGTGAAAGGTAAACAGAGAGATTGAAAATTCGTGTCAGTCAGTTGGGTGAGAGAGGGACAGGGAAGGAGGGAGTGCAGCAGAGGTGGTGAGGGAGAGAGAGGAGGTGGGGGGAGTGTCAGTACAATTTACTAACACAACAGTGAACAGCGAAGCAGGCCAAGACACAGAACGAGTGGGAGGTGGAGTGAGAAAGAGACTCCCCGTTCAAGAATGCCATTGAAATGCAATGAACATACAAGTATACAAAAATAGTGTTTACTATTACATGCAACAGTCTTGCTGAATTTATATGTACATTTTTTACTTCCTGGGGCCCAAGAGAGGGATGTGTGCCCTACAGGGGCCTAATATCCAGTTATCAGTGCTATGAGAAAGCTCCGATTAGATTTCGAGGTTGCAGAAAGGAGCACTTGACAGATGTGTTGTTGGCCAGCTCTTGGTTGGAAATGTCATAAGAGCCTCAGTGTCACCGCATGCAGTCAGCCCGGAGGTCGTTTCTCATAATAACCCCAATACAAAAGTAATCCAATAGCACTGCAGCCCACGCCTGGAAAATCTAACGTGAATGATTGGAATTGACAGGGGCGTTTGCTGAAACACAACATGTCAGCATCTGTTTAAAATAAACCAAATGGAAAAGAGAGAAATTGAACTCTTTCAAAGTATCACAAACCTGCTTTCATAGGTGTTAGATTTCTAACTTGTCTTGCATCTTAGTTTCCTTTAAAATCCAGCCATACAGTATATTTACAACCCAACCTCCTGTAGCCTGCATACACTCAATCATCCAGGTTCTATATGTTGGGGGTTACAGGGTCACTACACCTAAATTAAAAAGAAAATCTTACTTACTGTAAAGTTTTGGTTTTATCTTCTAACTTCTATCACTAGAATTTCTTCTGTTGCATCTTGAACGTGATTATGATGTTGTCTGTGGTGCTGACATGATGTGTGTAGTGGTCTGGATTTCAAGTAAGATAAGGTCACATGATGGGTGATCAATAAAACTTAATTTAAAGTTAGAAAGTTGACCTTGAGTTGGGAATATTTTGACACATATGCTCGTTCAAGGTCAACAATAAGCCTCCGTGCTTTTATCCTAAAGACTGTCTGGTAAATGTGGAAACTTTGTTTTTCTTAAAGGAATAATTTTACCTTGTGGGAGACTTGGTTCTTGCTGAGAGTTAAATTAAAAATGATATCACATGTTTTTATGCTTTAGATACTGTAAATGTCTGACTCTGTCCAAAGGTAACAACATCCAGTTCCCATACATCTTATTGAATCATACATTGTTTGTCTAAACTTAAGTATAAAAATGTTTTTTTGTCTTGGCAGAGTCACTGTGATGACACATCTAACATCAGGAATCTAGAGACATTTCACACTGTTTCCAATCTTTATGCTTAACCAAGCTGACTGTAACTTTGTCTTTATTGTGCAGAAATGAGAGTTTTTGTTGGACTATTTGTTTAACTTTTCATTGCTGTGAGAAACGCCATTGCACAGAACCTAAACAAACCCGAGATTATCTGCATAGATATCACTAGAGACTTAATCATAAAATATGTATTTTTATGGTTACTATGAAACAACCTTTTAAAAACAGAAAGACTGCATGAGATTATGCTAATGTACATATATAAAACTGTATAAAGGCCGTTTTATTAGGTTCACCTTTGTAATTCAATACAGCAGATCTGTCATGAATTCTAATTTTAAAAGGTTATAATTTCTCAGTTTTTGTTGAAACTGCCAGAGAAGGTGTTAATTCTACTATTCCACACTTGACACTGATCACCGTCGAGTGCTCCGCAGAGCGCCACGGGAGATCATTTCTACCAGTGACCGTCAAACTGTACAACTCCTCCTCCCTCTGTAAGGGAGAGGGGGCTGACAATGATCATGATTATTATACGTGTCTTATTCATATTGTCACTCTCATTGCACTACATTCCATCTCAGACATTTGATCCACCTTAAAATGTTCTGCTTTCTTGAGGTTTTTTGTATTGGTGTTATTTTGTATTTGTGTTGGTGTGAAAAAGTTCTTTCCTTTTGAACTGAGAGCAGCTGCAACAAGGCAAAAACAATTACCCTCTGGGGTTAATAAAGTTATTTGAATCATGAATATGCTCTTTATTAAGGTCATACTGGGTGGGAGAGCATTGGAGTACTTTGTAAAAGGGTTTCTAATGTTTTTTTCATTTAAGTAAATGGGGTGACTGAGGAGAAATAATAGACAGAGAAGCTAAAGGAGGGATGCTCATTAAAAAGTTGCATACCTGCTGTAACGGAGAGAGATGGAGAGAGAGGCAGAGGTAGAGACAGGTGGACCACCAGAGACAAAGCTAACAAAAGACAGAGGCAAAACAGCAGAGCCAAGAAGCAGGGATCACAAAGTGTAGAAAGTTTGCATTGGAAATCGCAGAATAAGGTGAGGAGAAGAGAAGGGAGAGAGAGAGGGAGGGGATTAAATGGACAGCTCGTGAGAGAGGTGGAAGGACTGGAGAAGACAGAGGGATTCCCCGATGGCATCTCATCTCTCTTTCTTTCTTGCTCTCCTTCTCCCTATTTCCCTCCTTTTTTCTCCCAATAAATCATTCTGACTTCTCCTTAACCAACTCATTCCCAGCAGGCAGCTAGAAAACTGTAACAGTCTTTCTTCTATCTGCTATCTCTCTCTTTTTCTCCTCTCCCTCCTCCTGTCTCCTTCCCTGTCTGGCATGGTCCTCTCTTTCTCACACACACACACACACATAAGATGCACAGTTTGTGGCAGTGGATGTCACAGTGGGTGGGGGGTGGGGGGGGCAAATTACTGAACATTTTATCATGTCTCTGCAGGACAGGGGTGATGCAGTAATTTCCAACTCAGAAATATAAAAGTCACATCACACTTGCATGAAAAAAACTCAAAATTCATTATAACTTAATTGCTTTAATAAAATTTTGATGTAAATTTGTATTTATTTTATAAGCTGCAAAATAAAACAGCGGGTCAATTCCTAAAACTCCTCAAATCACTGTAATATCACAACTCAATCCAGTATAACTTACAGTTTCTTTCATTCTTTATGGTGGATGGATAATAAATGGAATGACATGTGCATGCGCCTGAGTGTTAATGTGCTGCAGCTGTAAGAGGATTGGACATGATAATAGTGCTGCACTAGTCTGACTTACAGTGTCTGAGAAGCCAAGCGGGGAGGGGTGGAGTGCACAGTGTAACATGTGAGGTCACACTGGTTGGTGGAGATGTATGTTAAGAGGTGTTTCTGGTGTTTTGCCTTGCAACTGTATAATTAATTGCAGAGCCTCTAGATTGTCTTGCAATACATTGTGCAGGCGTACCTAATACAGTGGCCAGTGAGTGTAAGTATGTGTGTGTGAGAGAGAGAGACACACACACACACACACACAGTTTCCGGCTGTGTTTAAAAATGCAAAAGTGCGCACGTGTACGTGAGAGTGTGTGGCAGGGGAAGAGGGTGAGGGGGCGTTAAAACACGCTGCATATAGTTGCTGCAGACGTCTCGGGCAGTGGATGGGGATTCAAAGATTTCTACTTTTGCACCAGCAGTGGAGGTCGAACAGTTGACACAAAAAGTTCAATTCGCAGTGATGCCTGATGTGCAGCGACTCGGCCACAATATTGGAGGAATGCGCTTTTGTCGCTCGCAGGGGGTGGAGTTAGAAAGTGAACGAGTGCTGCCTACCAAACAGAGAGAGGAGAAGGAGAGGAGAACGAGAAAGGACAGAGACGGGTGGGCAGGCTGCTTACCGTGAACGATGGTTGCCGGATAGTCTTGAAGACCTAATGAAACTGCCTGGTTGAATTGTTTGCAGCATTACAGCGCTCAGTAGCCCGGCGTGCTTTGCATCACTCGGATCCTTGGAGGGGGAAAAAAAAGAAACTGCAGCAGCTCGCAGATATCAAGAACAGTTAAAAAAAGAGGGCTTGCTTATTTTTTTTAAATTTTTTTCCCATCTTTTTCCTCAATTTCCCTTTTTCACATCAGCAGCACACAACACTTTCCCAGCGGATAGGACAGTTTCATGCCCGCAGGAAGCTCGACCTCCCGCTTGGACCCAGTACCACACCGGCCTCCCACGCTCCTCTGGCGGGCTCTGAAGCAGCAGTTCCCGGTGAGGAGAGGGGACCAGGCGCAGCTCAGTCATAAAGGGGACCCGCTCATAAGGACTTCCACAAACCCCCTTGTTTGAAGCGCAGGATTTGTTGGGGAGGGAGGAGGAGTGCAGTGCCTGGTTTATGGGGGGAGGGGAGGGGAGGGGGGGCATCAGTTACTTAACACCACAATAGACTTTTGAGTTTTACAACACTTATTAACCAGAGCAAGTGCTTTACTCTTTGACCGTTTTGTGTGCATGCATGAAGCTTTGTTCTCCCCCCTCTCCCGTCTGTTAGGCATTTGCTGGGATGTTTGAGTCGCGTTGTTTGGTGGGGTGAAGGGACCGAGAGAGTGGCCGGAGAGAGACCAAAGGCACGGAGGCCGAGCGAGGAGTCGAGAGCATGGCTCTGGTAGCGCTGTCTCTCTGGGTGCTAACGAGTCTCACCTGGGCGAACCTGCTCCAGGTGTCAGCCAACAGGCATTCCGTCTACTGGAACAGCTCCAACATACAGTAAGACCACCACTCCTCATGCTTAACTGAATGTGTGTGTGTGTGTGTGCACAATTTCATTTGATCTCTCTATTCTCCACCTGTGGGCTGCTAGTTCATCACTGGTGCAGTTTCTGATCTTTGCCTGTGAGCGAGTGTGTCTCACATGTTTTATCAGGGTAGCAGCCACCTTACTCATCCATTTTTTTTTGTCTTTTTAAGTGGACGAAATAATTTAGATCCCGACCTCTCGTGTGTCTCTGTATGGTACAGCTATTTCTGAGCCTCAAACTGCTCTGTCAGACCCCTACTGTGAAGTCAAGGTGGCTCCAAATCATTATCTTAACTCCTTTTCTTGCTCAGCGGCTCAAACATATTTAGTTTGTGTATATTTACATTTATTGGGTTGCTACCTTTCTCTTCCCTCTTCTTCACCTTCAGCCTTCATGTTGCAGCAGTAGAAATATGAGGAAAAGAATCACCTTTGATTCTTTTGCGTTCCTCTCCATCATGTGTCTCTCCTCTCGCAGTCTTCTAGGGCCGTTTCTCTCTGTCTTTTACTCTATCTGGTTCAATTAGGAGCACTTCTTCATTCTGACCTCATTGTGCTGTAGCAGTGTCACTATTCAATCTCTCCTTCTTGCTCCCTCTCCAACTTGCTCTCTCCTTCTATCCTCTCTAACCCCATTTCTTGTTTACACTCAGTCCATTGGCCTTTTTGTTATCCTCCTAATCCCTCGCTCCTCGCCTCTATCTCGATTCAAGTGAAAAGGCTTTTTTTTATCTCTTCTTTTTTTTATGCTGTCTTTTTAATACTGTCCTCATGAGTCCATGGTTCTGCTGCTGGATTCTCAAGAATGTTGTGTCAGTCTGCAGCAACACACTGTAGGCTCCTCTTTTCTTCTGCAATTGACAGTAAAACGTTAAGTGTATGTTGTAGCAACTGTGTTTCTACATGTCTTAAGTCTGCATCCAAATCTCATTTGTTAATTTCCCAGGTGCTCTCTGTTCTAAATGCTTAGAAAATAATTTAAAAATCTAATTTGCACAGAAATTACACATTTGACATAAAAAAAAAACTACAGATATTTTCAGGGGTTTGTTTTGGTGAGTAGTTCAGCGAGGTTTGATCTATTTTGCGTTCCTGATAAGGTCGCAGAAACGATGCAACAATCAACCCAAACTGTAGGTGTTAGAGGTGCACAAGAGCGCATGTCACACACTAACACACCTTCCTTTTCATTCTCCATCTTGTAGTGAGTCCTGTCTTTGTGTAAGCTGTGTTTCGGCTGCCATGCATCCCTCAAAACCTCTCACCATGTTGTACTTACCGCTTCAGCAGAATTTACTGGGCTCCTAAGATGAGCAGTCAGATAGATAGCAATTCATATTTTATGACTGCTCTTATTAAAGATGTAAACAATATGAAAACTCAGAAAATATGCTGTTGTTTTTGCAGGAGGAAGATAAGTGATCCTGTTCGCTGACAGTAACTCTAGGCCAATGATTTTAGTTTACAGCATAAAATAAAACTATGAAAGGCAAATGAATGTATGCCTCTCAACAGAATTACTTTACATGAGGTCCTGTGTGAAGCAATAAGAGCGTAAAACATCAGGTTATTGGTTGTGGTACAATTCTGTAAACAATATTAGTTTTGCTGAAAGTGAGGAAATTGTTTCGGCACATTTTAGACAAACTAATATTGCGTGCAGAGTTGCTCCTAATGCATTTTAGATGATTTTTTTTCTTTAATGCAATTTTCAATGTGAAGAGTGCTCAGTTAATGCTGATGAAATTCAACCTTTGGTTTTAATATCTGCGACAGTTGCTTTAGATAAAATGTGGGAGACTAAGCTGTCAAAATGAAGGAAAGAAACAAACCTGGTACTTTGTATAATCAATGATCAGTTGATGTAACAAACAAGTATTACACAAAGTATTATTATTTAGTTTTATTTAAGTTGTTAGCTGAAGTTGGTGTTTCAGACAAAGCAGAGGGGGAACTAAAACAGTCTGGAGCAGCCTAACCTTTAACCTTTAACTGGCTGTCCAGGACCTGAGTACTGCAGAGCCCTGCAGTCTCTCTCTCTCTCTGTCTCTCTCTCTCCCCACACGTCTAATGCAACTGTTTTCACCTCAGCGGCAGAAAATTCTTAGTCCCTGCCGTGTGTGTCTGGGTGTGTGTGTGTCTTTTATAAAAGACTGTGGTTAATTAAAGAACGGTGCATCTCAATGGACATGCCTCATCCCTGATCTTCCCATCTCTTACTCGCGCTCTCTTTCTCACTGTACACATACAGTGACAGAGTATGAGCAGTGAGTGGGGATAGCCGTTTCAATTCAGCCTGCTTAGTGAATTAGGAGACAAAGGGGCCGTGGACAGTGGCACACAAAAGACAGATAAACCGCATGATAACCTGTCTAATCTACTCTTTGATACACTTCAGAGACATTTTCAGCAGCATTCATCCTATTGCCAGCATTTATTTGAATATCTGCACTCAACACCACAACATTCAACATTTGTATGGTTGGCTGGCATGTCTCTAGCCGTTGGCGATCAGCCTCTCTGGAGTTGCTCTAACTCGCAGTGCAGTGGAGGTTTAGAAGGCCAATAATAAGCTGTAGTATAGCTGTCAGTTTGAGTGGTAAACACATTGTAAAGCCTCGGGACCCTACAGTTTCTCAACCAGCTTCTGACCCCGAGCCACTTGTCAACCACATGAGACAAGCTGAGACTATTACCAAGGATTAAATGTCTTCACACCTACGTTAATGCACATGTTGTGCATGCACACATGCTCACATCCATACACATGCTAGTATGCTCGTGTGTTTGTCTAATTCTTTGAGTACACTGAAGCACACCCACTTCCCCTTGTGAACTTATTTTTAACTTTGTGTGGAAGGAGCATATCCTGCATTTGCGTCGTGCACAAAGGCTGTTGCCACTGCCTATCAGTCACTTGTCACTAATATCCCTGGGCATGAATGTGTGTATAATGGTGTGTGTTTTTTTTATTCTTTTTTTTTCCGTTTGTGTGTGTGTGTGTGTGAAACTCAGTGTATGTGTTTATTTGCCCTGTTACAGATGTCTCTGTTCATTGATGGGTGACCGAAACAAAAACAAATCCATCAGTCCGTTAAATCACACATTATCTTCCGCCACCTGGCAATTAGCCACCGCTGTGATTGTGAGTGTGCGCGCGCATGAGCCTCTGCATCCATATACATGTGTATGTGTGTAATCTAATAACGCAGCAGTTAACTGATTTGCATAATGGATATCTGGTGATATCTCTTAATTTATCAGTTGTATATTTCGAAAGCGATTAGGTTTCAGATAAACAAACACGTACGCTTCTATTGATGGTAGCTTTGTGTGTTTGTGTGTGTGCGTCCATGACACTCTCACCTCTATGCATGCCACTTATATGAAGTTAGCTATTGCAGCTATTTGCTCCACATATACATGCTCATGTGTTGTATTCAATGCAGAGGATGGAACTTGTTTAATATTCATCTATCTCATCAGAGTGCACGAAGACGCGTCACATAGGGCAGAAGAGAAATAATGCAAGAAAATGATATCGAAGAGAGACGGAGAGGGAAGATTACTATGGGACTGGTTAGAGGAGTGGAGGGAAGTCAGTAAGAATACAGATAGATTTTGTGTTGAATCGTGATGGAGCAGGGGGAGGAGAGTCATCATAATAATGGTAATCATGCTTGGCCAGTGCCCTCATCCACACACTGCTTTCTCACTATGTTCACAGAGGTGAACATAGATGCAGACAAGAGGATCAAACAGGCCAATTAACCAACATGTTGGCAGAAACACAAACCTATTTGTCTCCCAGCTCCACTTAGGACAACATGTACATTTCTGAATATCTGCGCAAAGAACTCTCCGTCTCTCACTATCACGAGGCCCGCCTGTTTGTGTCCATGCGTGTACAACCCATCCTTCATAGATGCTGCTGCTGCTGCATGTGTTGTGTGTCTACAGCTGTGATGTGTGTTTACGCACATGCTTTACACACAGGCTCAGTGATCAACATAACGGGTATATGGACGCAGTCATCAGACTGATCATTAGCAACGAATAATAAGGCCACGTAGAGTACAGGTGAATGGATGCTGGTTAGAGTAGCGACGTGTGTGTGTGTGTGGTGTGCAGACACTTGCACGGAGACGTCATTAATTAAAAGCAATAGGGAACACGTGCGTGATGGATGACTACTGTTTCTCTCATGTTGTTGCTCGCTCTCCATGTGTGTGTGCAGGAGTAAATGCATTTTTTTTTGATTGAACAGCTATTGTCTGGTAGGTGAGCGAAGCAACAAGAAAGGTGGAAGAGATTAAAATTATCTTTTTTTTTTCTCTTTGGTGATGAGCTATATTTCTGGAGTATGCCCCCACCTCTCTGTTCTCATCTTATACTCCAGTTGCCTGATGGGAAAGCACTCTTGGGGTGGTGGTATTTTGGGAGCTGTGGTTCAATGTACATGTTGTGAGACACTCTCTCTGTCAAATTAACTTGGACTAAATCTTTCCAGTGATAAAAAAAAAAAATATGTTGCTTTGCTTTGAGGCCTGCTTTTCTTTCCTTCTCGCCACTCTTCCTCTCTTCTTCTCTCCTCCCACACACTTTTTAGATTTTTGACCAAAGCCACCCCTTATGTGGCTCTCTCTTAACACGCCTCCTTGCAGATGCTATAAATTTACGCACACACACACATAAAACACTCCCATTGATCTTGAGAAAAAGAACAAGCCTGAAATATTGAGCCCACCCTGTTTTTCTGTATCTCTCCATTGACTCTTTTTCATTTGCTCAAACGCGGTCTCGTTTCCATGATCGACTAATCAGAAGCATGGCTATGAAAATGCAGCATTGATGTTCAGTGTTTGTGCTGGCTTGGTCTTGAGCCAAACACTAACTGGTCAGTGTAATGGTTTGCTTTCAAATCTTACGGATTTCAGGGATGTTTTTCTACTAACACCAAGCTTAGATGAAAGTCACACTGAGTCGGTTAATTTTGATCAAACCTGACACAAAGGAAAGGAATAAGTGTCTGGCTTAGGATTGGTATTGATTTAAGTGGCTGCTGATTCCATGCTGATGGCTCAGTGCTTAGCACAGCTGCTTTGCAAGCTCTATCTATCAAGCTTCTCAGTGTCATTCCTAGAACCTCATTGACTAGAACTAAAAACACTTCGACCAGAGTTAAGTTGTTTTTAAGTGAAACATCTTACACAAGTCGAGCAAGTAAAGTTATTTTCTTTTTTTACCATTTTACAGCAGTCACAATCAGAATGTGAAACTAAGATCATAAGGTGAGTTGATCATGGGGGTCACTGCTTGTTTGTGTTTCCCGGGTTGAGAATTTATTTTTGTTGCGTCAAGGGCGGTGGAGGTGTAGCATGGTGGGCTGCAGAGCTACATGTGAATGCTGTTTTCTGGCAGACTTTTCAGTCAATGCTCAGTTTCATCAGCAATTTCACACTAACTTTAACAAGAAGATGTCTGTGAAGATTCTCAGTCATCCAGGTAAAGTAGTCTGAGGATTGAGTCATGGCAACTGGACTTCTTTCTT
>JAUYWH010000008.1:10328480-10339559 GCA_034779795.1 Ctenopoma multispine | reverse complement strand
GTTCTGTGGATGCAGAACGAAACGTCTCTACTTGGAAGAAAGAAGTCCAGTTGCCATGACTCAATCCTCAGACTTTAACAAGAAGAAATAATAAATACAGAAGCGCAAAAAGTCTGTTTCAGTGGGAGCAGATGTGCTCGGATGGATCTTTTGTGTAGGAAACATTTTTGTGTTTGATGACCTACTTAATGCACATGTGATGCTAAAACATGTTTTCCTGGACTGATAAATAACACGTACAAATAGCTTAATAATTCATATGAGGATAAATCTCTATAAATGTGAGTGTGCTTTGCTTAGGTGTTTTTCGAGCTGCTGTCAGACTGGTTTTATGTTCTCTACACATCTGTGTGTCGTTTGGCCAAAACATCAAGGCTAATTGATGCAGAACCAGTCTGTGTTGATAAAGCGATATGGTTTTACTTGGAATGTGACCTTATCAATTCTTGGACCAGTGATTTATGTGATTTATGACACTGACAAATCCCCGAGAAAGTAATACATTTACACGAAATCTTTCTTTCATGACGTCTAATGTCAGCAAATATGACGCGTATTAGAGCTTTGAAAGACAGTTGTTATGTCTCATGCAATAGCTGTATACCTTTGTTGTTCATGCATGCAGTTTGGGGGTGGGGGGGGGGGGGGGATTATTTTGTAGATAATAGCCGTCATAATAAATTTTAAATATTAAAACCAGACAATATCTATGAATATGTTTGCGAGTGACGTTTCTTGTTTTAAATCAACTATTCTGCATTCACTTATTTATTTATGCATCTGTGTGCAGGCATGTTTATCATATCATTTGCCACCTGCTGGGAACTCCTAACAGCTTAGAGCAGCTCTGCAGCTTGACTAAATCTTTTCCCAGTTAAAAAAAAGAAAGATAAAAGAGTTTTATAGTTATCCCTAAAATACTGACCAGATATGTATCACTCTGAGATTTTTGGGTCAGATTTCCTAATGAGAGATGCTTGTTAAATATGATTCCTGAAGTTTGGTTCTTGTGTGCAGTTCTTTTTGCCACTGGTTCCCTATGCCATCAGTTAGATTGGACAGGAATTACCCAAAGGTGCTACTGAGAGTGTGAGTGATTGCTTTTTGCTCTGCTTTCTGTTACCTGTCCACTGTGTACTCTCTCAGAAGTGCTGTCTGGACAGTCTGGATGTGATTAAAAGCTCAGCAGGCCTGTGGTGCCCAGTTATTGTAACTTTCCAAAACTAGCAATCAATCTGTCGCACCTGTGTTCTGGCCAGGTGAGCACAGGTGTGAAACTAGGCTCAGTTGTGGGGCTTTTTATTTTTTATTTTTTACTCTTTCCTATTGCTGCCACAGAAGACAGGAGCGTTGTAGCCACAGTTGGGATCAAAATCTTAACGAAAGTGGCACAGTCTCTCCCTTCACCTTCACATCATGTTTTTGAGTCACAGTGATATCATTATTAAACCTGTCTATTAAAACGTTTACTTTACAGTCTCCCCTCTCATTGTGTATTATGCTGTGTAGTTTCTACACCATCTCTATGCTGTGGTTTATGAGGCATTATCCTACCATTTCTTAACAGAGTACATTTCAAGCCACATGCCGTAGTGTTGGTGGTTCGCTTATTGTCTGCTGTGCTTTCCTGCCAATCGCCCACTGATAGTGATGTAGGTGAGCGGAAATGCACATCCCATACCTTTGTGAGATTTTACCAGTGTTTTTAACAGCGGCTTGTGAAAAGAGATCCATTTTACATTGTAGTTTATTGACTTTTTATTGCACTAAGACGCACAGGAGTTCACACAAAGTCAAACATCAATATTGGCTTCTCCATTTAGTGATTTAGAGATGTTTGTTGGTCTGTGTACATTGTTCTGCACATTCTGGAGGTTATCCAAGGACAGTTTAAGCACTCACAAAGAAAATGTAGAACTCATTTTACTGTCACTAAACAGATCTTTTCAGAACAGTTTGTTTGGATAACAGTGTACTGTTAGTTGACTCTTAATGATAAATCCTAATGTTACAATAACAAGAGGAGTTGTTATAGTCATGCAGTGTTTGGGCTATTTTAAGTTAAAATGGTGCCATCTGAGGCAGATGAATTGCCTTTTTCCTTGACAACCAAATTATTGAATGACCGTCTTCCCTTGTTATCTCTAGGTTTTTAGGCAAAAATGCAGGGCGATACCAGACTTTATCTTCCCCACCCATGTGTTAAATTTGAACAAATTGTCCACAGAGAACAAATCCCACAGTGATGGGCTGGAGGCTGTACACAAAAACACTCCCCTTCATACACATTCAGATGTACACACTCGATGTTGTTGTTGATATTACCATTATTCTCTAAGCTGATGCCTAAGCTCCAGCAGTGTAATCAGGTGCTAATAACAAGGCTGTGATGTTTACAAGCTGTTTCAAAGTACTTTATGTATCTGTGTGTGTGTTAGTGTGAGTATTCTCTATGTGATGTCTACTCTATTCCCCGCCAGTGCTGTTGGGGCTTTGGGGGGTTTCTAATAATGTAGACTGTCAGCTTGTGCACACACACGCGCACACACACACCAGATGCTCATATGGTGTGTTTGTGACGTGGTTAATGATAGCAACGTAGCGGCAGTCTGAGGCCATATGCTGAGCTTGATCACAACAGAACCGAGTGATCCAGTGTTAATAAACTCTACCGATGTGACAATTAGAAATCCTTCACATAAAAAGAATACACTCACACGTGAAAACACAACTGTTTTCATCAAACGCGCGCGCACACACACATAGCAGGACAGAGGAGCAGCAGGAAGGAGAGCTGCTGCAGTGACAGGGAAACGTGTCTACTGTCACCGCACGCAGGACAGAAATGATGCTTTAATATTGGTTCAGTGAGATATAATCAACTTCAGATTTTAATTGTGAGCCTACAAGAAATAGCGGGGCAGCCTCTCTGTAACGTTTTCATAAGAAACAGTTATTGCGAGATATGATAAGTCTTGATTGTGAAGGTTTGATTTAGCAGCCCAAAGGGGATAAAACGGCAAGGCAGGGACCTCTCTTCAACAAACTGCAGAGGACACAGAATTATGCTTATTCCATCCACAGAGAGAGCGCGGCAGAGAGGCAGAGTCTTTAATTGAGGTTTTATCCATTTAAGCTGTCACTAAGAGGCCAACTCTGAAACCTTTTAACCACTTTCTTCTCGGTAATGACACAAATCAGAGAGGAAATGTGTTTTTGTCAGAGCGTTGGTGTGAATGTGTGAGGGTGCGTGAGTGTTCGTGCGCGTTAGTGCTCATGAAGCAGGAGGGTAATTATGCAGAAATTGGGAAATGGCTAAGTGAATTATGACCTTGTTTCAGCAGAAGGCTTTAATCAGTCCCAGCCAGGCCAGGGAGGGTGGTGCTACACAAGCACTCTTTTCCTGATGGCAACAGCAACCAGTCAGTAAAACTGACAGTCAACTGGCCTCATGTGTCAGTGGAAACCAGTCAAACAACTAATGATTCATTTACTAATGGGCAGGTCTGTAAATTCAAGTATGATCATGAAGCTGAAATGGTTTGTTGAAGAGTTGCATCCTTTTGCCAGGGTTAGTTTAAAGAGTTTTCATTATTGATTAACCTGCTGTTTATTGTCTTGTTAAAGGCCTTTGTCTGAATGTCTGAAAACAGGGAAGACAATACATTATTTAGTAGTTTTGTATTAAAAAATAATTTGTCAAAATAGTAACCCCATTATTTTTCTGAAAATGTACACGTTCTGATTATTAGCAATAATGAAAAAATACTGTTGATGTGTTGGATCTTATAATAAGATTCATTTACTAATCTGAATAGTTTGGTACATTTTCAGAAAATAATGAACATTGCACTTTCTACATGCCAGTGTGATGTAATCAAATTATTTGTTTTGTTCAACCAACATGTCAGAATCTGCAATGATTGTAAAACAAACCAAACTAGTACATTTTGCACTTTGAGAGGCTGTTTGTTATCATCAACATTGCTTCCAAATTGTTTAAGTCCGGAAGATGATATTGTGTTATATAGACAATTTCTATGTTGCAAATTGCAATACAAAAAATATAAACAGTCTGGTGCCAGTTGTTGTCAAATTTCCTTATGTTCTTAAAGGTCTTAAAAAATACTGTAGAAACAAAATATATTGTTGTCCAATCCAAACTTTAGTTCAATATGTTGCTTCACATTGATTATTGGATTAAGTATGTGAGTTAAGTTACTTTTTCTTTGCTGTGGGTTTTATGCTTGTGTGTTAATGTAAGTGCATAAATTTGAGGTAATGCAAGTGCACAGCCTCACAACTTCAGTAAGTCCAGCGTTGGATAAACTGATTTATCTTGGGATGAGTGAAGGAGGATTAACGTAACGAGGTGTAAATAAAGTAAATATGCAACCCAAAGGACACATCCGAGTAATGAAGTTGTTGACTGATTGCAGATGGTGTTACAGGTTGAAGATGAGTGATGAACAAAAATGTTCAAGTAGTTCCTGCCAAGCATGTTCATACTGTTGTGACTGGTTTCAGTGCAGCACAGTGCAATTTCATTTTGTTGACTGGCCAATTTAAAATGTAAATTGAACACTAGATGTTCATGTGTTTGTGTGTCCGTGTGTGCGTCCCTGCTTATGTGTAGAGTGAAGAGTGTGTGCGCTGTTGTATGAACAGCGCCTTGCTGTTTAGATGTTTGTAGGGTTAGCATCACTGCTGTGTGTCAGTGTGTTTCACAGTGCCTCTGTTGGTCCTGGTCCGATTGTCTATTTCTGTCAGTGTTGGATCAATGGCGTCCTACAGACATTGCTCTCCACTCCTTGATGTTTTAGCCTCTTCCTCCTCTTCTTCTCCATGTATCTTTCACTCTCTCTTCCCTCGCCCTGCCTTTCTGTCTCTCCTGCTGCCTCTCTTGTTGGCTCAGCCTATCGGCATCACTTCCCCCTGTCCTCCTCATTGTCTTCATCATACTACTCTCAAATCTCTCTTCAGATCAGACAATGAGCTCTGTGTGTGCGTGTGTGTATCTGTGTGTGTATTTTCTGAGTGATTGTTGACGCCTCGTTTTTTGGAAAGTTTGTGTTTGTCTGCTGAATGCCAATACTGTGTATGCTGTAGCTCTTCATCGTTTTTATAGAAAATTAATTCACAATGATGAGTGAAATATTCATGTGTTTGAGCTTGTCTAATAGAAGGACAGGTTCTCTCAGTTTTATGGTGTTGCAGATTTGTACAAAACAACCTATTTTAACATGTCATACTGGACTCACAAAATAATTATTCAATTAATAAAAAAAATAATAATAATTATTTGCAGCTGTGTTGTGTAATAGTGATATGGCTACAATCTTCTGTAATGGTGTATTGTATGTAATAGAGAGCGAAACAATAGCAACAGTAGTAACAGGGTGAAACTGTTGATTGATTTATTGACAAGTCAGTTGTACAACATTGTAGCTGTTAAAATAAGTTGTTCGGTGTATTGTTTGTGTAAGTTGTGCATCAAGCAGAAATGTCACTCAAATTCTTCTCAGATATCAGGATTTGATTATTTCTATTGTGGTTGACTGGATAAAGTAAATTAAGGATGCACATAAATTAATTTTACTGATGAGAATGATTTGCAGCCTTAAATTGCAGTTTAGTTTTGAAGTCTCAATGTAAATGATCATGATAGTTTTTTTGTTTTTTTTATTCTGTTGAAACAACCAAAATACCCTCCGCACCGTCAATCACTTGTACTCACTGAATGATCAGCATTTTGGTCTTCTGACCTTTATTATCTAAAAACTAATTGTGAGCATCTGTTGTAATTGCTACATACCGAAATTAATTTATTGAAAATCATCTACAGATTAAATGGGGGGGGGGGGGATAACCAATAATATAATTACCAATACCTGATAAATGCATCTGCAAAAATGCAAATACTTATCACATTTGCAAAACTGCGTTCAATGGCCATAGACACAACTCTGACTTACAATATACTGTATATTGTCTATCATTCAACAATTGTAAAGTGTGTGTGTGTACCTTTTGACTTTTGGTGTGCAATTTAGTGAGATTTTTTTTTTATTATGTACACATGCATTTACATGAACAGCTGTGTCTTTGTGAACACATCCAGTGTCTGTCAATGGAAGGAGATGGAGAACGAGGATGGCTGAGAGCTAGTGATGCTGGCTGGCCTCAGTGCTAACACCCACGCTGTCTGTAGGCTCTGCTCTGTGCTCCTACGCTTTGAGGCTCAGTAATGTGCTAGCACTGCTGTAGTAAGACCGCATATGAATGAGTGTTTACTACCTCACTCAGCCAACTTCTCTCTCCTGCTTGACTATCATCTTTTTAATGAAAGCGCAGGACAGCTGATGGAGGTGGATATGTACCCTGGTTTTATTTCACTTTATTTAGCGAGGGAGATGGAGAGTAAAGGATAGAGATGGGTGGAGAAAAGACAGTGGATGGGGTGTGTGGAGGATGTGGGGGTTGCAGAGTTGTTGTAATGAATGTACTGCAGTTAAAAAGAATTCTGTGTCACTTCCCGGGAGAGAGAGAAATAAAGGTGGTGGAGGGGGATATGAGATGTGGGAGGAGATGTTGCGAAATAGGATGTGTTGTGTTGATGGAGCAGAGTTCTTTGCAGTTGGGCAAACTCTCCTCCCATCCTAGTGTGTGTGTGTGTGTGTGTGTTTGGGGGGGCTTGCCGAAGAAATGTGAGAAAAAAGGCTTATGAATGCCCCACAGCCTACAAGCATACCACCCACACACATTACCCACATGTATTAGACCCATACATATGCATACTCCTTACTTTTCACTTGTGTGCATCCACACACACACACACACACACACACACACACACACAGTCTTTCACAAATTCACACACACATGTGCAGAGAAAACGTGTTTCACTGGGCTAGTCTCCGACATTACCTCCTACAGGTTCCTCAAGGGAGTACTTTTTTTTTTTTTTACCGACCCTGATCAAATATAGCGGAGCAAATAAATAATGCACACACACACACTCCTTCACACACAACTACGTACAATAACACAATATTCACTACAACATACACTCTCATAGTTTCAAAAGTGTGATCAAATAAAATACAGAAGGATGTGTGTAAATTGTCTCTCCCATCACACATTTGGAGTGTTTTTCCCTTCTTGAAGTAAACGCGTACGCATTGCAATTTTCTACCGTATCAGTTCAGATAATCAACGCCTCATTGACAGTGTCCTCTTAGAGAGCAGATAGGGTCGTAGAGATAGGAGCACATAGGCAGAGAGACCAGTTTAACTCTACATCTGCCATATTTGTTGGCCTGTGTTGTTGCTGACGAGAAAAAAGACAGAGAGCACACAACATGAAAGACCAGACAGAGGGGGGGAAAAATCATTGATGGAGGGTGAAGGGGAAGACGGGGAGGGTACAGAAGAATAGAGAAAGGAGGGCCCTGCAGAACAGTACTGCCAAAACCGAGGTCAATTGTGATGAAAATGGCCGTTCACATGACCACAATAGTGGCTGACTGACAGCACTAAAGCGGCATGGATGGGCTTATCCTGATCACTCAGGGTCTTGACTGGGGAAATCACAATGCCCTGGAGATGTGTCCTTTTTGGGCTTGGAGGATCACAGAGCACCCACGGTCCCAAGCTTTGGCCCTGAAATGTCCCTGACATTACCATATCAATGCCGTCCCGGCTATTCCGCCAAGGAGCAGGGCGGCTAGCGATAGTGCCTCCTGGTTAGCATCACCCTGTGCCTTCACAAGGCTATTCAGCGGGGAGTCAATGCTAACTCAATGCTAAGTGTGAATGGGAAGAAGTGTAAGCTCACTCCTGTAGTGTGAACCAATGTCTGGCGGTGCATTCAGTCTTTCAGTGTTTGTGTGTGTCTCTCATTCCTCCTTTATCTCTCTGCTCCACTCTGTTTTTCACATTTTAAGTTGTTCTCATGTATATGGCTGAGTATTGAACCTCAGAATGTTTTGGGTGCCAACTGAGATGTATAGCACAGAATATTGGAAATTTCCTATAAAAAGAGGCTGGCGTTCTTCACTTATTCTTCAATCAAAGTTTGTTTGTAATCATAATTTTAGACGTTTTTAAAAAATGTCTTAACAACATGTAACATTGATTTTATTTGTAATGTTTGGCTTCTTTCAAGAAACAAAACATTTTATATGAAAAAAATACAGGGGACCATCTACAATTCAACAATTCAATTTACTTTGTGGTCAGGTTATTTTTATTATAGCTGCACAAAATTGCTCAGAAAAAGTTATAGGTCAAACATCTACAGTTCCAAACTCCTTCTGGACTGGGTTGCACCAGCTTTTCATAAATGCATAACAAAGTTAGTAATTCCTAACTTGCTTCATACTACTGCTTTACATGGATTGCACCAGTAACATGTAAGCAATGTAGTAGTAGCAACTACTAACTTAGTTAAATCCAATAAACTAGGTAAATAAGGAAAACTAGTAGCATGCATTGTTTGAGCAGAGGAAAACATACATTTTCATTGGAACTATAATTTATAAACATCCCAGTGACAATATTAAAGATATTTTTTAAGCGTAATGTCAAATAAGTTGACGATGTTCCATTAGTTTTAAACCTTAACAGTTCATACTAACATTAGCTGGTTCAGTTAGCCACAGTATCTCAAACTAGTTTCCGTGGACCAACTTGTTTTTGGTTGTGTGTAGTGTAGTAAACTCACTACGAACTTAAAATCAGCTGGTGTAAAGGGCTCCTGCCAGTCGAGATAATGTGATATGCTTGAAAGCTACAGAAGAGCTAACACAAGGACACTGTCATGTAATTTCTTCCTTAATGAGAAAAGTTCTCAGTTCAGTTCTCAGTTATCATCTGCTAATATAAAGTTCTCTACAACCGTGTACAGTTTCCTTATAGAAACTGACTAAAACATCAGAGTTAAGGCTGTGTAAAGGAAGTATGGTGTGAGGAAAAAGGTTATAACCTTCCTGTGTTGTGAGGATATATCACATGACACTCGCAGTAGATGGCGTTTGATATCATCACAATGCAATTAAAGATATTAGCCAGCAAGAGTACAAGCCACAATGCAGTGTTAACCTGATTATTACACCATGGGGAGGAAATAGATGATCTGGAGAGGAAGGGCTGGTTTTTAAATGATGCAGAGGGAACGTACAATGAGATAGAGAGAGGGGAAAGATGGAGAAAATCGATGACTAAAAGTAAGGGATGGGAAACTAAAAGGGCAAAGAAGAATGGAAGATGAGGAAGACAGGTGCGATATTGGCTGTAAACTTCTTGCTTTGTCACTGGAAATCAGAGCCATAGGGCAGGATGCTGTTTGATTTGCTGTTCTTGTTTTATTTTGTCTGTCAGGGCACTCACACAGACACACAAACTCAGAGATGGCCTCCAGTCTGTCACTGAGTATCGGCAGAGCGCTGAGAGGTTATCATGCATCGTCAGGGGCCAGGGCGACTCTTGGTAGCAGGTTTGTCATTTGTAATTAGAGAGAAAAGGAGAGCTGGCTTGTTTTTTTCCTCACCTCCTCCTCCTATTCTCTGGCTGAAGGCTGTCTCTAGGTATCGACAGACGAATGACGAGGACACGCACACACACAAATGCATTTACCGAGACACATTTGATGGGCCAAGTTTGATTCCATTAAGTAGAGTTTGTCAATTAGTCAGTGAAGTGTTGGGGTGAATGCTGATGTCCAGACAGTGAATCCTACAGAGCTAAAGAGGATCTGAAGCAGCGTGTTCAGACAGTCACAACACTGAGGGTGACTGAGCAGTGGCAGACCTAACTATGACTATTTTATGTCAGTCACACAGAGACACACACATACACACCCTATCTGGTGTTGTATGACTATGTGGTCACGGTCCATGCAGCTCTGAGTTCTGGTCACGGTTAAAAAGGCTTCCTTCTGGAGAGGAGGGGGAAGTGGAGTCTTAAGACGGAGAAGGAGATGAGGAGTAGGGGGGAATAAGAGAAGCAGGAGATAATAGGAGAGGGCTAACGGGGGGGGGGGAGGGGGGCTGGGATGGACCAAAGAGAGAATGAAAAGGGGAAGATGGAGGCTGAAGGTGGGTTTGGGAGTATGAAAGCCTGCGTGCCTCCATTCCTGTGCCATTGATGTATTCTAATGCTAAGTGTGTAATGCTGGGCCTCGACCGGTTTCTGGGAGAGACGAGCCTTTGATAGGCACAACCAAGCTCTGGGACAGATCCCTTGCATGCCATTCATATGCATATCTCTCTGTGTGTATATGTGTGTGCATGTACACACAGTTTTTAAAGCAATTTAAGTAACTGTTTTTTAGCCATTTGTGCCAATGGTTGATTGGTCTAATTTCCATATCAATGTGAGCATGTTTTAGCATCACACACACTAATCCTAAATTACCCCCTAGGACCATGCTGGTGGATGTTTTTATGATCTGGCTTCCTATGAATCTGTGTCTTTGAATTTTCCATGGAAGACACATTTGAACATGCAGTGTTTTGTGTGTGGCTGTGGTGTAACGCACCACATCTGATCGTGTAATTGGCCATCTGCAGAAGAGGGCAAAGTACAGAATTGCAAAGAGACTGCATCTCACCAGCCTGTTCCGGAGCTGTGTCTGCGTCTGTGGTTTACGTCTGCCCCTATAAGCTGTGAAAGCACGTTGTTGTGCAGATTGCTTTGTTTGCCATGTGTTCCGGTCCCCAAGTGATTATAGCATGAAATTCTACACATATTGTTCAGCAATGGGGAGTCTCATGTGGACAGACACACACAAACAAGTGTATACATACCATGACACACCAAAACGAGAAGTCAGGGAGGCCGGTTAATGACTGTTGGGGACAGAAAGGGAGAAGGACTGTGGTGGTGTCAAGGCTTTGTGATAGATGCTGGTTGTAAAATGCCTTGCTCACAGGTTTATTGTTATGAAAAAAGTAACCATCAGATTCAACAAGATTGATGCCATTCTTTCTTTCTTTCAAACACTCTCTCTCTCTCACACACACACACACACACACACACACACACACACACACACACACACACACACACACACACACA
>JAUYWH010000008.1:10208860-10309893 GCA_034779795.1 Ctenopoma multispine | reverse complement strand
CGGGACGTCAGTGTGAGCAGCAGGGTGGGCACGGCGGTGCCGGTGCCTGCGGCGTCTCTGAGAAACAGGCTCGAACTTAGGATCATCGGCCCAGTAGTCCTCATACTCCAGGAAGGAGGAAAAATAGTCCAACCTGGAGTCGACACCTAATACGTGATAAGGAAATAAGGAATACATGTTATCACCATAATTTTTTCATGTTCATTAATATTGATATATATCACCTAATAAATCAAATCACTAGTTCTGTCAACCTTAAAAGTTCCTTTTTACTCCTAAGTGAGATATAATAGAAGATATGATAAGAATAATTCATCCACTTAAATATGACATTTTCCACCGTCCTTACTGGCATTATGTCTTCTGCAATAAAGAAGACTGTTGCATTTGTGATATCACTGTGTCTGTGTGGTTTTTTTTGTTTTAAGGCATGGTGCTGTAGAAAGTGGACATGTTGATCTGTTGTTGTGCAGGTATCACATTGGTTGTTTTAGGAGGACCACCAACACTTGGGACTGGGAAGTCTTGCATTAGAGCTGTGCGATTTGGGGAGTTTTCATCAATATTTTCTGTCATAATTTTCTCATTTATCTTGCTCCCACTTTTAACATACTGTTGTACATCGTTGCAGTAGTACAAACATTAGCATGTGTGCTGCTACACTCTGTGCCGTGATGTCTACCTAACATCATTTGATGTGGCTGTAACTCTGTTCTAGCCACATGAAGGAAACATGGATGAAAGGAGTTCAATTGACATTATATGAACCATGTCTTAAAATTCTATCAGGGAAACTTTATTTTGTGATAATTGACTTTATCATTATCTTTTACATTGTATATAGATGCGGGTTCATTTACTTGATAAAAGTCAGTTATAAAATATTGCTAAACCAGACAATGCATCAGAGTTAAGATTTTTTTTAATGATGAGCAGGACTACAACACATTTTTGACATCATTTGGAAGTATAATACTGTTTAATCAACAAGTAACTAGTTTTGGAAACTAGTTACTTGTTTTTTATTGTTTTTGTGTGTAGCGGACGGTAAAACATAAGAGTTGCTACTAATGTTGGCAATTAACCCTAGCCCTGACTCTATGTTGCTCATAGGTAATTGCTCTAAAAATAAAATTCCCTAATAACGAAAAAATAAAGGCCAGCCCTTTGATAAGCACGTTGACCTCTCCAGTATTGCATCTTCTGTGTGTTCACACATTGTTATCAAGAGGACTTTTCCACAGGTGTAAATAATAAATTGAATCATGGCTGAATTCCATTTAGCTGCTGAATGTTGCCTCACTGTCACATCTTACTGGGATTCCTGAATATAGCAAAGCCATTGAGAGAGCGACAACTATTAGACAGCTTAACTACATGTTTTTGGACTATGGGATCAAATCTGAGCTACCAAAAGAAATCCACGCAGCCATGAGGAGAACACGCAATATCCACAAAAAAAGCCACAGCTGGCTGCTTGTTGGTTCAAACCTATGACCCTCTAGCTCCTAAGTGACACTGCTAACCACTGCACCATTGTGCTGTTCCTGCAATCAAGTAACCATGTTAATAATAAAGAGTGAATTACCTACAGGACACACATGAGTGACTTTGTTGTCCTCATTTCTAAGTAAATCTGAGGATTATGGATTCCTCAGCGTACTTATTCAGTACAATACCATGCTAGGACTTTTTTTTTAGTGGAATTGTAGTGGAAAACTTTATTAGCTGCCTTAAATATTTGGGCTTTGAGATCCCCTCAGTGCCCTCTTCTTTACAGAATCATCTTACCAACAGACAACAGCATGGTGAACCAGTTCTCCAAGCTCATGTTATAAAAAGGAATGACTTACTGCCAAAGTATTTTATTGATGTACGGAACTCAAGCAGGCCGGGCAGATAATAGTCAGGCAGTAACTTTGTGACATTGCGTTGCCTACTACTGATTTATATAGGCAACATACTGTGTATCTCTCTCTCCCCCTCTTGTGCACTTCTGGATGGGATTTTACAGTAGTGACATTGATCCAGGCCCACTTTGATCTTGCTCTTAGCTGTTGTTCCTTCTCACTCCCTCCTGCTATCGCCCTCCACTCCCCGGTGGCCGACTCTGCCACTTTTAACCCCGACTACCCCTCGTCTCATCCTATAAACCCTGCCGCCCATCTTCCACTCCATCCTTCCATCACTCTCTTTTGTGGATCTGTATATAAGTGTTCTTTTGCTCTTAGAATCTGTTGCTCAGCTTGTTCAGTTGTGTTGCTTATGAAACCTTCCTCTCCATTTCTCAGCTCTTGCTGCTATCAGCCTCGGCTGGCCAGGTATCAATTACAAGAGAGGAGATTACTGGTGACAGTATGAAAGGGAGGCATTGGGAGAGAGCAGACGAAAGCAACACATCGTGACATCTCATAAGCTACTCTGCCACTTTGTTTCTGTATCTCTGTGTCTCTCCATCTTTCTTTATTTTCAGTTTTCAGGCAGCAATACAATCTAATAAACTCTAATATTGTTAAAGGAGAATGAAAAAGCCCAGATTTTGGGATAAAAGGAGAAACCTGATTTTTCTCAGAATATTCACTCCCAATTCATTCGGAAGTTAGTTTTTTAAATTAAAATATTTATTGCATTTTCTTTTGTCGTGAAGCACACTGGAGGAATAATGCAATAATTATAAAAATATAAATATTTAAAAAATCATGCATATACACTCAACAACAATATAATGTGTGTGCAATGAATATAAAACATTCTACAAATAAATTTAGTTATTGCCTTGGTATTTGTTTTTCTCTAGATTGACTAAATTCTCTGCTACGCTTTGCAGTTGAATTCTGTGCTGTTGTATCAGAATTATTTTGAAATGTTTTTTTCTAATATTGTTAAAACTTGATAACAAATGCGGGAGCAAAATGTTATAAAAAATACATTCCCATAACTTACCAAATGTAGAGTGAAAAAAACGCCTCCTTTTTTTCATTTTGAATCTTTATATTTCTTTGTTACTATGAAAGTTTATCTGTATAATTTTAACAGTATAGGTTCTGAGGGTTACAACATTATTATTAGTCAAGTAATGTAAAGTAAAGTATTATGTTCATACAGTTTTGTATCAGAAGTGTAATAAACACTACTTAGGTCAGTACCGCGCAAGTGTATCTAACAGTTACTGAAGTTACATTTTCAGAAAGTTTGTACCAATTACAAAACCAAAGAAAAATGTATTTGCAACATGCAACATGCTAATTATTTGGTGAAAAAGTCACATCAATAAAGAGGAGTCAGTGTAGTGGTAGTCAAATCTGAAATAATAAACCATCAGCAGATACATTGCATCACAACGTCAGAAGTCTAGTTCAAAGGGAGATGAATACATTTAGTCTTAGCAAAAATATTATCTATCTGGTAACAGATAAAAGTGATACAGATGACACAGATGAAGATTTTAAAAATGTAATACGGACCTCACTCATCGTCAGTTTTTTCTTTATGCATATGCATTGCAAAAGGTTTTTGTGGGAAGACGTCACATGATCCGCAGAACTGTTGCTGTTCAACCACATGCATGGTAAAGGTCACCGATGTTTAAAATGCTGCTAGAATCACGTTTCTTTTTGCTACTACCTCCTTCACCAAAGTAACATTTGATGCGTCGTTTAATACTAAATTGTTTGATGCCACATCCTGCCAATACAAAATGACTGTCACGTGTGTATATGTGTGTGTGAATGTCACATGATTATCCATAGTCTGAAACATAGTAGTTACTATACAAACAACATAACTTTTTCTAACGTGATTCTAATGCCACCTGATTTCATGATATTGGATTTACTGTGAAGATGCTTCTTGTATAAACATCATTTTTGTGTTTGTATGTCAGACACACACCTTTTAAAGATGCCACACTATCAAATATACTGTAAAGTGTTGCCAAAGAAAGGTGATATGCTTTGATGCCACACATAGAAATGGGTGCACACACAAACACACACATACATATTAGGGATCCTAAAGCCAGCTTTTATCTTAGAGAAGTGATTTGCTTTCAGATTACTCAAGATGCTCCAAGCTGCCCTCCTCCTCATTTTCTCTATTTCTTTTCTCCCATTATCCCTTCATCTAAGAGAACTTGCTTTTCTTTGGTAGTGTAAAACCTCTTTTTTTTTCCTGCTCTGTTCTGGCACTCACTGCTCTTTTACTCAATTTGCATTCACGCCTCCCTGGTGGAACCAAAATCCATCCTTCTCTTCTTTTCTTTATTTCTCTCTCTCTGTCTCTAGCTCTCTCCCTCTCTCCCTTGCATTCACTATAAATATAGCTTCCATGAAGTATTTTACACTCTTCTCTAGCACTGATACCACAAAAAGTAAATCTTCTGTTGCAGGCTAGTAAATGATGTAATGAGAGAAAGTGAGAGGAGAGAAGGAGCAGGAGGAGGAGGGAGAAAGAGCAAAGGATGAATGTTGTACAATTCATCTTCCATTCATGTTCGTATGAAAGAAAGGGATGAGAGAAATGGAGAGCAGGGGGAGAAAGACAAATTCAAGATGGATTTGAAGAGGGCGATAAGAAGTGATGGCGAGAGGGAGACATTGGGAACAGTGTTTCGATCTTCATTTAATAATTGAATAATAATCTCCCTGGAGACGTGACCTAGAACTGGCAAAGGGGGGAGAGAGGAAATATCAGGCTGAGGATGACACACTGCTGCCCCCTTCTGATTCCACAGTGTCACCACTAGAACATCATCTGAGAGAGTGTGTGTATGTGTGAGCGCACATGCTCATCGACGTGTGTATGATTTACAACTGCAACCTGTCTTTGTCACACAGATTCGGGCCTATGTCTGTGATGGAGAGAAAAAGAGGGCTTTTGGATGTCAGAAAAGAATCTATTTCACTTTGTCACACAAACTACACACACACACACCCAAACACACAGACCTTATCTTCCTGTCAGGATGAGTCTTTTTTAGGGTTGATGCAGATATATGAGCTTTGGGTGGGTAGAAACGTAGCCAGGATGTTGATGGCTGACTTGAGTGCAACGTTGTGCTCAGGTTGATGTACGAGCACTGGGGTTAGGGGACAACACTGCGCTGACACCGGGAGAAGGAGCTGTGGCCCTGGGGCCTTGAGTCCATACTGAAGAGCTAGCTCCGCATTCTGTGCATGCAGCAACCCTGCAGCCACAAATACATGTTCACACACCTGTTTTATGTTATTAATACCCCGATAACTCTAAAGGGTTGTCTGACCCCGGGTGAATCCAAATGCAACAGACCATGCAATAATCTGAGATATGACTTTGTCTTTGTAGTGATGTACGTTTGTGTTAGTTTTATGTCTAAGACGTGTGTCTAAAAATGTAGCACACATAATTAAGAATTAGAAGCAGCATTCATGCTAAATGTGGAGCTTTATAGTAAATATGCCAATAAACAACACAATAGTGCAGCTACATTACATGTTGTGTATTTGTGTGCTTTTAGAGAAGATGCTGTTTTATATTAGTATATTCATATATCCACCAATTCAGTGAAAAGTGACTGTAAATAGTTTGTAATTACGTTATTTTAAAGTTTATTTTTTCCTGTTTTGTGTAGATTTATTTATTTGTGTGTGTTGTATGTGGCTTGAGCACTTTGCTGCTGCAGTCAATGAATACACTGCTCATTATCACTCTATAACCATTTAACTAAGCATCAGTTTACTAAAGTTTCATTCATTTCTATTGGACGTTTAGTCACAATACAAAAGTCTAATTCGCAGATAAAACCAACATCTATTCTAAAAAAAATCTTGCTTGCAAACATTTTATCTTATATTTACGTAAGGTAACTAATCTACATGTCCAGTGATGATTTGTTGACTCCACAGCAGAGAGACTGACGAGCCATAGAATGCCTACATGAAATACCTCTGATTCATTCTAAAGAAGAAAACTAAAAGATGCGTAGTTTGAAACTTTCTATGATTTCTAACCCTGTTTTATTTCTTTGTTCAGTCTGCGTAGGGAGGGATACACAATGCAGGTGAACGTTAATGACTACCTGGACATCTACTGCCCCCATTACAACGACAGCCAGCGCATGGTGGGCACCGGCGAGCAATACGTCCTCTACATGGTCAGTTACCGTGGTTACAGGACCTGCGACCCCCAGCTGGGCTTCAAAAGATGGGAGTGTAACCGACCTCATGCCCCCCATGCGCCCATCAAGTTTTCCGAGAAGTTCCAGCGCTACAGCGCGTTCTCTTTGGGCTATGAGTTCAACGTTGGACAGGAGTACTACTACATCTGTGAGTGACGTCAGAACAGTAGCTAGCACAGTATCTGAGGACATTGAAAGTGGAACCATTATCTGTTTAAGCCCTCGTATGATTAAATTTGTTTTTTAATTGTTACATGAATTTGATGAATACTGAGTTCAAATTTGCCAGAACCTGTCCTCAGGTAATTTCAAGATGACAAATTGCTGCCTCATATCTTATGACATCTCCCTGCAGTCTGGCAGGCTCATCCATTTTGTTGATCACTAATCAAATTAAGTCGCAACACCTTGTGCCAGTAGGACTGTGTAAATAATACATTTTTAGCTGTCATAAAACAATTTAAAAACATATATGTACATACAGATGAATTCTGAATTTCTGTCTCATGCAGTAATTAGCCACACATCGCTTTACTTCAAAGAGAAGTCTTATCACTTACAGTACCTTTCACTAATCAAATCAAAGTAAAATTTGAGACTCAAGCACAACACAGTTGGTGTGTGATATTATTATTTATATTAAAGACATTTCAGCTTGAAGGTAAAAACTGACAGTTTGAATTTGTGTTATTTTTTAAATCCTGTACATTGTTAATAAGTCTTTTTAACAGCTTCAGCAGCTTGACTTGTCATATTTGGAAAGGCACGGGTGTCAACGTAAACGATGGCTCTGTTCTATTGTGTGCCAGTAAAACCTAACTGTGTGACAGCGAGCCAACGTGAACAATACCACAACCCTGAAAGTGGAGCAGCGCAAGGGAAATCAGCTATTAATCATTTTTCTAATTTACACCTGTGTTTTCCTGCAGTGACATGAAACAATACAATAAAATATCTTTATTAACTTTATTATGTATACTGAAATATTATATTGGTGCAAAATTTTAGGTTATAAACGAGCACTCTTGGCAATATAAAAAAAACGTCTAGTCATCACTATATTAACAAATATTCTGTATTTCACTGGATTTTGCTGTGTTTACTCAAGAGAACCGGTTGTGGATCAAACCTCTGTAGAAATGAACCCACATTCATGTGTTGTGATGTTCCAATAGCAGTGACAGTGATGAAAGATGTGCCATCCAAACATTTTCAACTCATTGCTCCGACAGTTTAACAACCCTAATTCTTTGCTTCACAGTGTCTGTGATGCTAATGTTCAGGACAAGCAGTACCCTAATTAAAGATGATTTGAACATAATCAGTACAAATGTGATGAATTGTACATTTTAAGCAACAGTCTGCTGCTTTGAGGATAGATGGATTTTATTGGTGGCAGTAAATGTTCACAGAACTTGTTGACAACTGTCCCATCTGATTAGGGCTTTTATCTTATATAAAGATCAGTAAAACTGTCAAACTGGCGTCTGCTTTGAGCAGAGACCTTTTCATGTTGATGTGATAATGGTGCAGGTTATTTACTGGTGAAGTAACAGATCTTTAACAAAGGAAAACAGGTCAGACTTGCCAGATACTGTACGTCAAACACATTTAGTCCGATCTAAAGTATGTTCACATTGCGACATTTTTTGTCACTCAATATGTGGGGCACGCTTTGAAAAGAAAAGGAGATCTACTTTTTAATCTTTTTTTTAATAAAGAAATGTGAATGTTTACTTCATCTGTTCATCATCATTTTTTGCACACATACGCTGTTAAAAGCATTTATATTATGGATGAAAAAAAATGATTTATGAGTACCACTTTTTCTTTACCCATATAGATTCTAATCCTCAAATTCATGGTATTGGCTGCTGCTGCTTCATTTTGTGGAGATGTTCATACACCTAAACAGTATCATAGGCATATGCAGCTGTGATACTTAGCTGTGTTGTTGTGGAAGGTTAAAATGTGTTCATTTTGTGCTATATGTCAGATATATCAACTGTGTCTAATGTCTTGTCTGGCTAAATAAGGTTGTTATCAGCACGGAGAGACCAGTCCAGTGTCTTGGACTGGTGCATTCATTTTGCAGTGTTCTGGGTTTATTGGTAGTTAGTTGTAATGTACACCATCTTATCAGTACAGAACAGATAAACCTTTATCACATCAGATGTAGTTCACATAAGTTCACACAATAGCATGATGACGTAGTGTATATTTTACCTTTTTACAGCCACACCCACCCATCACCACGGACGCAGCTGTCTGAGACTACGAGTATATGTCTGCTGCTCTACGGGTGAGTCTCTAACTTACCCTCACTGTGTGTGTGTGTGTGTGTGTGTGTGTGTGTGTGTGTGTGTGTGTGTGTGTGTGTGTGTGTGTGTGTGTGTGTGTGTGGTGGGGGGTGACCTTTAATGCATTTCATGGACCTGTTTGCAGACTGTACAGTACTTTCACCCATCTGGCCACTGTACCCATCTGGCATGCACAGGGCTTCCCACTCCCGAACCCACACACACATTAAGTTTCTTACACATTACTCACAGACACACACTGGCTGCATACAGATGCAAACACAATCTAAATACAGTCTGAAACAGGCAGAGCTATTAATACTCCTGCTGAGTTTCCCCCGCAGCAATTTCACTCACAGCACAGCACCCCCCTCTTGCTCTTCTTTTTCTTTCCTTCTCTCTCTCTCTCTCTCTTTCTGTCTCATACTTCTTTCTCTACCTCACTTTCCATCTACAGCAGCAGAAAGAAGCAGCTCCAGCTTTGAAGGTCCTTCCTCTCTTTCTTCCTCCTCTACCCCCCCTCCCTCGCTCCCTGTCAGAATCCATTTATTGCTGTATGCAGCCAGTGGGTGGCTGTGTATATGTAGTGTTAACCTCTCTCACTCGCTCTCCTGCCATCCTTCAATCTCCGGACCCTGTCTCACTCACTCTCTCACACACACACACACACACACACACACACACACACACACGGACTTTGATCCCTAGCCTGTCCGGTCCTTTTAACTTCCACAGCCCTGTAGTATTAACCTCTCCTCCCTCTTCCACACCCTGATTCCATTGCTCTCCATTCCTCTTCACACAGTCCCTCTCTTCAGTGTAATCTACCTCCCCTCGCCTCCCCTCTTGTCTCTCTCTCCCTTTCTCTCTCTCACTTGCTTAATCGTTCTCTTTCTTTCTCTCAGGGTTGCTGGTAATGTTGTGGCTTGTCAGTCTTTCTGCTGTTTTTTAACCCCTGCACTCTTGCCTCACTGCACTCTTGCGTGTTTCTCTAAAGATGTCAAGTTGGTTGTACTGTAATTAAAATCATTTGGGTTGGAGCAGTCATTTTACCCCTGCTTCCTCACTCTCCCACTCCCTTTTTCCTGTCTCATTTGATTTCTTGTTCTCTTTCTTTTTTTCAGCCTCTGATGTGGATGATGAGCTAGAGCCTACAGAACCAGACTACCCACAACCAGGTCTAAAACTTGACGATATTGGTGAGTCATACACACATTCACTTAAAGTTATACACACATCGAGATGAGTAATCGTGGAGAATATCTGTGTGAGACACCTGGGGTCTTAAAAACAGACTCATGTTGTTCATTCGGATCACGTGAGTTTCAAATCATGGAAATCAAATGATTCACTCTTTTGTCCATATTACAGATCAAGGATAATTATTTTAAGGTTATTATCATCAGTTCCCACAAACTAATGTGTTAGTCTGTCTCCCAATAATTTACAGCTTCCATATGTGGCACAAAGCCCAAAGCCCATTAGTTTCTATCAGATATATAGAACTTTAAACCTGGTCACAAATACTGTGTGTGAAAGAGAGAGAGAGAGAGAGAGAGAGAGAGAGAGAGAGAGAGAGAGAGAGAGAGAGAGAGATTGTTGTTAATGAGTCAGGTTTTCGTTACGTTTTTTTGACAGTACCAAATATCACTAGATCTTTAAATACTGACAGCTGATTGATCTATGACATCTAATGGCAGAGTGACCAGTTAATCAGTCATATAGCATCAAAAGGGCATCAAATTAAACTGTAATATGTCAGTTCCAGAAGAAACCTCCAGCACAGTTAACTTCACAGCACCAGCTGGCTTGGCAAGCTGCTGATCCTGCTGAACAACTACATGCATATTCATTTCACACTCGCAGTTTTCACCGGATAAGCAAAGAACACTGAGTTTCATGGTTACTTAGAAAAAACATAAAAATTCATTCAGAAAAGAACACTCTGGATTGGACTTCCTGTAGTCGCTTTTAGATCTTGGAAAGTGCTGTCCCTTTGCCCTGTTTTTGCGCTCATCAGGTTGACTCTGTCCAGTAGTGGGAATCATGTGAATCTTCTGAATCTGGCAGCATTGGATGAAACCTGGCTTTAATTTAAGGGAGAAGCTGAGTAGCAAATCAATAGGTGATAGATTTTAACCTAATATCAGATGATCATGTGGTTGCTTCGCACTGTTGTGGCAACAACATGTACATTTACTGTGGTGTGGCCGCCTGCAATTACACAACCAGACACGTGGGTATCAATCATCATCCTGTCTAGCTTTCTCATTTGCTCAAGGTAGCCAGTCAAACGTGTGTGCTGTGTTGTTGTTAATCTGTGTGTAGCACATGCACGCTTGCATGGGTGTGCGTGTGTAATAAATCAGTCTGTTCTGATAACTGTCATAAGAAAACTCATCACTGGCTGCAGGTCATATGAGTTTTGTTGAGATACCTCTGCCTCACTTATTTTTCCTCCCTCCATCATTCTTTCATCTCGTTTCTCTCTCACTCCATCTTCTTTCTCCGTGCCCTCCTCATCCTCCTGCCTTTTAATTCCCATCTTCCATTTTTCCTCCCAGAGTACGAGTAGGAATGCAGTGGAGGGGAAAGCCACTAAAACTCAGTTTATTCACCTTTTGATGTGTGAAATTGAGTTTTTTTCCTTTTTTAACATTTTTTTCACACAAAATTTGATCTTATGGTTTTATAGTATGCATTAATGTTATCAGAGTGATAAAATTAATATTAAACAATAATCAATTGATTTTAAAATTATAAATAAATAATAATAATTTATGGTAAGCATGAATTGGGGTGGTTCACCCATGCTTGTGTTCATCATGGATCCTCACCATTTGTACTTGTTCATTTTCAGATGCTAATTCCAGTAACAGAAAATATACACTTGTACCCAAGTCACATACAGTACACACCTAGTCAGACGATAGACAAATGAAAAGACAGGCAAATATAATTTCCATAGAAGAATAGTTGTGCTGAATGTCCAGATAAGGAAAACGGAGCACCTGGAGATACTGTAAATTTTAAGTGAATGGCTTACACAATAGCAGAGAACAAATTACTGCAACTCCTATGGGTCATTTTCACCTGTAGTGCTGTTTTGCCAATTAAATTAATATGGTAACTCAAGTGGTGCAAGAGGAAGTGTAGAAATCAGCAGAGAGCTGTGAAATGCACTGAAAACAAAAAAGCAGTGCAGTTTCCTATTCCTCTTCCTCACTGTCATCCTCTGCCGACTGCCGATTAGACTCATCACATCATAGTTTTAATTACTGTTATTCAAAGTTCACATCAGCACGTTCACACAAACACAAGGCGACACACAAACTGCTCAGGTCAAACCTGCCTGATCATCATGTCTGAAAATGTTTAACTAAGCTCAATGTTGCAGGCTCATATTGTAAACCACCTCTCTCTCTCTCTCTCTCTCTCTCTCTCTCTCTGTCTCTCTCTCTCTCTCTCTCTCTCTCTCTCTCTCTCCACGCTTCACTGCTTCACTGTTTATTTCCTGGGCGCTGCCCCTTTCAATCAGTGTCTACAGCTCAACAGTGGTTCCCTTCTGAATACAGCCTCTAGTATTAGATTTCATTTAGATCTCATTTACAACACAGATGGAATGGTGCTAGCAGCTCCCCGTGCAGCCATGTGATTACTGATGGCTTTCAGTGGGAGGATACTCATTTACCAACGCTGTTGGCTCAGGTTACTGCATCTGACGATCAGGTCCAGCCATTAGCGGAGAAATCAGAAGCTTTTTCTTTAATGGGGTTTATTGTAGCAATTACCACTCCTTGAAACGACAGCATGTTTGGGGTACTTTGCCAGCAATATCAGGTTGGATCTCAGTGAGCAGAACACAGCTCAGACTGTTTTTTTGTCACATTTGTAGAAACTATTATTGTATCTGTTTTAATTAAATCAGCTAAAAATATGTCATATATATATATAAACTATGTATTTAGTGTTTGAGTATTATGACCACTTAGAAAGATTTGTATGACAATATGCATTTAATACCACATGTAAACAGAAGCTGTTCAATCACTTCTTCAGAAAGGTTTCTGTCTGTTGGTGTTAACTGTTTTTTTTTATATTTTTGTTTATCCATCACAACCATGTGGTATTTCTAATGCTTATACTGCTGAAGGGTGTAATCAAAATTACATACACAAACACTGTGGATTTTCAGATGACACAGCCGATGTCTGAAAATGTGTCAGTTGTTTTAAAAGTAGGTCAGAAAATGTAACACCAGTTTATTTTCACAATGACAGTCAATGCTCGTTCAAGTTTAGAAATTGCTCTTTAATGTACAGTGGTGCTCCGTTGATTTTCAATATCAAACACTGTTTACAAGCCTCAATGAGAACTTTTCAGCCCCTAAAAACGCTCATGTGCTCTGTGGCTTTGTTGATGTTTTATAGTTTTAGGATGAAAGTCATAGTTATTAACAAGTCAGATTATAATGAAAGATGCTGTTGTATCAGTATAGATTAATCATTATTTTCATCTGTATCTCATCTGTATTAAAGTGCAGCATTAATTCACCTTTTAATGAAGACATTATGATCTGGAAACACCACAAATTATAATGTTTAAGAACATTACAACACCTCTCCTACAGTGTCAACAATAATTAAAGATAATTATTTCCACAACGTATTTATTACAGGGCCCTTGAATTAAATTGCACAGTAGTGTACTTTCTGTTTTGTAGGTCACTCGGTGTGCATGAGATAAAGTATTTGGGATAATGTAATTTGGTATGTACCATATTCATTATTTAACAAATAAATTATAATATATAAAACTGTACAACATATATAAAATTAAATATTTTAAAATATACACACATCTTTACTCATGCTCACAAATAGAGCCCCCATACAGAGACACAACCAGAGACCAGTATATTTCCTTGTGATTGCCAACATGATATTTAATTCATAGACATATACAGTTGTCTGAGCTTCCAAATCATCAAGCATATTGTTTCCCGCTTTAAAATGTTGCGTGCACACGTACCCGCAGACACAGTTGTAGACACAGCTCCCTTGTGTGATCTGATGTTTGGCTCGGGAACGTGTCAGAAGGTCACGAAGTACGTCACATGCCCCTGAACAAACATCATGCCAAAACTGTGCACCAGTAATAATGTGTTTATCTCTGACTGTTAGTGACAGACTGTGCGTGTGTGATGAGGCGATTAGTCGAGTCACGCTTTAGAACCAGTTGTGTGAGATACTCCAGAATCTGCTGTTTGTGTCTTCAAAACCACATTCTTCTGTCAGTCAGTGCCAGAGTAACGTAGTGTTTTGACCCCTCAGCTGCACTCTCAGTTACAACGCGGTCAAAGCATTTAACCTGAGCTCCACTGCTGCATAGACCTCATTAGATTGGGCAGCAGAGCATACCAGAGGAGGCCATCTCTAAAACCAGGTGTCAGCCAGTCATTACTCTGCTGTCTGACCCACAGAGCAGCTGGAAATATTCTGGAGCTAGAGATGGCGCCGAGTGGAAACAGTGAGAATACCCCCACATTACCTCGATGCCATCAGACCATAAACACAATAGTTCCTAATCAGCATCAAGCGACTTATGCACAGACAGAAAATTTTGCTTCAGTCTGGTCTCCACTCTCATTAATCAAGTGACTACAGAGGGTGTGTCTGGCCATATGTGTGTCTCATAAGAGCAGGCATGCAGCAAGCTGTCTAGTGGCTTGTGTTTTCGTACATCAACTAGACATAAACAGTCTATGTGTAGCCTGCAGCAAGAGTCCGCAGACTATTTTAAGGTCATCACCAGGTGTACATACAAAGGGTTTGAGTGGGGTTAAAGTAGGTACAGTGTATTGGAGTGTGACTGGAAATGTCTCACTTTTAAACACTGAGGGCTCTTTAATAACAGCTCAAGTCTACTCGAGCACTGCTGTTGTGTTGTCTTTTTTGCAGACTAACCATATTTCAGTGAGAGTGAGACTGTGTGTGCTTATAGCTGCCTTTTGTTCACCCGGCTTCTTAATTACAGAGTTTAGTCATATTTTAATAACAGCCGTGCTGTGTAACAAGATTATAGCTCAGTTAGGAACTCCGATAAACTTATCTTAAAATTATTCTTCGGTCTTTGAATGTAGAAAAATATGATATGATGCGCAGACATCACTTTCCCTCATTGTTTTTGCCTCTTCTGATCTGTCTCAATATTTTTCCAGGTGAATTTAACCCTGAGGTTCCCAAACTGGAGAAGAGCGTTAGCGGAAGCAGCCCATCAAGAGATCGCCTTCTCCTCACCATGATGATGCTCCTTCTGGCTACTCTTTTCATCTCCTAGCAACGGCCATCCCATCAACATCACCATGCCAACTAGCCTTGGGAGGGTGTACAGTATCAGCGGGTGGGAGAAGGGGGCGGCATGAGAGGGGGGGAAAGGAGTAGTGAGGACAGTTAATATACCACAAATAGAGCAGAAGGCAAGAGGAGAGTTTGAAATGAGAGTTTTCAAACATCACAGGGAGAACTGTGTGTTTGTGTGTGTGTGTGCGCATGCATGCGTGTTTGTACAGCTGTGTGTCTGACAGAGTGTGGTTTTGGTGGAGTTGAACGACTTTCAAGCACTCACAGACTGAACCGTATATTGCATTAAAGTCAGCTGCAGATGCAGGTGTAGACTGTGTGTGTCTGAGAGTGTGTGAGTTTGTGTGTTAAGTATGTGTGAACAGGCCACAGGTTGAGCTTGTTGAATCATGCACACCACACAAAGCATTTATACAACAGTGCAGGTGGGGCTGAAATCCTGATAAAAAGAAGAAAAAGCATCAAATCCACTCATCCAATTGAAAACCATTTGAAGACTTTCCCTTGGATATGATTGGCTGAACACTTCCTTAGGGCTAGTTGCCATAGTTTCCTGTAACAGGACTTAAACTGAACTCAGATGAACTGAATCAAATACATGTCAGCGGAACTGAACTAAAATGCCTTTTTTTTGTGTTGTTATTATTGTTGATGTTGATCCTGGGAACTTGTCCCAGTCAACGGAGGAAAGAAAACCAAACCAGCTGATGAACTGTGCTGGTCCTGTGTAGGACACTAGTCAAAGTAGCTAATAGTTCACATACAAACACACCCTGGGACTCCAGACGCAAGTGTTTCAGTAGCCATCTTCACTCAGCTGTGTCATCCTGTGTTCACTATCTACTGCACAATTCTAAAGAAGAAAATGGGACTGGACGGGGTCAGGGGAAATACAGAGCATTTAAACAATGAATTAATCTTTTGGGGCAACACAGTAAGGGTAATAAGAACTTAGATGTGCCAATGACACAGAAACTGCAAGGGATTAGTGGTGTTATAAGTTGCTATGTTACTTTTCTGTCCTGCCTTTGAAGTTCTGGGTTAGTCCTCTGTCATCTCTGAGGTTAACGAAGCACACGATGGCTACAGAGCAGCCATGGATACACTCAGCAATACTGCCCTCTTCTCAGCTGACTGCAGGATATATGAAGGAGAGAGAGAGAGGAGCAGAGAGTAAGAACTTAGGAGGAAAGACAGTCACTCACACAAGCATCAATGAACAGGTCAAGTCCCGGACAATAAGAAGCGCTGCACTGGTCCGTGTTGGTGTAGCAGCCTGTTCTACCAATCTCATCTATGTAAACCCATTTGTCAGATGCCACATGTAAACAGTTCTCTGTTACTGTATGAGTGTGTTTGTGTGTATCTGAGAGGGAAAACATATGTCTGAATGTGCCACGCGTGTATGTTTGAGCGTGTGTGAGCTTATTTTAAATGGTACTAACAGCCTGAAAATACATCCACACACCGTACATCTTGTAAGTATATAAAATGCAAAATGAGAAAAAAAAAAATCAAAACACAACTAAAGCAACAGTAATACATACAAAACAAGTGCTTTGGTGGGAAGGTATGGCAATTCAAAACAGCTGCGCCAGTAAGTTGCATCAGTATAGCATCTCCATAACAACCAGTACCTTATTCACCATGGTTACCCTACCCTGCCAACAATGCACTGTAGTAGGGCATGGCCTACCATAGTAGCTGATTACAGTGATGATTAAAATGACGATGAAGATGATGATGATGGACTGAGAACTGACTGTTGGCCAATCAGTTCACACATTGACTCACCCACCGGCAAGTGAGGCGTTCAAGTGCTCGTGTAAATGTCAAAATGGACTAAGAATGGAATTCAAATGTCTTGAAATGTGATGTAAGCATTTTTACAAATTTGAAGCTTGGTTTCTTTGTTTTTTTTTAACTATCATTTTGTGGAGTTTAATAGATGGAAACTTGGGTGGGTTAAGTCATATGTACACTTGGGCTATTCTGTAAGTCTCTCAGCCAACAGATTATAATCATTTATTATATATTTTTGTTTCTGAACCTTTTAAAGTAACTTGCTTATCCTCTTAAAGGGACAGTCCACGTATTATACACATGAAAATGAGTTTACTCAGCCTATGTAGACTGTTATAAAATGTCTTATACTGTACATACAACCAAACAGCAAAGCATACATGTTTTTAAGATCATATAAATGTATCAAGATACAGTATGTAAACAGCCCAGGTGTATATATGGCACGGTAAGAAAGGTTTGGGGTCTGGGAGGGTCAAAGAGCTGTGTCAGAGGGTAAATCACTCTTCAAGAAGTTGCACTTAAGAAATTTAGACACGAGAGAAAGGAAGTCTTTATGTGTGTGCATCTGAATGAGTGTGTGTGTGTGTGTGTGGATCTAAATAAGTGTGTGTTAGAGGGTAGAGGGAGAATCTAAACTCATTTCTGTTAATCACTTCATGTCTGTGTGAAGGAGCTTTAGCATGAAATGCTGTCTTTGTGTGTACTGGTGTCAGTGTGTGTGTGTGTGTGTGTGTGTGTATGAATGAATTAGTGAGCAAGTGAGTGAGCAATGGTCTTTTCGTTTCAGCTGTTTCCACGTGTGTATGAGTGAGAGAGTGTGACCGATTGATTGCAAAACAACAAAAGCATTTAATAGTGTTGGAAACAACAATTTACAATCATGTTTACCTTCGACTGGAATGACTTTAAATGAACTTGAAAATAAACTGTAAACTGAACAAACCATAACAGAGGTTATAACAATGATCATGATAACGAAATAATAAGCTTACAAATCTTACTTTTAACCAGATGTGTGTTTGGCTCTTTATTTGTCTCATTTCTCTATGTCCCGCTCACCCTCTCTGCTCTCTATGTATTTGAGCATCTGAAAAAAGGGAATAAGCATGGCGTTAATCCAAGACAGCAGATGGAGAGGTTGCAGGAAAGGTTTTACCTGGTATATTCAGTTCTCTGTAGATAATGTTGTTTGGGGGCTCACAGATGTGATTTTCCATATCAAAGTTGGCGCGGCGACGCTCTCCCATAGCAGTAATACCTTTGCACGCTCCGATTAGGAGAGATAAGCGACTCAATCACCAGCCTAACATTTGAATGACAATTGGACAGGCCAGCAGTGTGTACCTGTGGGACTGACTTGGCTGATGGATAGATAAAGCTGTTGCTGGTGTAAGAGCACCTCCAGACTAATTGTCTGTGATCTTATGCAACAGGTCTTATACATGTAGATATTCTCCACTGACTAGGCCAGCATGGCAAAAAAGATGGACAGATAGAAGTCAGCAGATAGAGATAAAGTAGAGGGAAGGAAGATGAAGAAGTGAAGATTAAAGTAGTTGACAGATGATGTACAGTTGTTAGAGGAAAGATACATGAGCTTCTGTTAGGAATTTTATACATATTTAGAAGCAAAATATTTCAGTAATCTGCTGCACAAAATGCACCACCAGGTCAAACTTCTAAACTGTGAGTACATGCTGCTTTTGATTATCAGATGGGATGGTAAAATGAATATCCTTTGATTTTGGACACTGGGGATAGATAAGCAATTATCACTCAATAAAGTAAGAACATTACTGGGAAACTAATCATTAATCAAAATATTCCACTTACAGTTTTGTAGCCTTTTTCCCTAATTGCTAAAAACGTTTTGTAGCCAAGTTTACAAGTCTACAGTGAGGGAGTGCTTATTAATATGATAAAGTTTGGGTGTGAGTGCTACTTGAGATATGTGCAATTGCAAACCTAGTTTTTGCTCCTGTTCATGTAAAAACATGTGAAAAATCAATACACTAGAATGCAAAACACATTTTTTTCAGGATGCTAATGTTTCTGCTTCCCAAAGACTTTGTAGAAGACTCTGGCCTTTAAAATACATATTTATAACTGCAACATTTCTTCAGCACATATAGAGGTAAATGCTCTAGATTTTTGTTTTATAAAGATTGCAATAAACTAAAATACTGAATAATAATAAACAGGTGTTCATATCACCCTGCTGATCTAATGTTTCAAAAAAGTATTGTCATTTCCATTTTGAATCAGACACATCATCCACTCAGTGGATCCAGGCAGTGATTCAGAGTTTGAATAACATTTGGAGGGAGACATGAATGCTATGACTGACACCACCCAATGAACCATATTCTGCCAAAATGTCTGTTTTCCGAGAATCACCCTGACTCACTTAGGGTGATGTGAAGTTCCCAGAAATTCTTATTGAATTTTTGAAATAGTAAGAGTTTCCTCTCCTTTAGTCATTCAGACCACTATTATTCATCTTGCTTATAGCTGCTAATTGGTAACTGTAACATATTGCGAGGAATATGGGATCTGAATCATGAATATGGCTTAATTTGATTTGTGGATAAGCCTATAAGCCTTTCTGTTCACTGATGGAAGCTGATGGAATCACATTACAGTTTCATCACAAAAAGAAAAAAACTACCAAAACCTAAGAAAAGTATAGAAAACAAAACAAAAAAAGTAATAGACTTTGCATCAAACACAACTGTGTATGGTGTGTGAAATACATTTTAGGCTCCAATACAGTAAGTCAGAAACCCTACAAAATCATGTTGCAGTAGTCAAAACTGGCCACTTGGTGCCGCTGTTCAGTTGCAGCTTTGTTGAGCAGAAGATCTACCTATGCCCCTGATTTGTAATCCTTGTAAGTCACAGTGTCCATTGTGCAACTGGAGATATTGGGATTAAACATACTGATTTATTTTACTGGTTTATGATATAACCATTTATTTCTAACAAGCTGAAATAGGTAAGCTCATATAGAGGGTTTGTTTTGGGAATGTGGTAAAATGTCTGAGGAGGCCAGGGACGTATACACTCACATACCAAGCAGTGAAAAATTATGCAACAACCATCCATCTGAGGCTATTGCAAATGTTCAAATTCAAGGTCTTCCCGTCACGGACTTAAAGGCAGCTTTCCTGCCTGCATTCATTTATCACAATGAGTCAGGCTGAAGAGAAAATATCTGCCTTCTCTGATTGTGTTTGTTCAACAGAGAAACCAATGTTATGCATGGGCAGGCTTGTAAATATGAAGTTATTTACATTAGGCTACCAATATGTTAAACACATTTTTCTGTTCTGTTATAAGGAACTCTAGTGTAACAGTTAATCCTCCACCCAACACTCTGTATTACATGGTTAACTTTAAGTCTCGTCCTGAATTAACAGTATTATGAATTTTAACAGCAATACAAGACGCTCTGCCGAATGTATTAGCTGCCCCAATGATTTTCCTTCTTACAATCTAAATCATAAAATAAGTTTTTTTGTTTGTTTGTTAGTTATAAGTAGGTATTTGCTGAGGTCATGTAGCAACATCCCTAAAAAAAGGATCAATAACAGGCTAAAATATAGATCAAAAGACAGATAAGCTATCACTTTATTTGTAGGTCAGAATGGAAAAAGTAAGCCTATAATAATAATGATTAATCATCACACAGACAACAAGTGTGCACAGCTACTGTACACTGCAAATGACAGATCAAAGTTGAACTAGGAGATGGAGATGGAAACCACAACAGAGGTTTTTATTGGTCTTTAGTTTTGTTTTTCACCTTGATTCGCTTCTCCAAATATTTATGACTAAGTAGGGGGTTGGTTTACAGCATGTATGATCATCTGACAGCTCATGCTCGTTGCCCCGCTGAACCTATTCTTGGTAATTTACCACATTCAGAGAGCTCAGAAATAACTTTGATTGTAGGCAATGTTGTATGTTGTTATCATTTGGAAGTCCTCAGACCTCCTGTCAACCATCCATCTACACACACTCAAAGCCACACACACACACACACACACATGAGAACAGATGATCCACCTGGATTGACACACACACACACACATACACTCCAATAAACACGCTCCCTCAGTCACTTCTGTGTGTTGATGACGACTCCTGTGATTGCTGCAATGATGTGATGAGGAAAGCCTTCCTACTCTGCCTTATGGTCCCTGTTCATAAAAGCTGCTGCTCCATGTGAACACGCCTTCCTGTGTGCGTGTTATTTCAGTCGATGGGCCTTTAAATTGTGTTCTATTCAGTCTGTAATGTTGCACTGAACATAAGGGGTGACTGCGTCAACGCGCACACACATGGTGTATGATGCTCATGTATGTGGTAGGCATGTAACAGTGATGTACGTGTGTGTGTGTTCATGTGTGCTGAGTGATGCAGCATCACCCCAGAGTCACAGAATGTAAAAGCTTGCTGAGTCACTGACGTCATGTTGCGGCACCTGTGGGGCAATTTCAGAAAACGTTCTCATCTCGTCTATTTGATCATCAAACATGGATGCTGATTATACTCAGGTGTGGTTGACCAAGCAACCATGTTATAAGTGTAACTTGGGAAACAACAGGAGTTTATCAGAGAGTTTTCTGTGAGTCTTCTAAAGAAAACGTGAAGTTCACGTAAATCAAGTAGTTTTCTGCTTTTCCATCTTTTTCTTTGGATTTAAATCAAAAGCAAAGTTCAAAAACTTTTTTTTCTCTTCTTTCTGCAATAACCTCACACATGTTCAAGGTCTCAGAAGAATCCCCGCTTGTATGCAGAACCTATAATTCCTATTTATGGCCCTGTCTGGTGCATGCCAAAGCAGCTCTGACTAGTGCTTCGAAGGAATCCCACTGGGTTTTAAAAATGTAATTTCATCACTGATCACTGATGCCAATCATTCAATTTCTCAAACCTCATGGTGAAAGCTTTAAGGTTATAGTAATAACCTGTGGCATTTTCATATAAATAAATTTCCGTCTTACAATTCCATATTAAATTGATGCATAACCTGTAAGTGGAACATTTTATGGATTTCTACATTTTATTTAACCATGTACCTTTCCTGAGAAAAGTTATTTGTTTTTATAGAAACGCAGTAATGTGTTCTTTGGAACGAATACAAGAAAGCCACTTTGACTGGGCAGACATGGAAAAGAGAACCATATAGAACAACTCGAAGTGCAGCACAAAATAACCAAAGCAAATGGAAGACTTGTTAGTGACAGTGCAGTTCTCTTAAAGATCACTGAAATTAACATTTAATTTCAAGTAAGCTTTAAATACTTAATAAACATTGTAATCTGCAGACATCTTCACCCTTGCACAAACACACATGGAGCAGTACAGCGGAGAACTTGTGCAACATGTGAACAGCCCACAGGCTTCTTCTCAGCTGAGAGTTTGGACACAGCTGAACTTTTCGTTGCCATGAGCCATGAAAAGGCAATCAGTCTTTTGTGCAGATGTCTCCATCTGACAACTGTAAAAGAGATCACTTTGTGATCACAGCTTCTCAAAGTTGCCTAGTTCGCTAAATACTTTATTTGAAGGACCGTGGAAGCTCCACAGTGCCTAACAAGCATCACACTACATAAATTAATATCATTTTAACTAGTAGTTCTGTGCTGATGCGACATTTCTACTGATTCCTCATAAATCCTCAGCAGTTTTGGTAGTAACACATTTTATTCCAGCAGACTAACAATCACACCACCTTCAGTTTTTGCTTAGTAGATATTTTTAACCAACTATATCCAAGACTTTGATGAGATGTTATGACTGTTAAGACAGCATCTGATGTTTCTGTCCTTACGTTACTCACCCTATTTTCCTTATTTGTACATTTTCCCTTTCCCCAGTTTCTCATCTCTCACATGGATGCAACACACTTGGCCCCATCACAGCTTTGCACTGCCTGCTTGGCCAACTCTCCACTTTCTCATCCTCCCTCTGAGCGGCTGCTCTGACGCTGTCATTCGCCCCCAGATTTATGCTTCTGGTGTTAGTCACTGCCTGGCTTTCCCCTTGTCCTCTCATCACAAGTCCCCCTCTTCTCTAAGTTTAGCACTAATCCTCTATTTCTGAGACAGCATCTGTACAGGGCTAACAGATGGGAGGGTTATATTTACTCTGTCTAACATCTATATATATTTATATATGTATATATAGAGAGAGAGTATATACTGTGCGAACTGGAGGTGAGAGGTGAAAGATGAAATTATTGAGACTACGCAGTAAATATAAATATATAAGTATAAATTCAAAGTGGAATTTGATCTGTCATTCCAGTGTGATTTGTCATGTCATAGTGTTGTCATGTTTCATTTATAATTAAATGTGTGTCTACCCTGAGGCCAGAGCATCATTACACCATTATTAGAGATGTCTGTACAAGGGCTGGGTCAGACGAATGGCCAGAGCCGGCACTGCCCCCACCCTACCAGAGTCAAACGTAGTGAGTACTTGGCTTCTTATAAAAACAGAATGTAAAACCTTTAGGACAAACTGCAGCACAAAAAATCCAGAAAAGGAAAGAGATGCAAAGTTGAAAACTTGGTTTCATACACTGAGAACATATTTAATTATTTGCAATATGCAATCTATTATTTCCACTTTAAGTCACTTTAAGTTTGAGTGTAACACCTTTTTAAACTTTTTAATAAATGTCCCACCCTTCTTTGAGCCCAAACTACACCCCCCATTTAAAAACATCTAGATACATCCCTGCAGCAGTATAGTGTGTGACTGTGCATACGTCAGTGTTTTTGTCTATATAGTTTTATACAGTGTTTGTCTGTGTGTGTCTTGTCTTTGAACTGGTGTTAAGGTCAGATGAGGTAAAAGATAGACTTAATGGATTTAAATCTAATGTATTAATCAGTGCGGAGGAGTTGTGTGGCTTAACTGTACCTCAAACCTGCCATGTCCTCTTCTTATCCTCTAATCACCAGATTATCTGACCCAAGATTTCTGGAGTGACCGCCTCTGACCTGAATTTTGGAGTTTGTTTTTTACTGACGACAACAACAACTTGTTCCGCCTGTTTGGATGACACACGTGGGGGAGGAGCCCATACATAACTACCTTGTTTGCAGCATATGACACCTGTATTTTGAACAGAAAATATCTCTCATCTTTTAAAAGACACAGTCTGTGATTCAAAAAACCACCAAATAAGTAAATCTAAGACATCATTCTTCAGTTAGGATTTTTCTATGAAAATACTATCCAAGGTCAAAAATGAATTACAACGCTGATTTTCTTGGTACCTGAGGTGTACAGTGAATATAAGTTTTTCTTCTTTCTGTTACATACTCGGAGTACATAAGTAACCTAAACATGACTCTGTCACTGTTACATGACATGTGTGGTAAGTGAGATACATGTGACAACCTTGTCTTAATCATCTCTGTCGTCAAAGACATGACACATGTGTGCAGACACATACACCCTCACACAACCTTTTTACTGTACTCTACATACTGTAAGTTCACATGAACACTGACACAAACATGCATGCCCATGGCTACCATCATGTCAGACATATTGTGTTATTTGTTCCGTGAGGTCTTTGGACTGTGATGGATTTCATCTCACATGCTGCACATGTGCGAAAATAGAGTATAACCACCTGCAGAATGACCTCTGTTCCTTACTTTATGCATTTATTCATGTCACAAGGTAAAAAATGTGTTTACTTCACAACTCAAATGTCAGGTCAGTATGACAGAAATAATTTTCCATACATAACTAGATACAGATGCTCATCGGCATTACGTTTGTGACAAATCTGTGTTTTTTGGTTAAATGTGCCAATTTCCATGCAAATGTATTTAGTGCATTCAATTAAAATATTACTCAGATTTGCCTCCTCCTTACTGCAGTGTCATTGTTAAATAGTTGAACTACAATATAAACAAAGTGCACATATTTTACAAATGAAACACACTTTGTAGACTTGAAAGGTGGCTTTAATAAAGTTTTTCATTTTCTTCATTGGTTATGGAAAGTTTGGACACAATAGAAATTAATGTGATGGGTGAACTGCTTATAAAAACCTCTTTAACCACTCCTACAGTTGAATCCTCAGTCATTCATCGTTCTGCCATAATTCCAAAATGCTTCTACTTGAACTTCCGGCTCTATTTCATAACAGAATCACTTAAAGTCTGCGTAGAGTATGTATCACGTGTATTACTGAAAGATTGCGCTTGTTCATGTCAGATTAATTTATCTGGAAATGAGGGGTAAAATAAAAAGCTTAATGCTCTACTTTAGTTGTTGTTTAGCTGAAGTTCAGCTTGGAACATCCGTGGGGTGCACATAAGTGCAAGCTAAACTGAGTTGGTGGATAATGGGGCTGCGGGACATATGGTGTGTTGTCTAGCTGCTGTTGTGTCCCTAGATTTCTTCTTAATCTCTCATGTGTCTCGTTTTGATCTGTCTACTTCTTTGTCCTGCATAAAAAGCAGGAGTCTTTTTTTATTGTAAGAGTCCCATTTCCACTTTTATCCACACTCAGGCCCCAAATGCCCAGTGACTTTGAAACAAACAGCTGAGCCATCTGGCCAACACATACACAAGCTGATGGGCACGACTGAAGCTGTGAGCATGTTGCAACTTGCTGAGCTCTGCTTTGGCCAAATAGAGGAATTAATGAGGAAAAAATAACAGGCCGTCCTAGTGGGACACTGTGACAATGTGTATGTGTTACAAAATGAGATCTCAAATGGCTGTGATCCACTAACTAATGTGGACTCTGTCCTCACATATAATGCATTCCTTTTTTCTGTGGCATTCACATTTTTTATCTCATGGCATTTTGTTGCAGTTAAAAATTCAATTCAATTAATCTTTATTTCTATAGCGTCACATCATAACAAATGTCATCTCAAGGTGCGTTACATAGCAAGGATTAATGCTTTTAAATGAACCAAAGGTCCTGAGAGTTAACAATAACAAAAAACCTTATCAGCTTCTGCAGAAAGTGCAACTTTCCAACTTTGTTTTTCATGTAATTCCACCATCTCAAATACTTCTTAGTCACCTTCTATCATTAACTCTTAACTTATTCCTAAAACTTTTAAATTCCTCGAGTTGTTTTTCAGTTGTGCTTTGAGGAGATGTTGTGGACAATTGTGCCATTTGTCATTTTCACTTCACCTGTCCTCTGTCTATCTTCTACTCTTTATTCATCATTGAGTGTCTCTTCAAATGTATATTTCGCTGCACCATTTGCTGTTACTTCAAATTTCTCAGCTGCAGTAATGGAAAATCAGCTCAGTCTCAGTTTCACACACTAACACATACTCAGACACTGATTACTAAACATCTCCCAGACTTTAACCTGCATGGTGATGTAAGTTATTGCATGGTGATTATAAGTTATACATTTAGGTGACAAACAGGAACTGAGGAGCAAAAATAACACTCTGTCAGTGTGCCATTACATGTTTCCATGTGTGTTCTTTTTCTAAGCTTAATAACACGTGTATTTGTTGGCACATGGAAGCACAGAGAACGAGGGACACATCCTCTCATGGACATTATACTCCCTAAGCTTGTAAAGTGTGTGTATCATCCCGTGCCCCTCGAAACGCAAATAACCTCTCTCATTTAGTCAGACATGCGCTAAATCTCCACTCATCTTCTTATCTCATGTAATTACAAATCAACATCGTCCCAATGTTGCAGGAGCTTCAGTTTCTCAAAGCTGTTCTTCTATTGTCCCAGACCACCCTTTCGGTTTATAGTTACCTCAAATCAACCCTCAGTTTCTAAATTTAAAAACCTCCTCTGGATTTGAGGTTTATCTGGAGCTGTATCGTACATAATCTGCACCCTGTGTACTGTACATTCTGAAATACAATTGTTATTGGGGTCAAGATGTGAGGATTTCACAAAATCTAGATTTAAAGTTTTTCTAGGATTGAATTGTTTCTACAATGGTTACAGGCATTTTAATACATTTTCCTTATGCAAGTTTAGGGATTTCACTAAAGCCTATGGCTTATTACATAGCAGTCATTTCATAACTGAGCCTGTAGGCTCTTTTGCTGTTATGTCCCTGTCTGCCTTGACCTTTGACCTTCACATAAATCAGATGCCAAAAATACACACAACTGTTTTGACACTGACGATGAGAGGTGGAGTATTATAAGGACATTTGTATAACAGTGTCATTGTTGTCAATACAGTAGATGTAACCTCCACAGCCAAAGGGGCATTCAGGCCGCATGATTTTATAATATAGACAGAGCTTATCCTTATCTTGTCAGTACTGTCTCATTCAAACAATGTGCTAGAATAAAGTGCCACTAACCCAGAAGTGGAACGTATTAGAGATATACACTCTGTAAAAATGCATTAACTGCATAACATACTCATGCATACTCTAATGTTCTGCATGTTAATGTCGTCTGATGTTTTCTCCTTATATGAATATGCTAAATGAAACCCTTATTTTGATCTTTTATATCCATTCAGACAGTCCTTTGACACTCAACCCTTCTGTACATTTTAGCCTAATGTGTCCCCATTAAATCTAAGTGAAATTTCCTCCACATTCATCTCTGTATATGTGAATTTTGAAGGCATCATCAAATGTAATTCTCTTTTTTCCAAACGAGCCGCTAGCTGATGGTAGTTTATTGTTTTCCCTACCAGCTGCTTTCCATAAAACACCCATAACTCAAAACACTCATGAAAGCATCCATTCTGTGTCTGTCTGTAATTGTGCTTGGCACAGTTTCTGCTGGGATTATAATGTACTGTGCATCACTGTTGTGTTGTACACTGTAGATCTAAAAACACTTCTGCTGATGTTTCTTTTTTGTTCTGAGCTTCTGGTCCCTGTCTTCTTACTAGTGACAAATTAAACAAACAACCTTTATACACAAGTGCAATTGCTACTGTCTGAGCAGATATCTTTTCTGCCTACATACATGCTATATTTTAAGTGTTGTTATGATTGCACCACTACAGCAATTTCACTATTATATATCTTAAATAAATTGTATTTCTCCTCAAACTTAGTGCAGTTACTCACACTATCTGGCACAAAAAAATCCATTCAAAATAATATAAACTCTTTTATTTGCTGTCTTATCTGTTTTACAACCACAGAACAGCGGTTATGTTTATAATATTACAAAATGAGGTAGTGCTAAACAATATTTTTTATCTGCAAACACTGACAGAAAGTCTGAAATCACTGAAAACATTAGCTTTCATAGCCATACAAAAGGCAACAGCTCAAGGATAGGTATTCACTTCCAATTGAGATGTCCCGTTGCACTTAATTCTTCGAGTGTTTCTGGGGTGCTGGAGTTTAGCAGCTCATTTCCTCTCTTTTGAACAGTCGCCTGTCTAAACCACAGCCTTCTTCAAACGTTATACATAAAGATTTCTTTGCAACTATGAGCAACATGCAAGAGTGGTTGTGGTCCAGCATTCCCTCAGTTCTATGAAACTACCTGCATCAGTCATGCAAACACAGTGATTATGTTGCCAGTTGGTGCAAGTGTTTAATTGGCTTATTATTTCTATTTTGGCAGTAGTCGAATTATTATGCACATTAATGTAAACAAAACCATTAACCAAAAGCAATACTTTTAATTGGGAATATGACAGCACACACATTCTGCAAAATAATGGAATCACATTTTATGGTATTGAAACTTCAAAAGGAATCACACATCTGGTTGTTGTGTCAGTCATCACCTCTGACAAAAGGACTGGTGATGTGCATCATTACACCCAGAAAATATGATGATAAATATTTCAGCGTTTCCAGATTTGTGATTTCAGCTTATGGAAAGGTATGATCTGCCCTCAGGGGTGTAGTTCGAGAGATGTATATTTATGTTTTGCATTCTCTATATTCATATTTCCAAACTGAAGTGCAGCACACTGAGGTGCCAATTTATTTAGTACACCCACACAGTCCATCACAATTCAATGTTCAATTCATATTTGTGAAGCATATAATGGTTTTGTTGATGCTGTGTCAGAGTCGTGTTGATTCACTCTATTGTCATTTTTAGCCACTCCGCTGGTGTACTCTAGGGATGGTAATGTCAGTTTGTTGATGCACCATGTTTGTCCAAACTAAAATATCAGAAACTATTTGGGTTGATTGTCATAGAGTCTAGACCAATTGGCAGATGTTAGCAGCCTAAGCTGCTAAACTAATGATTATGATGAATATGGTGAAGAATAAACCAGCTTAACATCTGCATGTTGGCATACTGATGCCCATGGATTGACTAGCATTGAGACAACATGTACTGGACAACATCATTTGTGATGTGTTTTTTATATTCTGCCTCACTCTGTGCTTGACAGAAACACACTATTGATGTTTAATGCAGCTGAATCAACACCTCTTTGTGAGAGTGTTGACAGAACATTTATGATCTAAATGAAAAATTTATTGGCCAGCTGTTCCACTGAATTCCATTACAGTACACAGGTGTAGCTTCCAAGATGTTGACACAGTATACACTTGCCTGGTACCATCTTACAGTAAATGAATGTAGCCTACAGTAAGTAAAGCACATGACAGAAAGTGGTCTGATTTTAAAAGAGGTTTTGATTTGCCGTTATTGAAGCCTGTTCATAACTATGGATAATGATTCCTGCCTGCCAACCTAGTTTATAAGTACACCCGTGGTATGTGAAATGTGAAATGTTATAAAATTCCAAAGAAACATAGCCACACTTATGCACGGTTCATGAATACAGGTCCCTAAACATTTAGACATATCTGGCACACATGGTAACTATTTGAAAACACTTATTTTGAGCAGTGTATGAAGATAAGGTTAATTATACAGACAAACTTTATGTTAGTTAATGCACGATGGGAGATTTGATCCCGTGTTCTCCCTCAGGTCTTTGCTAAGGACAAACATATTAGTTTGTGCAATATAGTGCCAGAGATAGACCCAGATATAACAACACAGGGCCAAGACACACACACACATGCACTCACTGACACACATAGTACAGTAAATTAGTATGAATCCAAACACCTCATTAACACACATCCTGCAGGGTGTCCTTGATTCATTTTGGCATCAACAGCAAATTAACACACATGGCTATTGGGGAGTTATACCATTCTAGTTTATGGTCTAAAAATAAACTTGCACCTTCCACATAAGTGTTATACATGACATGTACAATAATATCACATTAAAAAAGGGATTACATGAGAAGAGTGATGGACAGACAAATACATAATGAAGACTAGGTAGAGAGAGAAAGGAGATAAAAGGTGGGGATTACACGTATCAACAGCAGTAAGTCAGTAGGGCAGGACAGAAGGGAGGAGGATGATGGATGAGGGATAGAGAGAGGAAAATAATAATCTGGAAACATCTGGGCATTCTGGCCCAGAAGTGACGCCTCCGCCCTTGTTTCTATCTTTATACATTGTTCACACACATCTTTGTAATGTTCCTTTTTATTCATCCTTCTGTATCAGCCTCAAGAACTCCTGCTCCTCGTTCCTACATTTCCCAGAACCACTTTCACCAGTTCTAAGAAACATGCCTGGGCTTATCCCGTTCCTCTGTTTATATGCAGGTGCAGACCGCAGTAGTGATATGGAGGTGACAATGGCAATAACAGTGAGAGCTCCCCGGTGGGTAAAAGTGAGAGCTGCTGTGCTTATCACTTGAAAAACAATATGTCTTTTGGCTGTATTACATTACACTCTTCTGTGGCCACTGCTGTTGAAGAAGATTTGTTCCTGATTATCAGCTTTGGGAGTCAAAATGGTGAGTGGCCTAAACCTTCCGTTCTCACAGAGAAACATAAACAGCTAATGTTATTGCAGACTTAATCCTAGTTTAAGATTTATTAATCATTTTCTTTGTGATGTCCACAATTGGCCGACAAAAAAGGCCAGATATGTACAGTACAACTGACACACACACACACACTGTACCACAGTCTTTTCAATGTGGAATCTGCTTTTCTTTTATGCCTTTTTAACAGCAGACATTGTGATTTAGGTGCTGCTAAAAACAACAACAATAGCCCAGTTTATTCAAGCATCCCACTAAACCATGAAATTGTGACACTGAACCAGCCTGAACAATACCAACAGTATTGGAAAGTAACTAAGTACAGTACATTTACTCAAGTACTGTACTGTTTTACTGTTTATCTTTTATGCTTTGTAAGGTGACCTCTGGTTTAGAAAGGCACCCACAAGTAAAATATATTTAGTTTTATATTAATATTATTATTATCCATCCGTCCATCCATTATCTACCGCTGAATCCGAGTTCGGGTATTATTATTATTAGTATTTTTATTATTATTATTATTATTATTATTACGTAAGTACAATGTGAGGAATTTCTACATTTTTTAAAATTTTCCTGCTACTTCATACTTCACTACATCTACGAAGCAAATATTTTGCTCCACTATATTTATTTTACATCTATAGTTACCAGATTTTTTGCAGAATTTGATTAATAATATTAAATAATATCACAATATATAATATAATCACAAGATTCCCAACCGTATGTAAACCGATTCAATTTATACTTACATATACCATCCAAACAGTCAAGCCAATCGTAATAAACCCTGTAGTTACATAGTGGCGGCATGAGAGCTCAGTGGGTAGAACATTCATCTTCCAACCAAAGGGTTCGATTCTCAGTCCTTGTAAGCTACGTATTGAGGTGTCCTTGAACAAGACACTGTATCAATTATTATTAATGATCACATTTTTGCATTGAACATTTTAGTACAATAATTCTGAAGTGGGTGATTTTTCATGACTATGTTTATGTATGATAGTTAAAAAATGTATACGCTAATACTTTTGGACATCAGTAATCCTTTGCAGGATATTGACAGTGTAGGACATTTGCGTATAATGGTGTATTTCTATGCTGTGGTATTTACCTTCATTTTCTTAGGTTAATGATCTGAGTACAGCTTCCAGCATCGTGACCTTTAAACTGAAGTAATTACATTAAATTCAGCTTAATATCTGTGTATCTCCTATTATAAAAATCAAGAATGTCTACTGTAAAACGAGCTTGAATGACAACTATTGTATAAGGAACACATTAATTTGAGTGTAGTGATGGGTTGTTATAGGGAATGAAAGATTTCATTAACTTGTTTTTGTAGTCTTTATTTGTCTTGCTGAATGTTGAACCAGATATTAACTTTATGATAAAAAGTGGATTTCATCTAACTCAACAGCTTGGTAGTGTCACCCAAGCCAATTAGCACACAGCTATTGACAGGATTTCTTGTCATTGTTTTCCCACCTTTCACTTGAGAATGACACCACAGAGTCATATAGTTATAATAGAATAGAAATAGATTTGGCACTGTGGTAATTTCACCCCAATTCACAGTCTTTCAAAAAGAAAGTAAAAATACACATAAAAAGCAGCAGGGTCAAGGAACGCGCTAAAGCACTGATGGCTGAAGGGATCTGAGTATGATCAGTTCTATCATGTGTAATATCATGTGCATATCATTTGTAATATTACACAAGATTCTGTGTTCAAGTGTGTGTGTGTGTGTGTGTGTGTTAGCATGTGACTTCTGACTCAAAAGAGAAGGATTTCCTAACTGACCACAGTGAACAGCTAAAGTTTCATAACCACTGAGCCCACACTAATTTCTTCTTGTCTCTCTTTCTATTTTTATTTCTATTCTCTTTTTCTTTCTCCCACATTAATCTCAAGTGTGCCTCTATCCTTCTTCCATCCTTTGTATCTTGTTTATTCCTGTCTCCAGCCTAACAAATGGCCAGCTAATGAGTTTGTTCAGTGACAGCCTTGAATGCCTTCTCTTCTCACATTGGTACCCACACCCACTAACCCATGCACACACACATATACACTGATCTAATTGTTTCCCTTTGGACACAAACAGAATTCTGCTCAGATCTATCACTGAGCAGAAACAAACAAAGTTTTGACAGACACACAGAGAGCTCTGTGGTACAAGGAACTGCAGCAAAGTCAAACAGAGATTGTGTGATTGATGGGAGCATAAAATGATGGGAAGGACGGGGAAGAGATGAGGAGAGCCTTTGATCTGCTCTGACTCGAGAATAGAAAGCTGGGCCACACTGGTTTCTGTAGTATCTGACTCAAGTACAATGACAGTGTTTGTGTAATTGACAGACTAAAGAAAAATGTAACTGTTTAATCATATATAAAAATGGGAGCATTAGGGATATTGGCTTTCTTGTTTCCTTGTTCAGAAACAAACAGGTTTTATCCCATATATTGTATGTAAGCTTGCACATTTCTTTAGGGTTGCATGAGTGCTCGAGCCTCTCCCAGCTTTCATTGGATGAAAGATATGAAAGACATAGGGAGAAAGAAAAATACAATAAAATAACATAACAACAACAATAAAATAACAACTAAATCTATACATCTTCACAGATTGACTGTATGTCACTGTCTACTCTCTCTGCTTGTGTCTTTGAACCAAATCTCTAGTAAAGCACAACAAAAACAGACAAGCGTTAGTTTGCAGGGCATGCAGGAGTGGTAATAATGAACCAATGTAATAGATTGTAGTGCTGAGCCTAAGGTGTCAGGTTTCAGTGCCTGGAATAATGCTGACCGCACCATGGCATCACACAGGAGCAGATAATGTAACACGCTGATGAATGAGTCACAGAGCAGCTAGTGAGGTAAACAGAAGAAATGTTTCTGTGTGTTGTAAATAGTGTAGTATCACTGAACTGCCTTACCACCAAGCATGATGTCACCTTGTTTAATGTGATTTCTTTATTTTTTTCTTTCTGTAATATTATTCTCTATTTGTTGTTTTAGAAGGATTTTTCCTTCATATCACCATTTATTCAATCTTATTGTTTGTTACTTCCTCCCTTTTGCTGCATTATTCTAGACCTGTTTCTCTCTCACAGTAAAACATGTTTTTTTTGTCCACCATCTCTCTTTTCGAAGACACACAGACATGCCACTATGCATGCATACAGAAATGTGCAAGCTTACATACAGTATACTGACAGATATGTGCTGCACACTGGTGCACAAAGCAACAACTGGAGCACATGCATGCAGAGACAATGGTGGTTTGATAGAGGGACAATAGTGGCAATAGGCTTTGTAAGTGTTGCTGTCTCTGTGGGATTTTAATGGAATCATCTGTTCATCTGCAAGCACACACAGAGAAAGGTTTCAGAACTGAGATTATAATTCACATTGTGCTGTATGTTCAGTTACAAGAACTCAACTTATTAAATCTGTTCTTGAGAAACAGAGGTGAACCTTGAACATACACTACACTACTAAGATTGAGTTATGATAACGGTATATCCAGGCTCTCCCTCTCCTGTTTTCTATCTCTTTATCTAAGACTTTCTTATCCATTCTGGAACAAGGTGCACGCACGCCCAGGTAATAAGTCTCACAAATACAGTGTTTGCCATGACTTAAAACACGTACACTTACACACGTGATTCAGCAATAACACTTTGATTAGGTTAACATAAGCAGCTGTGTATGATCCCTTTTATTAGCATCCTTTAGCTGTATTCTCATAAGTGTTGGTGTTGTGTGTTGGTAGTTTGTAGTATGTGAAGAAATCACTAGATACAGTATGCATCCCATAATACCATCCAGCTTTGTCTGTGGTTTCTAAGGTAACACAGAGTGACTGGCCAGAAGCAGGACCTAATTACAATCTTCCATCCTCTGCGTGTTCCCCTTTCTATCCCTACATCCGTTCTTCTCTCTCTAAATAACCCTCTCCTATCCTCTCATCTCTCCCCAACTCAGGCTTGACAGAAACAAGAAAATGGAGGTTTTTCGACAGTTATGTGAAACACAGCGCTTAGTGTCTGTACTTTCTGTCTCCCAGGCATCTGTCAATTAAATTCAATCCATCTGAATCTGTCTGATCCTACTGACCTTCAGAAACCAAGACCAAGCAGTTCTAACCAGGTTTGACTGTAATAACCAGTCGTTAATTTGTGGAGACTGCAGTGGACTGAACTGTGCATTAAGGACACAAGGATCAGGCCCAAATGTCTGGAAACTGGCCTAAATACAGTTTGTCCTCAGTCTATCTTTCCGCTTAATTCACAGAAGCAAATGTGCAGGCTTCATTTTCTCCGACAGCTGTATTAACACTGTGTTAATGGCACCAAACCAGGATCCTTTAAGCTGCAGTAGGTGTCCGTAATGTTGTGCATAAGTAGGGCTTAGCCTACTGTTAGCTGTCTGAAACTATGGACAGATGTAGGTCACGACAGTGTGCTAGATGGACACTGCCAAGTTGGACATACTGTATGTGTACACACACCAGTCTCTTCTTTATTGGGTCTGACAGACTATCTGAGTGTACTGCTCTTGTTTAGACTGCTGTGTCTACACATTAAGTCATTCTACACAGAAAAGTCAACACTAATTCTAATAAAACATCGACAGTGCCAACAAGCACACAGACATAGTCCAACAAGAGTCAAACACCCATTGGCTCAAGTCAAAGCACATTCACCCCACCCAAACACAGAAATACACCTCCCAGGCCCCAGAGACCAATAATTTTGATGACAGTGTCTGCACTGGGTGTATGTCTCAAAACCCATTGACTTAACAATTTTAAATGACATCACCATTTCTTCCGTGTAATCATAATTTCTGTTTTTGTTAGCTGTGATGTGATTTATGCCAACCCCAGCTTTCCAAACATCAGCTGCCCACATGCATTTTTCTGTTGTCTCTTTGTTAATCATGCTGGTTCATGTTATATGTGTATCTTTCTTGGTCAGTCATTCTTCTATCTACAGGTATGTAACATATATATATATATATATATATATATATACTGTATATATATATATATATATATATATATATATATATATACTTTATATATATATATATATATATATATATATATATATATGCGTAGTGACACAGATCTGTTTCTGTTACCCTCCAAAATAAATCTGGCTTTATCAGGACAGAGATCAGGTTACCCTGGCCTCACCCTCACCCAATCCCTCTTTCATTCTCTCTTCTCTCTTTTCTCCTCCCTCTTTCTTTTCAAAACCTCCCAATTTTCTTGCATCGATAGAAACAGCTCCTATCTTACCTATTTCGACCATTTTATTTCTTCCTCAAATTTCTCCATAACACTCATTTCCTGCACACGCTCTGGTTTCCCTGTGGAATGGTGTGCAGTAAAATAAATGGCATAATTAGAATCACACATTGCTAATTGGCTCTTTCCAGCTCTATTCATAATAACACTATTTAAAATCACACCCCTCTCAGGGTGTGTGTGTCTGTGTGTGTCACTGGAGGCAAAAGTGTGAAATTAAGCTTCCCAGATTGCAGTAAAGGCACAGTGAACTGTGGACACGATGTGTATGTGTTTGTGTGTGTTCCCATTGTATGTGTGTGGAGTGCACTCATTAGCCCATGTCCTCTAATGAGAGCCACGGGTGGTTTAACACCTCGGCCCTATAGACGGGCCCGGCTATGCCAGGCTGAATCCAGCCTGATTGTAATTATAGCAGTCAGTCTGAACAGAACACAGTGCATTAACAACTCTCTCCCTGCGATGTCCTGTTCTGTAATTAGAAATGTCAGAGCTGACCTATTGTGTATCTTTGGTCCTTTCTCTGCCCTGCTTCTACAGAGACATTCAAGACAAACAGCTGGAGTGGGAATTGAACCGGCAATCCCGTTGGCAGCCATTTGTAGTCAGGGACTTATTTCCAGTATGATCATGATGGAGTGGAGGTCAGCAAAGAGGTGATGTAAAACTACAGGGACTGGTCCCATGACCAAGTGTGCATGTAACTGAAAGAGTGTGAGCACATGAGAGCAGCCCTGAACCACAGTGAGCTAACCACAATGAAGGACTGCAATAATGATTTTTCTGACAATAGCAAGATAACAGCAGAGAAAATGGTCAACTCTTATACTGACCATTCAAACACACATTATAGGATGTGCTGGATCTGCCAAGCTACTCTTTTTGTCTGTTTGTAAATATAAAATCTGTAAAATCTGCTATTGCAAAGGCAGTTTACTTTTGCCCTTCTTATCAGCAAACATACACACCTTGCAGAATGCAACACCCTTGAGAGGGCTTGACTTGAGAGCCTTTCCAAGCTGACAGGGTTCACTGATTATTTAGCATTCACATTATCCATTTCAAAGTATTGTTTCAAGGCATTTTAGTTCATATTTTTTTGTTTACAAGTGCAAGGTAGAGATCAGAAGGACAAATAAGTTTCAAAATTCGACATTGAAACCCACATCAGTGATGTTTGGTGGATCACACACATGCTAAACTCACCTGTGTTTGCCAATGATTTGAAAAATTCTCAGATAAGTATTGTTGTACTTAAACTAGATTCAACTATTTGTCCCGTACTAACTATAAGATCTGGCAGATACAGAATTATACGCAACCTATTTTAATTTATCTAAATTCATATTTACATTATGCTAATGCAAACTAACTTGACATGTTTTTGCTCTGTTGTTGTAAGATGATGTAAAGACATGAACTACTTTTTTTATTTGACTGATTTAGGCCAATGCACTAATAATACAGTGTTTTCATACTGAAACACACTGTAAAGTGAGCTGAATGTACACACAGACGTACAAATACACACACACATCCCTGTGATAGGCATACCCACTGGCATTATCCCACTTAAGTATAATATCCAGTAAGGGGATTAGCTCTTTTATTCCATTGACAGAGATAAGTAAAGAGAGGAGGGGTCCCACATGCACCAAGTCATAAAATATACTTCAGTGATGCTACAGGAATCATTCTAGTTCTCCATTTCTCTGTCTCTATATCATCTCCAGTTAAACCCAAACTGAAAACAGATGTGATATTTTAGAAGTGGGGTGATGTACAGATTAGATAACAACTACTGAGACTGCAGCGATGATCCATAGTGCTTTCAAGTTCACAGCCCTTAACCGTAAGCCTGTTATAACCAGAGTTAATACGCCTCCTCTTCACACCTGATCCCTTCAAATAGACGAGGACACAGTAATGCGATTGGTTTTAACCATATAAGAGTAACAATAGAGACTTTTAGCAGCTAAGTTCTCCCATCTGGTCCTTTTCTTTGACTGTTCTTTGTATAATCTCCTAACCTGGTCTTTAAGTGTATCACAACTTACCTGACCTCCAACTAGAAGGCTGTATCAGAATACTCTACATGTCTCTACTATACAGGCATCGATGACCAGGAGAAGGAGCTTAAATTGAGGCTTTTTCAGTTTTTGTACACATTAGGACTTTGAGTTGAAAATAAGGGTGTAAAAATTCTATTTGTTGATAATCATTCAATATCTTAAGTCAGTGTTACACCCATATCTGGAACTTGTCAGATTCAGTTTCCACCTATTAAAACTATTTAAACATTTTGACAGGCTTGGTCACCAGGCTTATGCAGTTGGCAGTGATCAAAGCCAAATGTGATCACAAAGCCTGCACACAACCATCCAATTTTTGTTTGGTTTTTAGTTTATTTGCAGCCTTACTGTCTTTGTCGCAATCAACTATGATCAAGCGACATGTCCTCTGAAACATTTATTACAATGCATCACATTCATTTTTGAGACTGCACTGATTGTGTGTCTTGCCACAGTGACTAAGACGTCTTGGTTGTGAGCACATTCATTTCTGACAGTCCTATAAAATCCCACGTCAGAAAAGAACATTTTATTTCAATGAGTCGAGTCCCTGATGAAAAGGCTCTTCCAAAAGGTCCTCCCTTTTTCCTTGCATCTGAATGATCTCAAAACATCCTTCTGATCCCCATGGGCCTATTTCCTTGCAGGATAAATGTGTGTTTCTGTGCGTCTGTGTGAATCAAGGTATTTTATTCCATTAGTTCACTCTGGAAGAAGACGCCATCTGTTAGTTGTTAGAAGCATTCGGAAAAGTCCACCGCCCCAACTGAACCTTTGCTCACTGCCTTTTTAAACTCTCCCAATAACCTCTAAATTCTGACCTGACCTTCCCTCAACCCTTCCCTAACCCCAATCACCTGCTGTCATCAAAAAAGACTTGATGAACAACGTGTCCACACTTGGGTAACTTGGAAATTTCAGTCCCTGCAAGTCAATAAATCACTCAAGTAAAGCATGTCTATCTGTGTGGATGACTGACCGTCTGTCGATCAGGTTTGGCAGCTCTGTGGAAAATCCCAAAGGAACGCATTGTGCATGTAGCCATGTGCCTAAGATAAACCATTCAAACGTAATAGCATATGTGTGTTTATGTGTGTTCTGGTTTATCTTCTCTACGCATCCCAAAAAATCCTGCATAGTGGCAACTGGACCCACTTTAAGTTCCTGAAGACGTTTCACCTTCCGCTCCTCTACGATCAGATTTGAATAATGACTAGATGGCTCATTCACATTTTGATTTATAAGGACATTCTAATTAGCATGTTGTTCTGATTTAGGTGTTACTAAGAGACTGTGGTTGTGGCCACTTTCAGCTGGTTAGCATGTAGCATTATGAGTTAAAGACAAAATCCTTCTTATGGTAAGATTTTACTCACTGGTTTCATTTCCAGTTTAGCTTACATTTGATTATATTTTGGCTAAACACAGCTGACATTAAATCAATACATCAAAAAACCCAAACTATGTAATATGTTCACAATGGTACTCATAGGAAAGAAGAAGGGATTTTACATTGGTGTCTTCTGTACTATAACCTACAGGACTAATAGCCAACATTATTGTAACTCTAATACGTTGTCAATACAAAGTCCTCACTTGTATAGAGAAACTGATATGTGTGTACAAGTGGATTTGTCTATGTGTGATAGTTGGAGTAGACATTGCTGCCGCCCACTCATGTCATTGAGGAGACCCTGGTTTAGAAGATCACCATGGTGACCACTTTTTGCCAAGACGTACACACACACACACACACACACACACACACACACACAAACAAATACACATCTCCTGTTGGACTAGAGGGTGCATCAATTATTAATGGACTGTGCTCACTAAATTAATTTCCAGTCTCTCATTAGACAACCTCTACATCTGAGTCACATCTGTGTTGTGTGAGTGATTCCTCTCTGACACTCACTGATCATTATCAGCATTTCTACAATAGGATCCACTGATGAAGACGTGAAAGATGTGAAAAGTACAAAAACCTGCAACAACAAAACTGCATATGAAATCAAACATCGAGGAGCATAATGATTGTAAGTGTGTGGATGAGTGTGGGTGGATCTGGCTGTGTTATAATGGAAGTTGCTTTCTGCTATTGCATCTACAGGTGTTTTTCTAGTGGCACATTAGCTTTATGCCACACGTCTGCTCAACAGGAGAAAACTAAACATGCAGAGATGATGGGTTAGATGAAGACAGTGATTGATTTTGTGTGCATATGTGTGCGCGTGAGTGTCTATGTTGTGATTCTTTACATGTAGAAGAAAACAGAGACAGGCCCCTGACATGGAAAGTGCTAGACTGAGTGTTCTTGATAATTAAGCGACTGTGTGATTATGCAACCAATGTGACCATGCCAGTGATAGACAAAGAAAGAACAGAAAGACAGAACAGGAGGCTTAGAGAACAGCGTGACAAGGGTTGGATAAAGTACTGAGAAAAGAAAAGGCACAGAGAGAAATAATGAACTGTAGAGAAGGAGTTAAAGACAACCTCCTTCTTTAACTTAAAAGTTTTTTGGTTGAAGTTGGACAAGAAACTGAAACTTGGTGTTCTGGAGTGTGCACTGGTATTTATGCTAGTAGTGAGCATGCAGTAAACTATATTTGGAGAGGGTCAAGCAATGCATATATCCATCAAGAGAATGCCAACATATCTATGACACACATTCTTGAACTTTTTGCCCTTGCACCTGTAACACTGTAACCTTAGCAGTGTGTGTATGTGCGGCTGTGCACCACTGGCTATAAACCTGGTTAGCAGCAGTTTACCTTATTGCCTTCTCTAACTTGTTGATCATTTGGACTTATCTGTAGACACATTTACAGCTTGCATGTTTATGAATCTAAAGGTCACTTCATGACATTTTCCTCATGCTGATGTGTATATGGACACATAGAGGAAGGAAATGTGGACTTGAATTGTGGTTTTCAAAAATATTTTAAAACCTGGCTACAAGGATTTTCTTCCTTTGAACCATATGAATATTGGGCAAATGTGACACCAGTTAGATAAGAGATAAGGCCTGGCTCACAGTCAGTGCTCCAATTCATCCTGAAAGTGTCACATGAAGGCGAGGTCAAGGCTTTGCAGGTGTTTTGTGCACAGGGGCACTGTTGTGTTGAGGACTCTCAGTTGTTTCCACAAAACTAAAAAAAACACAAGCAACATCAGTATAATGGCCAAGAACATTACAAGTTCAATGTTATTGAATTAGTTAAGGTTTGTAAAAAGACTGGAAAGAGGGAGAAACACCTGGACTGACTCTGTCCAAGCAACATTTACTCATGTGTCTCACTGCACATGCACACTAGTGTGTGAGCTGAAGTTTTTCTTTTCAGACTTGTTTTACAGCCATAAAACCTCCGTAGAACCTTGTTTGTAGTTCAGAGTGTCCTGTCAATCATTATTTAAATATATGTCAATCTTATCTATATATCTATCTTAGATCTATATCTATCTTATAGCTTATTTTATCATTACTGTAGTATATTCATTTATATTCAAGGGCAGAGCAAATTCCTCTTAAACAAACATTGTTCCTTAACTGCAGTCGGATCAACTCAGTTGTTGAATTTCAGAAAGAAGGGAATGGGAGATGCATATCATCATAATAGAGAAATTTATTTTCAGGAGAGCAACAAGCTATCTTTTACTTAGTCAAATGCATGAACACATACCCATATACATGTGTGCACATAGGAGGAGCCAGGCATACATGCACATGCAGTTATGCAGACATGTACTCAAACGACGTGCATGAACACACACAACCATCCACGCACACCCTTCAAAGAAGTCACTCACACTTCGCCCCCATAGAGTACATGTCAGTCCATCTGGGATCATTAACACTATGTTAATGAATATAGGGCTGGGGCCAGAAGCATGTGAGGAGAGAGCGAGATACAGAGAAAGACAGACAGGGAGAGAGATAAAGAGGACAAAGGGTGGGAGGATGAAGGAGGATAATGGATTCTCTCTTAACAAATGCACTGCCCAAGGAACGTATGGAGGGGGAGAATACTGAAATTGAGGCAAAGAGGGAAGAGCACTAGCAGGAAAAGCGGACTACAGCAACACGGTAGAAGTAAGAATTGAAAGGGAATAATCCAGCATAAAAGAGAGTAAAGGGACAGGGATACTGTCAAGAGATAGTCGATGTGAAAACAAAACGAAAAAGTAAAGTAATCATGGCAAGATGTACTTGGTACATTTTGGCCAAGGGCTGATGAGGGCTCAGTGGAAATAACTGAACAGATGACCAGAAGAAAGAGGAGGAAGGAAAGACAGCAGAGACAACAGATGAGCCGAGAGAACAGGCAGGGAAACAGACAAGCAGATACAGTATAACAAATGATGGCAGAGGCAATGCGAGCTGGGTAGCTTGGTTAAATATTTCACTGGGGCTTGTTTGTGCTTTTGTGTGCTGCTGTGTGAGTATACAAAAGCGTGTGTGTGTTTGTGCGTGTGGGTTGTGAGTGAGAGTCCCTGGGAGACCGAAAGGAGGACAAAGCAGCAGGGAGAGGGCGAACAAGTGGAGTGTGCCTGTTGACTGGGCAAGTTAATGATTCCTGGGGTCTGAATAGTGAGACAGTGTTAGCCCAAGCGCAAAGGAGGAAGCTCATTTACCCCCTACTGACGCGCACATGCAGTGTTGTTTTAGTGTTTTTGTATGTGTGCCAGTGGCTCATTTTGATACCCTCAGCTTATGTGTTGCACATTTGGAAACAGCTTTGCAGCTTTCCAAAAAATGCTAAATCTACCTTATTACAATTTTGTCACTGCAAGAATCATTATTTCCCCCTTTACCAGTTAAACCTAGACACATGGAGCGCTATTAAGCAGAAGTGTGCCTCCCTGTGTTTGAATGGCAGACCACCTGTATGCATATGAATTGGGGAGACATGCCTTTGTGGTGCCAAAGGAGGAGCAGCTTGTCAGAGTGTGCCGCAATGAGCCAGAGGGCCATGGGCCCATGGGGGGGCCGAGGATAAAGGGACAGAGGGCAGCAGGGTAACAAGCTGTCCATGTGTAGATGAAACAATGCCAAGTGTTAACAAGCCTAAGCTAGCAGTAATCACAGAGGTTGGGTGAACAAAAGGCAAACATTTGAAATGCAATCTGTGATCAACTTGAGTTAATAAGAAGCATATTTCAGTGATTTGGTCCCTTTAAGCCTTTTATACTCTGTTCATTGTGTAATCATGTTGATCTTCAATACAACCTTTTTCCAATGCCAGAGGGGATGTTAGTTAAGAAAAAAACACAAATGCTATCAGCAGCTGGGACAGCAGCTCAAGGGCATGTCAATTGATGAAGTAATAAAGTTAGGACAAAAGAAGAGGCAGAGGTGTGATCAACAGGATAATATCTCATGTCTCCTAATGCAGCAACAATATAGATGGCAACAGAGATCACAGCACTCAATATAAAATCTAAATAAACTTGTGGAAGGACAGGTTAATACACTCTCCTGAACAACTAGCAAACAGTTTCGCTACCACCCTTGCTTAGCTGACGCCCAGTGTTTCCATGTGCCTTTTTATCTGTTACACCCTTTCACTTCAACTCGCTTTGATTTATTCTCTGCTCCCTCTATTAAACACTCTTGCTTCATATTTCTGTGTGTGTGTGTCTGAAAAAAACTCAAACCCAAAATCTTGAGACAGAGGTCCCTGACCAGCTCTGATCCCTGCCTGGGGCCGACAGGATGAGAGGGGAGAGGAAGAAGTGGAAGAGAGGAGAAAGACGTACGTTTAATAGGCTGCTGGGACTCACGTTTTGTTTTTATTAGATGTCTCCCAAATATCCTTAACCCTTCTTATCAAAACATTTATTCCAATACTTCTTTGGACTGACACCATCTGTTTTTGTTTTAAAGATTTCTCCACTCCCTAAAACTCTCCTATGTTTTCCCTTCCAATAAAAATACATTTGCTATTGTTAAGAGAGTAGGAAAAAGAAAACCAGGGCTAACCAGTTACAGGTAACATCACATGCTCTCTGTGTTTTCTTTTTACATAATTACGCAAGTAATGTATCAACATAGCATATTGAACAACTCGTGGTAGATACTGTGACACCTGGAGACAAGTCCTCACAAAATAAACAAGCCAGTTTCTATTTTCTGAAAGGTTTGTGTGGTTTTCAGGCCATCCCCCCATTTTTAATCCACTTTTCGAACTGTCAAGCTCAAATAGTTTTTCTACAAGTTGCAGTTTTTTCTGCTCTTCTGTCATTCACAGAAACCCTGGTCGTCCCTGTCTGTGTGTCTATGAGGGCAGGGGGAGGATTAAGCAGGATTTTGACTCATTTGTGGTTTCTTCTGGCAGCAACACTATCATAAAAGTCTGCAGAGAAGACGTACATGTTTGTTTTCATGTATCTTTATGTGTTTTCAAAGTATGCATATATAGTATATGCTCATGCGTGCAAAGGGAGATCCCAGCCATCTGACACTTGGCTGCAGCAGCAGAGACGAGATGTATTTGTGGGTTGTGAAATTCTAAATTTGTGTTTCAGTCTTGCTACATGCTTGATTATTTGTCAGATGAATGAAGTATGAGACGAGATCCCATGATTGAACAGCGGAAGTTTGCTAGCAACTAGCAACAATAAAAACGATAGCTAGTTGTTGTGTAGTGAATGAGTGAGAAGTGGAGGTGCTGTTGCTGGTAGTCTGAAGCTGGTGAATCACTTAATAGTTTATGGAGCTGCTGAAACAGCATTTCAGTAATTCCGCAGTAATCAATAGCTGTGTCGAAAGCAGTTTTAGAATTAGAATGGCTAAGCAGTAAAGATCGGGAATTAGGGTTTTACATTAGGAGAATTTATCATGAAGAAAATGTTTAACTATAATATTAGAAATTGTTAAAGTGACCAGATTTTCCTCATTATTCTTTATCATACATTATTTTAATCTATCCACTCCTCTTCATTCTCCATATTCATTTTTGGAGATATGTTATAAAAGAGAAAAGTAACGTCAGCCATGATGAACCCCCCACTGCCTAGTCTATGTCTGTGTGTGTGTGTGTCTGTGTGCGTGTGTGTGTGTAATCTTCTCATGGTGCCAGGACGCGTGTGTTCTTGCCCAGTCAAGCCTTGGGACAGTCAGCTTGTCTGCACACACACACACACACACACAATGCCCCCTCCTGTCTCCCCGCAGCTCTGGAGCTCTGAAGTAGCCAACCCAGGTTTGGCTTCATCCCTGGGGCCACAATCCCGTCGACACCCCATGTTCTGGACTTTATCCACTCCATGTGAGGTTGTTTTCTAAAGTTACCTGTCTGGGGACGTGGTTAAGTGGAGGCCAGACAAGATTAGACAGACTGATAAAAAGGTAATAATTCTTTACTATCTGACAAAATCAGTACAGCAGTGTTCCTAGACAATAACAGCCTGCAACAACACACACACCTCTCAGCAGATCGTTCTCAGTTGATCGAAACACAACTGTTGGGACAATCTGAGCCAGAATCTCCTCAGTGCAGAATACTGTATATGTATAAAGGTAATCTGTCCTGGCAGTGTTTAACATTTTAGTGTAGAGCTCAGTTTTAAAGTGCACTAGAAACAGTGCAAACCAGGGCTACTTTAAAACAGTGTAAAAAATGCAAGTTGACAAACCTCATTACTACTCATAATAACATAGCAGCACAATATGATGAATTGCGACATACAGGTCAAAGCAACACAACCAAGCAGCAACACATTACAATGTTACAACACAACAACATAGAAAACATGATACTAACAGCAACAGGAACCAACAGAGGACAACCACTGTAGAAATTCACTTGAATCATAGCTCAAATTTACAATGGCTGAATATAAATAAGTACATTTTGTTAAGTACTGTACTTAAGTATAATTGTTAGGTACTCATGCTGATATTTCACACTGACACTGGACACCATAAGAAGGCTTTCATTTTGTTGCTAAAACCTGTTCTCACTTTCTGCTTTTTTTTTCTCTCCATACATTCACACATTTCGAATGCAGGAATTTTCATTGTAATTGAGTGCTTTTAAATGTTGTTGATAGCTTTGTTATGTTTTATATGTTCCTTTTTCTTTTATTAATGATTTAATGTCTATTACTGCCATTTTTGTCCTAGAACTTTCTGGGTGGCTTTCTTGTGCAGTATCCTAAATATCATCCATAGCCTCTTAATCCGTTTTCTTTCTTATGTGTTGACAGCTGACTTAAGTCATTATTCCATCTTAATCTATTGTCTTGAGTTTTTCTTTCTGTTTTTTATAACTTTCTTATTTATCTCCCAAATACTCAAGTTTAACGTACGTGTGTTTATTACGTTTTTTCAGTTTTAATATGAATACAGACTTACAGCTGAACGTGTTTTGGTGTATTTCTGTTTCTTGGTCTGATGTCGAAGCAGGTGGAAGGCACGTCTCCAGTGGAAGCGGTAGGCGGAGTATTCAGACCACCTCACTGTTACTGGTCGGAGGCACCACGATGGGTGGAGCCACCGCCTGACAAAACAGACAAGTTGCAATTCTCCGAAACATTCAGGAGTAGCAACAGTGAGCGGTGAGGTGTATCTCTTTGAACTGCTTTGATTACTACAGTAGGAGCGTAAAATCAGCGATTGGTTTTCGTGCGCGTATTTACGCATTAAACAACAGAACGTTTTTTTTTAAGTTACCGTTGGCTAGTTGAACTTGTTGAGGTTCTTGTGAAGAAGAGGAGCTATGGATTTGGTGTGTCTGGTGTGTTTGGCGCTGAGCATCGGTGCCTGGTTCGTCTCTGCTGAGAGGCACAGCGTCTTCTGGAACAGCTCGAATCCAAAGTAAGTGCGGATCTGTGTTTCCCTGTGTGTTTGGGTACCTGCAGTACAGTGTGTAATGTGTGAGTATTTGTATGTGGTCAGTCGTCTTTTCACATCCGTGCTACCTTTAAAGTATGTGAAGTGTAAAACTCGCTTGACAAGCTTTGTGACGAGTGTATGAGAGCCTACAGGAGTAACCTGGTGTAAAAGCGTAAGAATTACAGCGGATGCCTGTCAGATGTACAGTTTCACCACTATATTTAACCGCAGCACAGACACAGACATAGTCTAATAGTAGAAAATAGACCGGCGAGTATGAACTTGGCCAGTGACGCTGCCTATAGGGTCTGCACCTGTGTGTGTGTGTGTGTGCGCACAGTGTGCACAGTGTGTGTCATGAAAAGTCTGTTAATGAAAATTAATCGCATGAGGTTAACTGAATTATCTGTTTGTGTTATACACATATGCCACATCAAGACTTACGCAGCATGTTGAAGTGTTTTTTCATTGGGGACGATGTAGTGATAATGTGTGAGTCAGAGAGAGAGAGTCAAATAACACTGATTGTTTTGAGGTCAGAAATATAGTGCTATCGGGCCACTCACTGGAATCGATGGAGCTTGACTGACGCGCAATAACGCACCGAGATTTATTGAGCTTTTAACGTGGAGAGAGTTCCCAACGCTTGGAAGACGGTGGCTTATTATTTTACAACCTAGCTGAAAAAAGAAGGATGATCCCCGCTTCTCTGCTGTCGAGATATGTCGATTAAAACCCGCCGCCGAGACGAACCGAGGGCTAAAGCCATTATGGCCTTTTAGCCCTATCTTCATTACATTACTGGCTCTCTAATTGCCCTTTAACAATGACAACAGACGCAGGGCTAAAAAAGAGCTCTACAACAAGGAAAACAATTGTCCTGATAATTGGATAAGGAGTCTAATGGAAAGACCTATCCTCATGAGCAGTGTGTGTGTCATGGGTTTTTCAATGTGTGACTTAATGCCCTGAGTCTGACCCACCTGTTTTACACCTGAGTCACCACAGACAGAAGGGAGGAACTCTGAACCAGGTGAAACAAAAGGAAAGGTAACTTCACAGAAGGAAATGCGAAACCAGAGTCTTTCTGATCTGATAAAGGAGGAAACCGGAGCTCACTTTTAGCTCAAATAAGAAAGGTTGATATAAAAAAAAAAAGAAGCGAGAGAGAGAGAGAGAGAGAAAGATGGTCTAATGTTAAATCAGATCTTATGTCTTCTTCTCTAATCTGGACTATTTCTGCTGTCAGTTACATAACCAGAAGACAAATCATAATATAACACTAATCCTTTTCTGTTAGGTGGCTAAATATAGACGCTGACAGAGACAGACATAAACTTCACACATCAACAATGATGAAGTATTTATAATGGAGCTGTAGTAGATATTCTGATTTTCTTACTGTACCTGTCACATCTTTTTGCTCTTTAATTCTCTATCTATTTTTTTTAGAGCTACAGGGAAGTAGAGTTTGTCAGAAATTCACTGACAGAAATTTGTAACAGAGGTTAACAGGGACCTAAAAGCCAAAAATGGAGCTGTAATCCTCTGACCTTTAGATGCCACTGTTATTATATTTTTGCCACATTTTACAGCCTAATCTCTATTGCTCCTCTAAAATCCCTCATTCCCACACTCCCCCCTCTAACTCCCTCCTTCCTCTCACTTTTGATTCTTTCTTGTGGCCTCTCTTTCTCTACTGTATAATTTCTCTTGTCTGGTTTCCTGCCCCCAAGACGTCCTCAGTGATCAATCAGTCACCTGTTCGGAGCCCTTCGTAGATCCATCTGCGGCGTTTGACGGCAGCAAGCCATGAATAATTGACGCTAATTGATTCTCAGTCTGATTGTAAGCAGCCGTGATTTGTCTTAGTTCGAGGACAGAGACCAGATGGTAGCAGTTTGCCCAGTCATGTTGGAGTACAGAGGTGTGTGTTTCCAAACGCAATATGCAGTAACTTTCAGTTCATGACTGTAGCTTAATCGTATATTTCAGACACTGCAGATATTTGATACTTTGATTTTCCCTGTGTTTGTGTGTGTGTGTTTTCCTACATGACAGGTGGAGAGGCATGTTTTTCTCAGTCTGGTTTGGTCTTGTTTTTATACTACATGTCTCTGCATGCGTCACCTTTACGAGTTTGTGTGCACCCACAGAGAGTTTGAACTTGTGCTGCCCTTAACCAGATTTTAGCAGGAAGTGACTTTGTTTTTGTTGAGGATTGCGAGTACGTGATTGTTTGTCTGTCTGTGTGCGCGTGCTCCAGTGTAAAATAGGGAGTGGCCATTACCGTAGTCAGCTTTAGCAAGACATGATAAATGTGTGACTCACACTTACACAAACTGGGGGGTAAGAGGGAGGACTTGGATGTTAATATTAGCCACAGCCAGCATTCCACCTCACTGTAACTATATTCAACTCTGTCAGCTGTGTGTGTGTTTCCCTCTGTACCTGTCTGTTCCTCTCCCCATCTTCACTCCTTTTCCACTTTTTAACAGCTGGGTCTCCTCCCAGGCTGGCCACGGCCCTGTGCCCTCCGGTCTTTTTTCTCTCTACTTACTGATTCAAACACATTCAAGATCTCTTATTTTCTGCTATGCTATCAACACAAAATTCTGGAGCCTCCTTTGAATCTCTGTGTTATTTGGCAGCCTTCATCCACCTCTACTAGCCTGGCTTTATTTCCCATGCTCCCTGTATCTGTGTAAATATCTTTATCAGGAGTTGGGTGTAATGTAATATTCTGTTTATCTCAGTCTGTGTCTGGCTCTGTCTGCCTTTGCTGTTATTTAGGCGGCCGGGCCTGTCTGGACACGTATACATGTGGCCTGGGGGGGGATAGGGGTGAAGGTGGTCAGTGTCACCGTAGCCCATCTACACCCCCCCACCTTTCAACTTTTTATACTTTAATTTTACTATTTCCCAGTCGCTGTCTGTCTTTCGCTCATTATTTACCACTCAACTACATGTGCACCATCTGGTTGAGGGCCTCTAATCTCACCGGGATGAGAGCACACACATACACACACACACATACATGCTGTGATAGATTACGCACAACTTGTAATCTGACCATCTGACCTACAGACACAAAACCTTCATCCGGCTGTTTTTTTCTTTATATATCTATGCTCCTGTAAACATGTAGTGTAACTTCAGTCTGTTTGCTCCAGGTCTCTGCAGGCATGTTAATGTGTAATTCCTACAATGTACAGTATAGTGTGTAAAGTATCTTAATAAACCTGTAGTTGTTATCATAATCTTCCAGAAGAGATCCATCTTACATCAGAACAATCAATTACACATATTTCCATTTCATTTGCTTTGAATCCTTCCTATGCAGTATCAGAAGGTTTTGTGTTTATCCCCTGCTGATATAACTGTCTTCTTACCTAACACACTTATTAATATATAACCAAAACTTCATGCATTGTAGCACGCATAATCTTAGTTTAGATTTTTAATGACTGCACATAGCTTATAAACTATAGTAAATAAGAATTCTATGTTTCAGGTCTGTAGACACCTTCCTCCCCCTCCTAGTATCCATGTACCTCTGTTTTCTCTCTGCTCTTCCTCTCGCTTCCTTATCTCTAGTCCAGACTTCCTCCCTTCCCCTCCCCTCTCTTCATCAGTCCCCCTCTTTCTCACAGACCTTACTCTGTTTTTACCCCAGTAGTTTTCCACCAGAGGAGGACAGAGCACCTCTCAGCCTTGGCTCTACTAATGCTAGAGAGGCCTTCATTATCGTAGTATGTGTGGGCAAACATGCGTGTGTGTGTGTACACTGCTCATTCATAGCATTTCAGGCATACCTTGGCACTGCTGTCTACTTGCAGCCCATCATCGCCCCCTAAAGGACAGAATTTGCAACAGATAGAGTTAGACTCATGTATTTTAAGATGTCTTGTTTCGCATCAGTCAATCCAAAACTTATTTTAATTATAAAAGGTCAACATTTAATTTTTAAATTCTTAAAAGTCACTGCTTTTTCCTTTTTTTCTGTCTTACTTAGACAGACAAACTCTGGCACACAGATTAACTCTCCATGACCCCCAACACATTAAACCAAGCATGATACCATTTGGCCTTCCTCTATTCATTGCAGATAGAATGGGAGGCTACAAAAAGGGGGGACTGGGTGAAAAGATTTTGGGAGCAGAGGGGATGGGGGGGCCTCAGAGCAGGGTGAGAGAAAGGTGAACTAGTGAAAGGAATTTGTGTTGAAAAATTAGCCTGGATGAAGGGCTCTGGTATATTATGTCAGCATTAAGAGACAGCACAAAATAGAGGATGAGGAGGTGGGGGTTGGGCTAATTTTGGAAAGATAAAGGAGAGGCAGACGGAGGGAGGAGAGAGTGGACAGAGATGGATGATGGGAGGGAAGACGTTTGGAATTGAATAAGTGAGAAAAGCAATGTTGACAGTTTTAATAGCTCTCATCCTGCAAGGGCCAAAGGGATTCTCAATGTCTTAACTACGAGCATTGCAAGCAAAGTTGTACACTGGAATTACAATCCTGACAGGGACAGCAGCTTGTATTGGAGGAAAAATTCCCACTGGCTTCCACACTGCAACACAATGAGGTAGAGGAAGCATGAAGGTAGATTACATTGGACTTTTTGGTGTATATTAGATTGGCCTTAATGGAGTATCCCACTAGCAGCTAAACCCATTATAACCACTGACAGCTCCTCAGCCTGTGTGAAGGGAGGTGTGAATCTGCCATACCACAGCAAATTAATAGGGTATTAAGTGTACACCTCAAAGTAAAAGTGTGTGAGAGTATGACTGGAAATATGATGAGCGCGTCTTGCGAGAACACAGTTAAGCATTCAAACCGCAGCCCCCCGTTGTGACATTCCAGTGGGCACACACTTACTACTGATTACCTGTGGACCAAATGGTAAAATGGTTTGGGGGGGGGGCATCTGTTTAGTGCTGACTCGCTCCATGAGTGTGTTGTGTGTGCGAAATAAATATCTTCAGTGCTGACTCAGACAGTGGTGTGTGAGAGTTTATGACCCTGAACTCTAACCCCCTCGACCTCGGCTGCCAGTTTGACACAATCCCCAGGGAGACAGTGAAAGACAGAGTTCCTGTGTCAGTTGTTTGACCAAAACCAGAGTAAACTCAGGGGACAAATGGAGGGACAGCAGTCAGGGAGAAAGGAGGAAAGGAAAAAGGGATGTCAGGAAAAAGAAAAAAATAATAACAGTGCAAGGACAATGGCAAGACTTCAAAGCTCAAGTAAAGCCAGTCAAGTGTTCAACTCACCTAACGTCATAACCACCAGAGCTGTAGCAATGTTACTATTTTATACCCTTACAACACACACCTTGCCTACTGACGCAAAATCCACAAAGTAGCTCCATAGTGAGAAATGACCTGTCTGCAACAGATAAGAGGAAGACTACAGCCACCTTCAACCATCACTGTTTACCCACACCTCCCTTACATGCAAGAAAATACACACACGCACACATTCAAGCACAGAAGAGGTTCCAGTAGTCCGTGATAAACAGATGTGCTCATGAGCCCGGGGCATGCAACGCCCTGAATAAGGGTCTTCAGAGAATCCCTCTTGCGTGAAAACATCCGCGCACACACACTTATGGAGACAAATCAACACACAGGAGAAAGAAGCTGCGTCAAAAGTAGGTTTGTAAAAACTCACACACCTGGCTCTCTAGCTCACATACAACATAGCTATCACGTTAATGCGACTCTCACTCTCCTGAGAACTCTGTCACAGGCAGGGAGACACTCCAGCATTTAAGAGCTTTGATGAGTGAAGATGTAATGATAGAGCGAGAGAGGGGTCTGGTTAAAGACACAGAGGAACACAATTCGATAGGCATGGATTTAACTAAAGTTTTCCCAAGTCACTGACTTGTGGTTGCATAAAGATAATACAGTCTAAAGCAAAAAAAGACTCATTCAAGCGTAAACAAATCTGGACAAATGCAACTTTGAAACCTATGAAAATACACTCAGTGACATGAGCACTCATTACATACATCCACAGCAGGCAGGGTAGTGAAAGCTCCACAGGGGGTAAGATACAGGGGCTGAAGGGGCCCTGTAGCCTTTAGGCATTCTGTCTTTGGGGAGGGAAAGGGTATAATTATACCCCATTCATTCTACCTCCTCTCCTTTTCTAGAGAACACATTGGCCCCAGACCCCTAACAGCTTTTAATTAGACCAATAGAGGAGAGAAGGAGGAGGGGGAAATGAGGAGGTGAAAAAGATAAAAGGAGAGTTTAAAAAAAAAAAAAACATGAGCTGTGAATGAAATTAGCAACAGAATCTGTATGTTTTGTTGGCTTTTCACAAGCCTGAGTTTTCATGCGGAGGTCAGCCAGGCCACTAACAAGGACACAGTGTGGGAAAAAGGTGTATGCCATACAATTTAAAACTATTCTTCACTTCAGAAGAAACCACTGGAGAACTCCAAGTAGCTTGTTTTCTCCCACTCTGTTATTACTGGTTTGACTCAAAGGAAAAAAGAGTAGAAAGGGAAAAGATTAGAGCAGAGATTATTTAGCCAATTAGATGTATACAGATGTGTCTTTTTTCCTTTCACTGAAACGCTAGCTCTAGTAAACACACATATTTAAATACACAAGCAGAGGCGTGTGCATTTCCACACTTACAAAGAACCTTGTAGAGAAAGAGCAGTGATTGTAAGTGGAGGGTGGTGATCAGCCCTGGATAACAAGTATAGAGCTGTGCTCAACTAACAAAGCATGTTTTGACAGGTAGGTTAGCACTAACTGATACACACACACACACACACACACACACACACACACACATACACACAAATGCAGAGACAGGAAGGAGGGGTTAGAGGCCCATGTTTGGAGCCGGTGAGTCTGTGCCGGTGTGTCTGTGACTCGGCCAGGGGGTCCTAATACGAGCCACAACAACAAGAGGGGGGGACCAGAGTTGCGTCCCATGCTTTGATGCCAGGGCACACACACTTGTTGCACACATAAACAACAGCAGACACACAAAAGCTGTTTTTTGTCACCTTCACTCTCTATAACATGCTCACACATAAACACCTACGACCACAAGCATTAATTCACTTTAAACACAGACTGAATTGATTTTTCTAAGCATGTTGTTGGAGTAAATAAGAATTGTTCTTGACCTCCTGGCTCTTGACTGATCTTACAGCCAGCAAGTTGTATGGCAGCATAACACAGCGTCAACTGTGTTGGGTTTACTGAAAAAGAAATATACCAGTTTATTTACAGTTAGTTATTGTTAATTTTCACTTTGGTAATACGTCCTGAACTGTGTTTTCACTGAGCATCATCACAACAAATTTGTGGTTGTGATGGATTTTTAGGATGTCTACTTATTTTTCAGCATCTCTTCGTACTTCATTAGAACTCCAAGAGGGAAATCAGCATTGGAAGTGAACAAAGAGGAGACAGGAAGGCTGAACAAGAGCCATAAAACTAAATGAAGGGTAACGATGAAAAGGAAGAAAGATGTCTTCACCCAGAGTGTCCCTGTCTTTGATTAAATAAGGGATAAATTGAGAGACAGGATTCAGAGAGACGGCAAATTAAGATGAGAATTAGCAGACAAACATCTGGGTTAAAAACTAATAAGAAAAAGTTTAAAAAGACTTCACAGAAAGAGCTCTTCAGCCAAAACAGAGGAAAGAAATGGGCTAGCAAAAAAAGTGAAAGGAGATATTAGGGATGATGAGCTGTCATTTAAAGTTTTGTCTACTTGGTAATCAGGTGAGAAGTGAATCTCTACTGAAGGCGAAACATGGGAAGAGTGAAAGAAAGGTGTGTGTGAGTGGGATGCTGGCAGCAATTCTAGGTGTGTTTTCTTACTGAAAAACAAAGTGAACAAGTCCAGCCTGATCAGGCTCTTTCTAAATCCATCACAGAGATGGGTTTGCTCAAGCGCTCGAAACATGTCGGCACAAACATCTTCAAATGTTAGCTGACTTCCACCCTGTTGTACCTGTGTGTTGTTTGTGTGAGTTGGACTGCACGTGTCTTCGTGTGACTATACCTCATTATTATACTTGAACATTTATTGAATGTGCCAGGGTGTGTTGAACTTGTATAAAACAAATGATATCCACCTTTGTAATTCATGTTGTTATTCATTTTGTAAGATGTTTTATAATTTATGCTTATGCTGGGCGAGGACATCTGTCAGTAACCTCCTCTCTCTTCCTGTGTTTCCTTAGCTTCCTGTGGGATGAGTACACAGTAGAAGTACGTATCAACGACTATCTGGACATCATCTGCCCCCACTACACCCACGGCGAGGTGCCATCGCATGCAGCTGAGCGTTATGTTCTGTACATGGTGGAGAGGGAGGACTATGAGGTGTGCAAACCTCACTCTTTCGATCAGCTCCGCTGGGAGTGCTCAAGGCCCTTTGCACCCCACGCTCCAGAAAAATTCTCAGAAAAGTTCCAGCGGTTCACGCCCTTTACTCTGGGCAAAGAGTTCAGACAGGGAGAGAGCTATTATTATATCTGTAAGTATCAATAATGTTAACACTGATATTTTATTGTGATCCTGATTATGATTCTTGTATTAAATCTCTCTCATTTACTGACCTTCTCCAGCTAAGCCAATGCATCACCATGGTCAGGAGTGTCTGAGGCTGAGAGTGGATGTCGTCGGGCATAAAAGCTCTGGAAAGAATCACCTAGACAAATCTAAGTCAGAGGACACAGGAAAAAGCTTGGATGCAGGAAAAGTAAAGTCTCCTGCTGTCGGAGGAGTGCACAATCCCTCTAACCGGCTCCCAGCAGGTGAGGATTCTTTTACAAAATACCAGACAGATAAATAGTCACAGCAGGGTCGTGTCTAAGACAAGCTCAGCTGGGTGTGTTTAGCATGTCTAAATGATGAAATCTGAAACTGACTCATCTACCCTTTTCTTTCCTTAGATGATCCTGATGTGATTGAGCCAAATGTCCAAAGGAGTATTGGCAGTTCAGGAGCTCAGCTGGTATCCCTATCACTCTTCTTTACCATGATCCCAGTCTTAATAGCCCTTTCCTTGCTACACTAAGTCTGACTGGGATATCTTAACAGAGACTATGCTAACCCAATGCTGGTAATTGGGACCATGAACTCAGATTTTTTTATACAGATTTTTTTATACGAGAATGGACAGTGCTGTCGGTGTGTGTGTTTGGTGTGTGTGTTTTTTTTTTTTATTTTGTTTGTTTTGTGATTTGCATGAATGTGGAACGTAGATCGTTCCAAAGAAGTTTGTTTTCTTACTATATTTAAGATGCACATTTTCTGCCATTATGTTCAAAAATTGAAGCAAACTAAACAAAATACTTAACATATTCAAAAAGACAGGAGAAATACATCATCATCCTCATTATGATGTGTTTTCTCTTTTTTATATCTTTGGTATAGTTGTGCAAGTAATTGTAAATTACTGATCTCAAACTGTCATTTTTCTTCCTCATGTAGAGAAATGATTGATTCTGTGTATTGGAAATGCTCTTGTTCAGCTTCTCCCAAAGTGATATACATTATGTAGGATTTGTTGATTTGTTGTTGTGTAGCACTCAGCTCCCTGCCCTCTCTAATTCTCTGCTGAAGCACCACTGTGACATTTACACTGATGCAAAAGCACAAACTTCAATTTAGGAACTACAGAAGGAATCTGACTTTACTTATCTTTTAGATTTTTTTAATACAACAAAATTAAACAAGTTGTCTAATTTTTATTTACCCATAAACTATTAAAGTGATCATTACATGCACATAGTAGACAACAAGTAAAAATATTATTTCTAGAAGTATTAATCTTTTGTTGTTTCATAACAAACAAGCCCAGATGACTTCGCTAGTCTATGTTATTAGCCAATGTTGAGAGCAACTGATCAAACACTAAAACACTAAACCATAGAGGTTTAGGGAGCTGAGCTTCTTCTTCAGTACTTATTTTATGGTTATTCACTCATTTCTACTGTTTTGACAGTATCATGGTACACGTGGTACACTGGCAGATGTATGCAGATGTGATTCCTCTTGCACACTGCCAAACCTCAAACTAAAGGGATGTTCCACAGTACATTTACAGTAGTTTTTTCTTGTTAGATATGCTTGTAACATTTTGTAAATGTCAATATGTAAATTTGTACATATAGAAAACTATAAGAAATTGTTTCAAGATGTAAAAAAAACTTGTGAAATAAAAAAATTTAATGTAATAAAATCAGTCTGGTTATTTAGAATTTCTCAACGTCCTACTGTAGAACATGAAATCCCCCTGAGTTCATTGAGATTTTGATGGATGCCACAATATTTTGTGACTGATTTATCCATCTCCTACTCCATGAAATCTCTCCAGCACCCTCCACATTTCCACCCCCAGGTCTTTCACAGCCTTGGTTTTCTCATCCCCTCTTTCATCCCTGGTGACACATCTTGCCCTGGCTTAGATTTCACAGACTGAAAACCAAACACGAGCACCGAGAGGGGAGGGCGATAAAGGAGCAGGAGAGCAGGATAGTGAAGAGTGAGAGCCCCACAAGCAAACTGACAACTGGGTGTGAAAGTGTCATTCTCGCCCTCACACTTGCACCCTTTCTCTTTTTCCTTTTTTTTCTTTTTTTGCCCTTTCTATTACTCTTCTATGCATCCTCTTTGGAGGGAAAACTGGACATCTGTCTACACAGTGGCAGGTTGGAATGAAGAGGAGCACACTATACAAATGTTCATCCTTGCAAACCTTAGAGCTGACTGAAAACTGTCAAAAGTCACCATACCCTGTAAAACCACGCAACACATAAATTCAACCAGAACATACAACGGAGTTATTTGTTTTTTGTACTTGCGTCATAGTTTAAATACTCATTGGATGACCACAGACTCAAAGTAGCATTCTTTATGTGTATTGTAGGTTTATGCAGGGCAACCTTTATCTGGATTTGATGCAACAGACGAAATATGGCAGGCTTCACAGTACCATGGGCCATAATATTGTCTCAGTTCAACATGATGTCATACAGCAATGTGCTCAGACAGAGGAAAACACTTTACAATGTATTAAAGTAATATTTGATTTCAGTGTTGTACATAAAATGTCCTCTTATAGCACCTATAGCCACCACATAGATGTAGAAAAGTAATAAGCATAATATCACACCATAAATCCAGGGCAGTAAAATCAGAAAGACTAAAAATTTACTTGAATAAAGGTTATATTGCATGTCTGGATATGGACTGTAGGTTGTCTAAATATCAATGCTAGACAAAGATAGACTGTGCTTGTAAAAAGAGAAAGATAATACTGTTCATCATCTACAGTATCAGAAATGACATTAAAATAAAATGTCAGATAGAAATAAGAAGGAGAGACTGTTGTTAAAGGTCAGGTCTGAGAGATTTTTTGAAAAGAGTATGAAAAATACAGTGATGATACTGAGAGCCTCCGCCACCTCTGCAGCTCTGACGCTCAGCCCTGACAGCTGGACACAGGAGGGAAGAGTCGATTAATCAAAGAAGTAAATTAAGCATATCATTAGTATACTTCTTCGTATACAATACTAAACAAACAACTATGAAACAAACAGTTTATATAATAAATTAAGAATTTGTCAAAAATTGTTGTGTGACTGTGTTTTGCCATTCGAAGATATGATAGGTAATTAATTGTGGTTTTATAAACTCCAGAAGATGTATCTTGCACACACGCACATAGTGTACTTTTATAATCTAAAATCCGAAGAAAGAGTATACTACAAGCACATTACCATTGGTATATGTACTACATGAAGTTTACTTAAATAGTAATTAAATATACTGAAGAAATAAACTTTTTAAATAAAGTTTAATTCCACCTACTTGAACCTCCATACGCGATTATTTCCCCTTTAACATCACTGCATCAAAAATCAACAGCAATCGAAATGCTATTTACGTGATGACATAGGCGCGACATCAGACAACGTTTCAGTACCCCATTGGAGCAGATCAGTCCCACGTGATTTATCTCGCAGCCAATCAGAGTGTAGAAACCTTGTGTACACTGATTGCAAACACGGAAATACACAAGAAAGTGTCCGCGCAGATAAATTGTTTTCTGTTTCATGCATTTAAAGCATTAGTGATTTAAAGCAGACATTGTACGTAAAATACCAAGCAATTCTCCCGTTCTATGGATTTGCTGCAGCTTCTGTCATGGGCCTGCATTGTGTTTACAGTCGGGATGTTCTCGACTGGACTGTAAGTTGAATTAATGAATAATGTTACGTACACTCTCATGTCCTCCTGAACTGTTGAGATGAGTGATGTTTTTTCTGAGATAGCTGCATCTCCATGTTTTAGCTCATGTTAAACACTGATGGAAAACTGGTGCTAGAATTATGGTAGAAAAAGTGGTTGATTTTCTTACTTCATTGTATCTATCTGAGTTTTCTTCTTCGTGCTTTTTTCTTTGCGTACATATCTTTATCTAGGACCGACTTGAAGAAGATGCGAGAATCCAAAAGTGCTGACAACATCCAGTTTCTCCCTTTTATCACCACATGCCTTAAGTGAGTGTGTGTTTTGTGGTTTTGCACAACCTTTGACCACTGTGATCGGTTCTGACCCACTGATTGTCCTGCTCTTCTTAGCACATCTCACGCTTGTCTTGTTTCCATAGTAACCTCGGCTGGTTGTATTATGGCTTACTGAAGAGCGATCACACGATTGTCTTGGTCAACACTATTGGTGCTCTTCTCCAGATCCTCTACATTATTGTGTATTTCCACTACACAAAACAGAAGGTCAGCAAGGTCTCATCCAGCTTTATTATGATGTGAAAACCTTGCAGACCCATCACACAGCATCTCTGTCTGTGTTTCAGAGGCAGGTCATGTGCCAGACTCTTGCAGCAGGGATGGTGTTGACCTGTGGTTGGTTCTATTTCACCATGTTCCTTCCAGAGGGAGACGCTCAACTCAGCCAGCTGGGCCTCACCTGCAGCGTGGTCACTGTCAGCATGTACCTGTCGCCGCTCACTGATCTGGTACGGCTTACATACAGCATAGACAAATTCATATGTAGTTTTCTCCTCACACTTGTTGTGTCCAGATAATACAGAGACAAGCTGTATGCTCCAATCAGGAAGACTCAAACACAATGAGATCATGTAGAACACGAATATAACACAATCAAATACATTTACAGACGGATGATAAATACATGGAAAACTAATGCACATATACAGGTGCACTGCACCTATATGGAGGCCAAAACATTAGAACCACCTCTTAATATAATGCTCTCCAGTATTACTCCACCACCCACTATCAATGATGTGCATATAGTAGATTTGTCACTTTTCTTACAGTTTCAACTAAAACTGAGACATTATAACCTTGTCAAAGTAGAATTTGTGGCAGAGCTACATTAGATAGTACAGGTGTACTTTATAAAATGGCCAGTGTTTGTAAGTTAATGAGTTTAGTTGATTCTTAACATTGTTGACATTATCAATGATCAATGCATTTTATTTATTTTGCCATTAACTAAGGCTATTTTAACTTTAAAACTTTACAAAGAGCTCTCATGTCTCATGTCTTTGCCATTTTGTTGACTGTATCATTAATCTATTAATTCAATTTAACATAACTGTTCTCTAATTAGTTTTATATCTTGTTTTATAAGAGATTTAGTTAATTTAGATATGTTTTTTTTTTATTACAGTAATTTCTCTAGTTATCATATAATGATTATTTTGATAGAGGACAAACAGTGAAGTTAGTTTTTGTTCAGTCTCAGAATAAGCAGCGATTAGTAGCTATGGCTGCAGTCAAATTACAGCTGTTGAAGTGCAGTTCCAATGCTGTGTAGTGTTTCATCTCAAGACTTCTGAAATGTGTTTATGTTCATGCTGTAAAGCACTGAAGATAAAATAGGGAAATTAGCATGCATGATGTAGGTTATTAGTCTGAAAATGGCATAAGGATGACTTCTATAATGTAAATGACATTTTTAAAGGCAGGTGTTATTGATAAAGCTGTTTTCATATATAAAGTTCACAATACTGCACTCCAAATTCTTTATATATGATTATAAACAGTATATCTGTTGTCTTCTTACTTCTGATCATATACCTCATAAAAGTTCTATACTGACAAGGCAGCAACTGCTCAATTCGGCATTATTATCGCCCACATAAGCTGACAAGGGGTCAGCTCAGCTCATGCAGCTATTTACCAGAGAAGGAATGAATCCCCTGTTGTCTCTCTTTCCTTTTGTCGCTTTGTGTCATCTTGTAGTTACAGCTATTATCCTGTTTGTCCCCGTCCGTCCATCTCCTTCTCAGCTCCAAAGGGTCCCAGCTTAGTTTCCTGCTTTTCTTTCCCTCATCTGTGCCTTCCTGTTTTTCTCAGTCTCTCTCTTTGTGCCTCATCCTCTGTGTTACATTCTGTTTTCTCACTGCAGATTACACAATGACAGACAGTGGTGTCTGTTAAACAGACAATCATGTAGGTTTTACACATCCTGAAGACAGGTAAAACTATTTGGACAAAGATGAGACAATCTGTGACGGATTAAAGATTTTTACATTTCAAACGTACATCACATAATATTGACCTACAGGTCAATATTATGGTTACGTTTTGACCTCCCATGCTTGCCATAGCTGTGTGTGCTTATGGTTTTGCTTTGCATATGAGAAACTTCCAAATAAAATGTGCAGTTATGCCTGAAAAGACTTGTTTATTCCACATGTTGTCTCACCACTGCTACTTGTATTAAAGAAGTGTTACTCAATTGTTTTTCTGTGACTAATACTGACTAATAGCAAATGTGGGAGATATCTGGTTGTTTAGCTGCTAATTACTCTGTGTACACCAGGTAGTCTTTGACATTGGCCATCTGCAAGTAGTGTAATGAAAGAAGCCTCTGGAAACAGAGTGGAAAAGGCTTAACCAAAACAATGAGCTGAAAGATGCTGAGATGTTATTTTAGCTAAGGGAAACTGCTGAGTTGGGCGATGATTCTGTGTTTGTTCAGCACCACACATGGCATCTTTCACATTTTACATAGCAGTCTGATTGCCACATCCTCCTCTCCCTCTTCTTCTCTCCAGGTAGCGATAGTCCGCAGTGGTAATGTGCAGTGCTTGTCCTTCCCTCTGACTGTAGCCACCTTCTTCACTTCAACCTCCTGGGTCCTCTACGGCCTGCAGCTGAACGACTACTATATTGTGGTAAGACATGAACCAGCACACACGTCACGCCTGTTAACACAACTGTCAACGTTGTTCCTTGTTTAAACTGATAATGATTATTCTTGATGTGTTTTCGTCTTCCTGGTTGTGTTCACTCCAGGTTCCAAACACACCTGGAATCTTCACCAGTGTCATCAGATTTTATCTGTTTTGGAGATTTGCGTCTGTTAATCAAAGCTTGCCATCCTATAAGCCTATGCATATATGAACGTGTGAGGAAGACGGTTAAGAGATGACAGATTACTTTGAGGGCTGCTGCAAAGTGCTCCCATCAGACTTCTTTTCTTTGAAGAAAGTAAGAAAGAGTTACATGACAATAAAAAAAACTGCCATTGGGAGACAGCACTTATAAAGTGGAGATAATGTTTTCTGTTTATTGACTAGGTCCTTGCAGGACATCAAGAAGTACTGTACAGTAAATGGAAAAAGTATGATGATTTTCAAACTTTTTGTCCTGCAGCTATTTGTTAAACCTGTTTTCTTTATATATATTTCAAGTGCCTTGTGTTAGGTCATATGTACCATGAACAATCAATGGTTCACGGATCTACCAACATGTCAGGAGACTTGTGTAGTATGGAACGCTCTTCTAGTTCATAGTTTCCTCCACAGCCTACTTATGCAATGAATTATGCATTGCTCTTTAGAGTTAGTACTCATACAGCCAGATCACTATGTGTACAGAGTGTTGACTCATATCAGTGCATGTTATGTTTGTTTGGAAACCTTTTATATAAATTGTGGGTAAATTATTTTGATACAGGGCAGGGGGTCAAATATTGTGTTCTATTTTTATAGATTCTTGTGAGATTTATTACAATGCATTTTGTTATAAATCTCATTTTGTAATACATCTCATAAATAAATAAATTATAAGACTGTATAATGCTTATTTTTCAGGTGGAATGCTGTCATGGTAATGCAGTTGCATTTGTTATTTTCTATAATACAGACATATGTTATGCAATTAAGTGTGTAAAGGCTGTAATCTTTGAAGGTGTAATGTAAATAAAAATGTATTTAACCATACATTTGTAGTTAAATTAATACATTGCGGACATGGGAACTTGTTTCTTTAGCTTAGTAAAGCAAGAGAAGTACACTTGAACCTGTCTTCAAGTCTTCCTTGGAGTAGGAAGGCTGTAGTTAGGATTTGTTTTGGATCCACTAATGAGCTTACATGCAGACTTGTGTGTCATTGAGATGGTTGTGCAAGAGAGACAAAAGCCTTTTTGATGGTGAAGCAGTGTGAATACGTCTGTTTGTGTCAGTATGTTGATAGAGAGAGGGCAGCGGTGGGAAAGGCCACACCAGAGGTTCTCATCCCATGTGTGTGTTACATTGGCCTCTCTTCCTGAGCTCAAAGAGGCTGCCCCTGACAGAGAACATACAGACACAACACTGTATTGTGCTGGAATTGAGTAGAAAAAAAAAAGCTAAGCTGAGAAAACTGGAGGTGGGAGACAAATGAGCTACAGCTTGTGCAAAAGAGAGAACAAGAAAGAAAAGGGAACATTTTTGAGCAGGAGATGAGTTGGCAGAGGAAGAATGTATAAATGTGACAAAGATAAACAGAAAACCAAGGACAAAAGTGAAAGGGTTCTGATGATGAATTTAAGTTTGGCTTGTTCTGTAGTTCCTTTGTTACATGACAAAAATCTAACAAGACCGGAGCAAGCTGTACTTAGACTACTTAGTTACAGCAATGTTTTGAGTGACAGATGAATATCCTTAATATCTTATTAACATGCTGATTAATATGTTTGTCGTTTTACCATGTGCATCATCTTATTTTAGTATGTTATCATGCAAACATTTTATGTATAGCTGTAAATCAAATCGTTGGCCAAATGTAAAAGTTCTCCCTCGTTAGTTCCACTGAAATTGATTTATCTATAGTTAATTGAACAGGAGGAATAATCACAGAAAGATAATGATTTTCAGTTTTTAACAGGACTCGTCCACGAGTACCATAAATGCTGATGTTGCAATATTTCAGTGAATATTTAGAATTACAGTCAGGGCATCACCAAATTATTAATTAGGCTCGACCTATAGACCATGTATCTGTAATTGTTGAAATAGTATAGTGATATAGTGTATACAACACTGCTATTCCATTTTATGGGTTTGGTCAGACAAAGGTTTAGTTAAAAAAAAAAAAAGAGAAAAGGAACTGGGAAAGTAGGCAAGTGAGGAGTTATCACATCCACATGACTACAGATGAGATGGCGTGTTGTAACCTCTCAGATACAGTCAGTGATAAATTGGGGCCTTGTGAATAGAAATTAGTCATTTAGGAGGAAAAGGTAGGTGGGCAGGCTTGAACAAAAAATGACTAGATGATCAGTCCAGAAATATAGGGTGTTGTCTATTCTTCTGATGAAAAGAGACATCAATGCATTTTGAGGGACAATGCTCGGAGTCAGATAGACTGAGTGGACGCCCCGTCATTAGAACCTATGGCAAGAGAACGTGTTAAGTGTTAGGCAGGAAATCAAAGCATCTTTGGTCAACAGCCAAACAGTAACACGAGGCCTATGTTTTGTATGTGAGTGTGTGTGGTGGGGTGGAGGTGGTGAGGGGGGTAATCAGCTAAACAATGAGTACAACTCACAAACAGGATCTCTCTGTTTCCTGAAGTAGAGACTGTCTTTTTAAACAACACACTCACACAAGCTGACTTTTGTACTTTTGTACACATTGTTTAGGCGCTTAGTCATTGTATGTACAGTATGTTAGACACAGCGTCTGTGTCAGAGACACGTCCAGTCCTCTCAGACACAGTCTCTCCTCCTCAAACACCATGTGTGCATTCAGATGTCTATTTTTGTCATTGTGGGTGAATTCTGATGTATGGGTTTTTTTTCCCCCCATAATTACACACAACAAAGTCTCTGCTAACATGCAGTCTGCAGCCAGACAGTGTGCACCCTCAGCAAATAAACATACACACACAGCACACACACTGGGAGGCAGTCAGCAGCCGCTGCACTTTCTGCCATCAGTAAAAGCACACCTGTCCCAGCTGCTGTTTTGAAGAGAACAAGAGGGAAAGAAGGAATGTGCTTCTCTCAGTTTTCCTGTCAGCCCCTCACCCTTCCAAGTCAGCCCCTCCCTTGATTTATTTATCTAATTATTCCCATGCTCAGCTATTGTTTCTCGTCTTCCTCCACACAGTCATCTCATTTATCTCTTCCTCACATCTTTCCCCTAAATCTTTTCCCAATTTGTATCTCTTACTCGTATCATCTCCCTCCATTGCTCAGTCTCCTCCTTCACCGTCACTCCTCAAAAACAACTTCGCAGTCTTCTAGTCCTGTTCATACATTTATGAAATAATCAGACAGTTGACTGCCATGTTTGGTACACTCCAATCACCTGCAGTGATAATCAGACCTGCCTTGTGAAACTGTCAGCCAAAGATTTATATTATATTGTATTATATTTTACAAGCAGAAGGAGGAGATTTCAACCAGCTCACATTCACACTGAAGCTTTTTATTGATGTACACATGTATCTATGTGGCCCCTTGTTTGTTAATGCAGTTGGTCCTGTAGTTACAGTATTTATGAGAAAGGCAGCAGCAGCGAGCACCAAGTGACTTTCTATTCCCAGTTTTACCAGCTTCTCCACCCTTGCTTTGATTTTATAATCAGCATTTTTCTTTTTAGAGCCTGGAGGTCGCACAGCTGTGTGACTCACAAGGACTGAATATGTGCATTGTAGGTAACACACAAAGACCCCCTTACTCATACAAACCCTCAACAATCACACATGTAAAAATGTGACTCTTCGGCTATTTCACTGCTGCCAGTTGGTGCCGAAAGACCTTTTCTCTGTACTTCTGCCACAAAAATAGGCAGAACCTCCAGCGTGTTCTAAGGGTTTGAGTGTGGTTCAGTATGTCCTGTCATCCAAATTCATTTTCACCCCCCTCCTTCCTCCTTTCCATCCTCCTCCTCCGGCCTCTGTCACCTATAGAAAGGGAACAGTGAGTGAAGTGATATGTGGACAGCAAGTCATTAAGCTGTCAGCCAACGTGAACAAGATGAACATACACATTTCAGCTTTGATATAAATAATCTGTCAGGTTTCCTTCTGTTTCACAAGTCAAAGACTCAGTTAACTGTGCTTGACTCCAGTGGACCCAACACTAGCAATATTACATGTCAATCATAATGTTTAAGTCAATATCAATATGTTTATATCATTGTGTTTTCCTGGTTTCAAAAGTTAAGTAAGTTAAGTGAATTTAAACTCAAACATCTTCTTATACTCTATCATATTCAATAATTTAGATCTGATACTACCGAACACAGTCACAAAGCAGGTTATCACTGTGTAGAATATAATTAGGACTTTGTGAAGAGCTAATGTTTTTCCAGTCTAAAAATGACACACACTCACACATAAATACCCACAGAGCCTTAGGGGCTTTGGTCCTGTCTGAGCATGCATGCTCACTTTGGCATTCATCCAGAATGCACACATGTGGCAGATTTGGGTGTGTGTCCAAATGTAGATTTGGAAGTGTTTTTGAATGACAACCATGTAAAGCGGATTTGGATTTGATTGAGCTAGTGCGTGTGTGGGTGTCAGTACAATGGCATACAAAAATGGTTTCTGTGATGTGTACAGTACAAACCTATGCCAGCGGCATTCCAGTTACAGTTTAGGGACTTTCTTTTGGAAAAGGGTAGACCACAGTTGGAACTTGTGTTGCTCAGGGAATGTTATGTAGGGGGAGAGTGTGTGTTTGTGTGCAGAACAGACACTGTGATGTGCAGAGGTGCTGAGGAAAGACAGGAGACACAGCTGTTCAGGGGACTCAGACTCTGTGCTTGCATCGTCCTGCACTGTATGCACATTTGAAAGTTTGCTACACCTTATTGCGTGTGGAACTTATTCTGCGTGGCACTCAGTCAATCTCAACATATGAAACTAAGATTTATTGGCTATTCAGATATAGTAGTTCCATCCTATGTTACTTGGTTGTCTTGATCAAACTGAGGTCTGAAGTTACTTAGACGACTAGTGAAATGTCACAGACAAGAAAGACGTTTAGTTGTCTGAACTCGACTTCCAGATGATCTTACCTAGATGATCTAGACGACTGAGCTATGTCAAGCTTCACTGACATAGTTGAAAAATCCTTTAACTCTTCCATCATCTGTATTCACCTGGAATTGTAAAACAACAAGGTTCAAGGAAATGAAACTAAAGTATATAAACAAAAGAAAACATTTTTTCCCAGTGATTAGCAAATACTGTTTAGTTTCCTTTTCATCTTGTCTTCTGTCTCATTTTTTCATCATCAGACAATTTACCAACTCATCCATTAAATCAACTTAGACAGAAAACAACACATCATTCAGTTGGAAATTTTGGTGCATTTCACACCCACACACTTGTGTGCGAACTCACAAATGCTGACTTAACCTTTGTAGGGAGGAGTTCTACCAGGTAAACATATGTAAACTAAACTGAGCTGTAGCTAGGAAATTATGCAACCACACCAGTAATACAGTTTTGCGGATGTGGATAAAGATAGAAACACATATGTTTTTACAACTTCTAATGAAGTTTAACTTTTACCAGAGTAAACGTGGGCAGTGTAGATTTTCCAGTTTCATTACGTCAGAGTTTGTTTTTTTTACTTTCTCTTTAATTACCACTCTTCTGTGATGTAATTACAATGTGCCTAATTGTAAGGTTCTCTACAGCTCAAGAGCAAACTAATCGTTCTTCACTAATTGTAGCACATGTACATTTTAATTCGTGTTGACGTATATGTATCACTAACAAAGAAATAGGTACAAAAAAGCAAAACAAGAAGAGGGAGTCAGATCTTCTTTCCTGGTGTAATATGATAACTAACACAAAGGTTAGTTCAGATGAACCAAACAGTAGCTGAAAGCTCTTATCTTGCAATATCTCACACGTAATCACAGATTTATGACCAGACAAGTCAGTGTTGACACATGACTGCTGTGCACCTGTTGCTGACAAACACAAAAGACAGAGGACTTCAACAAATTTCAAACAATGTCGCCCCCTTATGGTGAATTTGTAATACTGTCAACTCTTGCAGCAGTCAGGTCTTATTAACAGAGCACTCCAACCTTGGTTTGATTGCAACAGCTCCCTGTTTATGTAAAAAGAGAATGACAAATGTACAAATATTCTGGTGTTACACAACATCCATATACACTTAACATGGTTAGATGTGTGGAAGGTCCCCATTTGTCAAGGTCTCTGTTGTAACAGCTTGTTAGAACATAATTCTTACTACCAGTCCAACAGGCTCAACTACTGAACCCGAATTTCTATTCTGTTGACATATAATACAGATGCTGAGCTCTAAACCTATCTTCTCTATTCTAGCCGTTTTGTATCAGGTGACATAACGTGTGTTCTTGTTCTCAATAGAAAAGGGATTAATGCATTTAAACACTGTGGTACAAAAGATCCACTTTACCTGTTCAAGCAGCTCTGGCGCAGTTGAGTAATTAAGGGAACACTTGCCCTGACATGCCGACTGGCACGGCACACTCACACAGACACACGTTTTTCCGTGACACTGAAACAAAGGGAGTTGATTTTTAATCCTAACTGGAGTTCTGCTCTGCTGTTTACAATCAGTCAATGTCACAGCTTATACACCACGTGACAAACTGTTGCATTTGACTGAAAACATGTCGAATTTTGGGGTAGGACAGGGAGAACGGTGACATGACAGGTGTAGTGAAAATCAAAGAGGTTTAACTAACAAGAGAGTTCTGGGTTACAGCCAGTGTCTAAAAACTACAAAATAAAGACACACTAAAGGAAAAGTTCTATTTGAGCAATGGATTTCTCTAAAAAAAGGCTTCCAAATACTTTTGTTGTACAAGAAAAATGCAGAATTACAGCATTTACTACAAATGCAAACATACAGTTTACCTTAAAGCTTCTCGTGGGTCATTATTTCACACAAAGTGACTCTGTTTTACAGTTATCAGTAATTTATTATTTTTTTCTCATGACATAATAGAAACATTCTGCGAGCAAGGCAAAGTCTAAATTAGGAGATTCTGTTTTCTGATATGCTACAGTCTAAATTCATTCATGTGCTGTGCTGTAACACAAGTAGAGCAGTGTAGACACACAGAGACACACACGCAGAAAGCATGAAAGTCACATGCCAGAGCTCTCACAAACACTCACACACACAAACACACCAGAAAAATATATCAAAATACAGTCAGAGCCAGTCAATTTGGAAATATTACCATACAAACAATATCTTGCTTTGAAACGATACATCTGAGCTCTTACATTCCTCAAACATAACTGTGAATCAGTTCAGTCAATAACAGGTCAATAAGTTACTATCAGTTGGAAAAAAAAAAATCTAAATCCATACGAGAAAAAGTCCAATTGAAGTAAACCACAGCTTCTAAACAGACTCCAGCTGGTTACCTGTCCTGTCCAAGTGTCCATTAATATGTATGTGCAAATCACTCAAACACCACAGCATAGCACTGGACAAGTAGGCCATCTGCATTTTTAACTTTCATCATGTTCATAAATCATCCAGCATAATGAGAACATAATTCCTCTGTTGTAATCTGAAAAAACACTGGGGACACTGTGAGCATGTTTACTCAGCACAAGTGCCACACAAGTCCTTTTGAGATGCAAAACAGTGACTACATAAAATACCAACAGGGACTGTGAAATACCACAGAGACACGTGATCCTGACGTAAGTCAGGAGAACTTTACAATTCAACAACCAAATAATACTCACATTCTCTAATTCTGCAGTATATTAACATTGTTAAAATGTTTGAGGCTACATAAAAATGAAGATAGAAAAACAGACGTACAGTACATCTGAGGTGCTTTTACAAGGTGATCTGCATATATGTAAGTTAATAATCCTAGTTACACTTGCATGCAACCTTTGTTGTCCAATCATCCTGGTAGAAATGAAGACAAGTGTAAAGTTACGGCAGATTTTTTTTTCTTACATTGCAAAGATTTTTGTAATAAAGGTGGTTGATGCACTCTGTCAACAGAATTCTGCATAGTGTAAAATCATTTCAGCCACAATTTCCAAAGGAGAATTAGAAAGCAGGTAAAATATGAAATAAATCAAAGCCAAAGAAGAGACATTTTCAGGCCAAGTGCAAATGCAAAAGAACTTCAAATACTTAAGTCACATCTCGAAACCAACCATAACATTTCAATCAAGTATTGAAGTGACAAGATCAAGGCAATTAATTATCAACTTACATTAGGTGGTGAATACAAACCACCTCTACTGATATAAGACAACCTTTGATCACTGAGTGAACTGGGCCAATATCTCTCTCTTTTATTTTATTTACTGAGATTTGTTGCACGTGTTTGGATGGTTACCCTCCGTGGTGGCGGCTCCTCGATGGTTCGATTAGCCACAAGATCCTGCAGCTGCAGGGCTCCTCCACCAATGAAGCAGAAGGCCGGACACACTGGAGCTGAACAATCCACGTGTCCTTCCCACAGGATACGCAATGAATGGGCATCGTAGAAGGTGACTCTTCCTTTGTCACAGTCCAGACACACTCCTAGTCGAGGTGGCAGAGGAGCAGTATGAGGGTGAGGCAGGCTGCTGTGACTGCTGCTGTGGGAGTGCAGGCCATGGCTCTGGCTGTCCCCCTGGCAATGACTGTGACCATGTCCTTGAGGAAGCAGGATCTTGCCCATGCCAATGGTGAGAAAGCAGAAGGGAGGTGAGTCCTGCCCGTCCTCTGCCCCGCTGTCATGGCCACTGTCTGGGTCACATCTGGACAAGATAGAGGAGAATTAGGCTGAATTAAAAATAATAGTGTGTGAGATCAATATATTTATATTAACAATAGATAAATGAATACTTATACTAATTTCTCACCAATGTGATGAGGGTCGATCTTAGTGAAGAACCCACAGGTGAATTATTACCTGATTCTGCAGTTCCATTCAGCTCTACAGAGCATTTTATCTGAGCATTTTCAACCCATAACCTCTTTTTCTTTCAGTTTCACTGCTCTCTTCAGCAGCAGTACAATAAATTCACAGCAGCAGGTTATAGAATGCTGATGTTGACAAGTGACAGTTCAATTATAAATCTATTAAATATGCTGTAAGTGCAGTATGTATAATGTGACAATTCTGACATAGCACTGTATAAAGGACATTCTAGTACAGTGAGTGTACTGGCATGAATAAAAGCATTCCCGATCAATGACAAAAATATTGTTCATGTCTGCATTCGCATCTTTGTCAGTGAATTTTATTTATTGTCATAAGAACCAATACTTGGTCTTTAAAACAGATTTGCAGCTAACAATTATTCTATAAAGTCTATTCTTATTATTATTCTTATTCCTATTATTTAGTTACCGAGGACTGGCCATGTCCTGCGGGAGATGGAACCACTCTTGTAGTTTTGCCTCTTGCCCTACTCCAACCTGTAAGAGAAAGAGACAGTATCGATTTTTGTTTTAGTATGTGAGGTACAGCTGAAAGAAAATGAAAAAGCATCTCTCTTACCTTTACCAGGTAAGAACCAGGCTCCACAGAGCATGCCCAGTAATGTCTGCCTTGAGTGACAGCCACATCAGCCACCAGCAGGTCAGAAGTCAAGTGGCACGATGTGAGCATGCGGTCAGCAGCCTGCAAGAGGGAGAGGCCTGGCACACTACGGGCATAGGTCTGGCCTTTACCCAGTGCCAGCCTGTCAGCATGCAAACCCCAGCGAGAATCCAAGGAGAAACTCAACACTAGGAAGATGTAAGAGGAGAGAAGTGAGGGGTAAAGAAGGAAAGGTAAATGAGGGAGGTAAAGAAAAGGAGTCAGGAGGGAGGAAGGGTTACATCATGGGGCTTAGAGAGAGTCGGACTGCATCAAGTCTGAAAACGTCATGGAAATACAGATAAGGAAGAGGAGAACACTGGATACAAGAGAAATTATGTGTTCAAGAGTAAGCGTAGGAGGAAGTGACTTTAACAGTAATGTAATGTGAGAAGTCAAGTAAAGGTGACATTCACTAATACAGTAATTGTGTAAACATCAGACAATTAAGTTGATGTTTAAATGTTGCCGTGTTAAGGTATGACTATGAATAATAGCGAGAGAAAGAAAGGGAAATACAAGCAAACGAGAGTTTGAACGTGTAGAAAAACAAAAAAAGTGTGACTGGGATGACACTGGAATGCACAACAGAAAAGGAAGATTTGGTGCAGAAGCTAAAATACAAAAAAATGAGAATGGAGGAAATCAAGAAATGGAGAAAAAAGAATTAGTCAATCAATTGATCCATGACAGTACTGGAAAAACTCAAAATACTGTAACAGTAAACATTTTGTTATGAATGCAAGATGAACAGTTTGTGTAGTAAATGAAATGTAAAATAAATCATCATATAATGTAATAGTTGTACAAATCTCACCAGGTGCCGGTGGAGTGTGGAGGTAAATTTCCTCACTGTACTCTCCAAATCCAGCCTTGTTGCAGCCTCTCACCCTGAGCACGTACACACTATCCATCTGCAGTCGGTCAACCACAGCACTGGTCCCTCTCACTTCATCCAGGCGCTGCCATATTGTTGAAGCATTAGGGGATCGGGTGCCGCCCCATGTGGCTGCAGCTCCCCCTGCTCGACGCTGATATTCAACAGAAAAGTGCCAAGCCGGGGCCGAGTCCTGAGGAAGACGCCAGCACAAAAACAGCTGGTCATAAGCTAATGTCTTCTGAGTGTCAATGACTGGAGCAAGGGGGGCTGTGGAATTAAAGAAAGCAATTAAGAGATGATGCTTACAGAAACCGGCCTCTAGAAGGTGTCATATCACAGAAACAAAGAAGCTCACCACGTATAAACTCCAAGCTGTTGATGAGTTTGACTTCTTTGGTTGCATCTAAGTGAAAGTGTCTAAAGGAAGGATCCACAGCAAGAGAGAAACACTGGAGGTTGTCTATGGCCTTCACTAGCCTGGAGAAGCAGACACAGTGATGAATAGAAACAGCAAAAGGATAATGTCAGCAAACGAAATGAAACCAGTTTATTCCTCAAAAGTGTTAGATTCATGTGAGTAAAGACTGCATGTGTTTGCTGCAGGTACCTAGTATGAGTAACTCGGGCTGCTTGTACAAAGCATGGTGCATCAGTCTCTTTCAGTAGCTCCTGCGTGTACGCCATCAGGCCTGCATTCTCCAACAAGCCTTGCTTCTCTGAGACCTGAGCAGACAGTGCTTGCTCCCTCCTGCTACGAGATTCCTCCAGGGCCAGAGCTAATCCCCCCTGACGCTCAGCTACAGCTGCTCCCAGCTCCCGGATACAATGGGTCAGCTGCTGCAGAGCCACTGCACTGTTTGCCTTGATAGAGACAGAGAGAAAAAACAAAGAGTAGGAAGATAATAAATAATAAAGTAGATAATTTCTTGCTACTGTATGAAAAGGCTAATTTTGATTAGGACTGAAAAGCACACAGAGGCTTTTACTACCACTAGCACAGAAGTGGGCAATTACACTAGAGGCCAGGGTCTCTAGAGGGCCCACTAACGCCACCTGTCCCTTCAGCCGCAGTTGTAGTTACAGTAAAGTTGCAGAAGAGAGACTGGAGATGAATACCCATTGTGTAAAACAAATCATAAGGATATGTTGTGTGTAACACAGTGTACAAAAACAATGAGGAAACACACAAAGCAGATAAAGTTTCAAAACTTAAAATAGTTCACCTCCATCTGTTTGATGACAGCTTCCAGTTGAGTGATCTGGCTCTGTATTGTCTCCTGGTTGGCCAGGATGAAGTTGACTTCCTTGGTGATCTTGTCCTGTAAAACCATGTACACTTTAAAGCTGTTAACATCTGGACCCTAATTCAGTCCAAATATACTTTACACAAACTCACCTTAAGGGCCTGGTAGGCCTGCGCTATAGGCAACACTTTGTGTCCATGGTGGACACGCCGCAGCTTACAGAGTGGACACAACAACCTCTGGCAGTTACGGCAGTACCACTGCAATCTCTCCTGCTCATGCTCTGTGCATGTTAGGACCTAGGGCACAGAGGAAAATTAATGCACAGTGACAACATAACAGAAGCTTTTGTATATCAAATGCAAAGACAGACAAACCTTTGGCCTAAAGTTGTTAGTGGGAAGAATGTGTTCGTGCTGAGCTCGGGGAGTTCCCCAGGGGTGGTAGAGTTTGAAACACTCGTTGCAGAAGTTGGACTTGCAGTCAGCACAGCCTTTAGTGGCCTCCAGAGACTGAGGAGGTTTACAGAAACCACACATGATGGCTACACTGCCCAGACTTACAGTGTGCCTGTACCTAGAGGGCAGACAGGGGGACGAGGAGATAAGGACAGGGCTTAGGTAATTCTGCAGCAGTAAAGAAATAAATCAAGTAAGAATGTTGACCCCATCTGAATTCATCTTGCTCCTCTTCAGTAGTTAGGAGTCCTACTCTTTAAATGTCTGACCTGGATACATCATCTGCAGCTGCCTTGTTAGTGCGTCCTGCATAGTAAAACATGCACCGTCACACTTTCCTGACCAACACAACCGCTGCCTGGGGAGAGAGCAGCTGCACTCATCAAACTTTGGTAAAATTTATCCCTTTTTCTAGAGCTGTTGCTGCCATACAATGCAGTTTTTGAGCAGCGCCTGCAATGTGATTTTAGGTTTTGCCTTGAATCAGGAGTAAAGGAAGGATTCATTACTGAAACTCTTTCCAGAAAATGATTTTCTGTCTCACTAATAAAGCGGTATTGACTAAGACCTTCATTTGCTGCCTTTCTTCATTGTCTGCAAGATTGGTTAAAGGGGCTTTTTTTAAAACCCTGATTACTTAGTTTCTTATTCCTGATAATAATCTGATGTTAACCAGAAAACATTTAACACAACAGAAATTACATTTAAAACAGGAAAATAAGCTCTTAGTACAGCTGAGCTGTGACAGTCTGCTAAAATATCCATCCATCCATCCTTTAACCTAACCCTTTTGCCCCCCAGCTGTCATTGGGCAAGAGGCGGGTTACACCCTGGACAGGTCGCCAGTCTATCATGGTGTTGACACATAGAGACAGATAAACATTCATACCTATGGGCAATTTGGAGTCACCATTAACCTAACATGCATGTATCTGTACGGTGGGAGTAAGTCAGAGTACCCAGAGAGAAGCCACTCAGATACAGCATGCAAACACACAGAAAGGCACCCGGCCGACCCGTAGATTCAAACCCGGGCCCTTCTTGCTGTGAGGCAGCAGAGCTGGAATATGTACACTGCATTTTATGGTGTTTGTGCATATGCACACCTCTCCACGATGCGCTCCAGGGTGAGGTTACGGAGGCAGTCTGTCAGGCCTCTCTCTCCCAGCTCCACGTCCTGCTGACAGATAGGACACGGGAACAGCATGGGGGGAGCGGACACATCCTTACGCCGTCGCCCTGGGTAAGTCCCACACACTAGAAGAAAACAAGTTCAGAAGTGATGAAGCAGAAGGCAACATGAATAAACATACAGAGGAAAAAAGGTGGGTGTTTGTTAATTGGAAGATTTTACCAGCGGTGAGAGACAAGAGATAGGAGAGAATCAAAAAGAGAAATAACAGACTGGTAGAGGCAAAAAGCTTTTTCCCTCATATACTGTATACAGAAAACAGCGAAAAATTAAGGTTAGCTCGCAGCGGAGAAAATGCTTTGTTCACATACAGTCTGAAAACACACCTGCACAAGAAATACTTACTGACTTTTCTGCCTCCATGACCCTCTCTGCCGCTATGTGCCCCTTGCTCTGCATGCAGTTAAATTACTCATGAGATGAAGGCAGAAAGCTCTGAATGTAGAGCAGGATGCTGATGTGTCAGCTAGATTAGCACTGTAGCATCATAACATTATATCTGCAGTATATATTAAATAACTATGTCACCCATAGCTGATTTAATGCTGAGACCATTTGGTTTTCCTGTCACACATTCAAAATAGAACCTTTAATAATTGACTTAAAATCCCAATCATTTTCTCCACCTGTTTTAAGGACCCGTTCCAGGCGGTCGGGGGTTCTGGGTGTGGGTCTGCGTGCCTGTCTTGGGGAGCGAGTACTGGGGGTGGAAGCTGGTGAGTTGGGTTCTGCAGGGAGCTCTGGAGGAGGATAACCTCTTTGTACCAACACCTCAGCCGCACACAGCAGACACACGCTGTGTTGGCATGGAAGAAGGATGGGTTGCTTCACCATCTCGTCACACACTGGACAATTGAGCTCCTGTTCCATACTCTTCATGTTGGACTGCAGAGGAAGGGAGAGAAGTTAACAAAGAGTCATAACAGATAAAGGCTGAGTCATTGGTATAAATACAGAATCAGTTGCTCCTTACAGTGTGCCCCTCCTGTAACCTAAAAATGTATATGAGACGTGTAGGTGTGAAAAGTAAAAAGCTGCTGCTGCAAACTCTGGTTACGGTATGTACTGTAGCCTGCTGCTGGATAAACAAAGCACATTGAGGTCAAATGTGGAGGATAAATAGCTTCCCCTAACTTCGTGTGTTAGCCAACCTCCTTTAATATGAATGGAGTAATCTAGCCTCAGCTTGACTTTGAAAAATGCAGAACAATATGCAGAATAAGTTTAGAAAGCTCTGGCATATGATTTGGCAACTGCGAATGATGTCTTTATCCAAGAGACAAGATATTCCAAATCAATAACTTAAATATAGCTTTCAGTTTTGTTTTACACATGTAGTCCGGGCCTGTTCAACGCAGCATCCCGTTTCTATGACAACGGGCATCATCTCTGTCTTGTGCGGCCCGTAAGCACGCATTTTAAGCTACTGCTTAATTCTGAGCATCAAACATCCACCTCTCTATCTGCTACATATATACCTCTATATCTGGTATACCGTTTGCTGTCTTGCTAGAAAAACACATCCTATTGATTGAACGGATGCCAAAAACCGTCCGAATGCACAAGTGCCTCGCATTCCTCCATCACATACACTATCTGTACAGTTCGAGGGGTCGAGAAGAAATGAGGCGTTTGTAATTCGCACACATGGTTGAAATAAACAGGGTAATAAAAAGGGCTTCGTACTCACACTGATGCGGACCAGCGCGTCCATGATCGAGGTAAAGGTTTCTAACTCCGCTTCTGCCATGCCTTCACGATGCCAGTGCGTCTGTAATACACCGACTACACAGTCTTTTTTGTGCCGGGGGCAGGTTAACGTGAGTCGCACCACGGTAAAACAAGCGTAGGCCTGGGCTGGTGTACCGTCAGCCTAGATAGTAATAGCTCCAGGTGCTTTTCTGTGTGCTGTTGCGCACACGCTGATTCTGTATAGTCTGGTGGCGACGAGTCGTGGTAGAAATAGGATGGGAGGGGGTCTGGAGATAGGCCTATAGGCTACTGCAGCCTCACTGGTCAAGGTACTGATACGATGTGTTCAAATTGATATTGTTGGTATTATTTTCAGCAACAGCTATTTTATTTCATTTAATTATATTTTATAGCAAGTTAAAACATCTTGTCGCCATAATAATTACAGAATGACAACTAATATAAAAGGCGATTAAATAAATATTGTTGTGGTATATGTTTTAAGTTATAGCAAATCAATTACTGTACTGTAATATTTTATTATTATATTTCTGTGTTCGTGTGGCAGCCTCCTGGCCCATGTTTTCGTAGGTCCGTGTGCCTTCGTAGCCTAAAAGCCAAATTTGTTTGTGCCCCAGTTTTTCGTGTTGCCGGTAGATGGCAGTGTTGCATAAGAAAACATGAACGCTCCTCTTCAATTATTGTATGTGCCCGGAACCTTTATATGAAGGTTGTTTGTTCGGTCAGAATTAAAGGATACACCAAGTCTGCGGTTGTTGTAGCAACCGTGTTCAACGTTAAGAGCAGTAACATGTCTGAGTTTGGTTTTATTTGTAGATAATTAATATCAGCAAATGCTAGAGTAACGGCAAGTGATCTGAAATTATTGTTATACGTTTAACTTATCTTTGACTTCGAGCAATGTTGCTTTTGTTCGTCTGGGATAAAGTTTATTTAATTCTGTCTGTCTGTAGCTAAATGCTAAAATAGCAAAACTGAGCACTGAGATAGCTACGTTACGGTTTTAGTTCACACGCTGTCTTACATAAAGTATATATTTGCAGCCTTAGCATGTCGGCTGTCAGCAGCCTTGTCCCAGCACGGTTTCTTACCATCATAGCTCATCTCGTTATTGTTATCACTATATTTTGGTCAAGGGTAAGTAATTTTAGTTAAGAAGAGAAAATACTGTGTGATTGTGTCTTGACACTTGAGCACTCAGGCTGTACTGTTTTGTTTTACAGGAAAACAACGTGAAAGCGTGCTTGCCTTTGGATTACACTCATGAGCAGTATGACGATAAAGACAGAACGTAAGAAAACGTTTGAGATATATATAAAACACAGAGAATAAAAATGTTTAAACTTATGCATATACACTCAAATATGTGTATCATTGTTTCAGGTTGGTGGTTGCTCTGGCAGTCACCCTCGGCCTGTTTGCCATAGAGTTGGCTGGCTTCTTTTCAGGAGTGTCCATGTTCAACTGCAGCCAAGGTCTCCTGTGTATCCTTTGCACTAACACTGCAGGCTACTTATTGACAGTAATGTATATATGACAACTGCATTATTCACTTAAAGTGAGAGAGAATGGAAACTGATATAATTCAGCACAGGTTCTCAACATTAAATTTTATTTTATCTAAAATCAATTGCTACAGAGATGATGGTATGGGGTTCTTATACAGACAAAATTAGCAGCAGCAGCCGCAATAGAACAGTGAAACAAGATAGAGTAATATCTTATAGAGTAAAACATTGAAAAGTCAGACTAGTCTTCAGTTACAATTCCATGACTCCAAATTCTTTTATATTTACTCTTCACCCACAATAGCAACAGGAGTCCATGCCAGTGCCTCAGTGGCTCTACTTTTTTTTCTATTTGAGCAGTGGGAGTGTGACATCTACTGGTGGATCCTTGTCATTTGCAGGTTAGTGAAAATATACTTAATATTGTGTTTCTTTTTCCAAAAACATTTTTCCCTGACAGATATTTCACACAGCTTTGGCAGTCCACTGCAGTGCATCTGTCTCCTTGTCTTTCTTTGTGTTTGAGAAGTGGGAATGCTGGACATACTGGGTTATTTTTGCACTCTGCAGGTTTGTGCTGATATACATGCATTCATTAGCAGAGAGTGCCTGTATGAATACGTATTAAGTATGAGCACATATTTGCACTATGACTGTGTCCATAATGATTCTCCTTAAAATGTTATGTCTTTTTTTAAATTTTTTTCTTGTAGCGTGCTACCTGCCTTTGTGGAGATTGTTCTGTTTATAGCTGTTTTCGGACTGAAGAAGAAGCCCTTATGAAAGACAGCTGGAATGTGAATGCTAGAAAATATTATGGATGTGTCAACAGATACTGTAACTACAGAAAGTCTGTAATATGTTTATGCTGCACAGAGAAATGAACTGAAAAACAATGAGTTACTGGCTTATGTGCAGCAATCTAGTAGTGATGCATACGCATCTCTAGGCATGGAGATTTATTGTGTATGTACATAAAAATAGTATACACGAATCAGTGCACATTTTGTATACTACAAACAATCATGTTACAATTGTTTACATACAGTAATCTGTGGCATTTATGGCAAATAGAAGACATTTGTTGTTGTCCCTGGTTATAGTATTTAGACAGTGACTCACCACAGGCAACATAAGTACCATGATAAATCTGCACCAAGCCAGTAAAGAAGAGTGTTTTGAAGAACACACTCAGGGAAGAAATTACTTCCTTGCAGACATCTAGTAAACTGCCTTTCTCACAGCTCACATTGCAACAAACATCTGACAACAATTACACTAATAGCAGTTGAAGTGCTGGAAGGAGAACCATGTCCAGAAATGCCTGTTGACGTTAATTTGAGTTAGTATTCAACTATTCAACTACTATCAACAAGTCAACTATTTAATATACATTTGGTGATATTGTAATAGTAATAGAAGTTCATTGTTTTTTTGCATGTAAGTTTTAGTATGTTAAGAAAGTAGCTAAACCTTAAAATAAAAGTGAAAAGTACAATACATTTCTCTGAAATGCTGAAGCAGAGATGTAAAGTTGGCCAAATTGGATATAATAAAGTAAAGTACCATTACACATATATGTTTTCCATATTACATTAGCTTCAGATTAAATTAAAGTTATTTAAGGCTTATCAGGAAGAGTGGAAGTTACAAGGTTAGGTTCACTGAAGCTATAGTATGTTCATCTATGAAGACACAACTACTCCACTGTTTATATGCCTAAAAAAACATCAATCACAAAAAGGGACATAAATCTACTCTGACTGTAATAGCTGTATATTAATATATATTTTTATATTAATTCAATGAAATGGGTGCATATGCTATTTTGTTCACTTTTATTTCAGGCAGATAATTTAGGTAGAATATGTGCAAGAATGTCTGTTGTAACTCATATAAATATTGCTGATTAAATAATGTTTTTCTCTTGTTGTCAGTCTATCAAAATGATCTTAGTATACAACTTGAATCCCAAATACATTTTGTACAAATCCTTTATTTGTCTATGGTTGTCTGTTCTTCATTTTTCACCTCATTCACCTTTTTCTGCATTAACAACTATTTTGTCTCCTCTAGCCTATTTTGCACTATAGGGAAATATGTCAATGATTATCCAAAACATTGGAATTATAAAAAATATATATATATTGGAAATGCCTTCACACATACATAGCTTTCTTTTATTGTAGAAATGTTTCATATAGTTTTTATAATATATTTTGATATTCTCAGAGTTCTGTATGTGTAGTGATATGAAGTGATGAGACATCCTTCGTATGATTGAAGTAAGAAGATCAGATAAAACACACGGTTAACCAACGTAAAATGTGGTTTATGATCATGAATTTAAGGAGGCAAATAAGGCCTTTGAATTCATATTTAGTTTTCTTCGGCTTCCGTACATTGGTCCCACCTGTCATTCAGACCGGGTGGTGACGTTTATAGTTCCTAGAGCCGGGATCGTTCGCTGGCTTAACGAAGTTAAACTTCATTCACCTCTGTTTCATTACAAGGACTATAATTAAACACTGAGTCATGGGTATGTATTGCACGATTATTTTTCCGTTCAAGGAATCCTACAAACATGTTTGTATTTTCGTAGATATAATAAGATGTCAGTGTCTGTGGTCAAGCTAACGTTAGCAAGCTAAGGTTTGACTATCTAGAATTATAACGTTTCTGCGCCAAGTTATTTGAGCAACAGATTTTTATGTACTTCTCTAAAAAAGCAAGACAATATTTTTGATTTTGTTGTGTATGTTACTGTTACGTTAACCGCGGATTGTTTAGCCTGCAGCTAACAGCTAATATCTGTCAGGAACATTTATGTGCAAACTCTGACGTGGCCTTACGTTATACATGGTTTGGCCAGCAAACTAATCCACACGAAAGCGCTTATATTTAACTGGATTCAATAAAACTTCCATTGTTCTGATGCAAAAGTCTTCCAACACCTGCTCTCACATTCAGACAAATGTCTGAAATGAACATAGATTCATGTAATATTTAACGAGGCAAGGTTTATGTGAAATCCTTTATCGGTTTGGTTCCAGACGGGTCTTTTCAAATGTGTCACAGCCCAATTCTGTCTCACTGATTTCACTTGATGAGCGTCGGTTCTTTCTGATGACATTGTATTTCTCTACTTTGTAGCAGTGAACACAGGCACTTCTTTAGTGCTCTCCAGTCTGCTGTCAGTACTGGTATTTGCTGGGATGCAGATGTTCAGTAAGCAGCTAGGATCTACAGAGTGGCTCACCATCCTGGGGGGTTTCCTGGGCTCTGTCCTCTTCATCTGCTCCCTCACTGTATCCTTTTGGTAGCCTGAAGTATTGAACTGTAATTTCTTGTTATTAGAAGTAATACTTTTTATGCATTTTTTAAAATAAAAAATAAATCCGTAGACATCTTGTATTGTTGTGTACTACATGTCCAGTACAGTGCGCAAAAAATGGTAACTTTGATTCGATCTCTAACGTTGATAGAAATACCATTAAGTATCATACTGCCTTAACTTTTCTTCCAGGCATTTAATAATCTGGAAAACCTGATTTTTGGGAAGGGATTTCAAGCCAAGATATTCCCAGAAAGTAAGTACTGAAAGAGCTGGGATCACAGTCATGCATGTCGTTTAGCCTCACAGTCCTCAAATAACACCATGCAAACATCACCACACCAGCTTCACTATAACAACACCTCTACTACACAATTGATGATTATAATAATTATTGTATTGGTTATGATATATTATATGCTTTATACCACATTATTAAGTGTTGTAGACTCATAATAAAAGCCTTTTGATGGATCTTTCATGATCTGTTCCTCTCTTATATTTTTCATTCTCAACATCTAGTTTTGTTGTGCCTGTGCTTGTCACTGTTCGCCTCTGGTTTGGTGCACCGTGTTTGTGTCACCACATGGTAAGTGATAGTACCTCTGTGGATCATAAATAACTGCTTAAGTTATACAGTTAATCTTTGTAAGTATTTTATTTTTAAAATGTATTTATTAATATTTTGCTTTGTTTCTGCCTAGCCTGATATTCTCCCTCTTCGCCTTGTACTACATCAACAAAGTATCTGCTGCGCTCTACCAAGCAGCTGTTCCTGCAGTAACACCAGCCAAGGCTGCCAGCAAGGGCAAGAGGAAGAACTGATGAAATCATTGGACTGCAGTTGAATCTAATTAACCAGTCACTATTACCCAAGTGCTGATAGTTGGTGCAACAAAGGAGTTGCATATTTTGTCTATAACTTCTTAAATCCATGACTCATGGTGTATTCCTGCAGGCTTTTTGAACATTTGGTTTGGGAATATTACTTGGAAAGTGATCATCAGTTCAGTAAAAGTTACCTTGTATCCATTGTAATGACTGTTTTTGTTGTATGTGAGCTAAACAGCTAAGGACATTCCAATGTTTTTTTCAGCCTTGCTTTAAACTGGTTGCAGAGAGATTCATATATCCCAGCACATTACATGTAGATTCATCAGCACATCATTTTTGTTCAATTCATTTTGTAATTAAATTCTGAAAAATATTTTTTATGTGTTGTTTTTTCCTGCCAAACCCTGCTTTGTTTGCAAATATCAGTCTGTTTATTTCTCTAGGTGTGGTGATGCTTGATATCACAAGTGAATGGCCTGGGCTTCTCTGGGGAGAAATCATGGCTTCCACAGCTTCCTGTTTTACAAACTATGGTCAATATACCCCTGACAAAGGAACTAAACACCAGTGCTGTTTCATGGTCATCAGAAGTAGTCTGGTTGTATGCTGAGCTCAGATGTGTGAATGTAGGGCAGTGGTGGTGAGTGACATATTTTAAATGCTGTCCTGACACTAAATATCTAGATGGGAAAAGTGAAACAATTGAGGTGCATTTGAATAAAGCTGAAGCTGATCAGTTGCATACTGTTGTACTCAGCAGATTTGAGGTGTGTCTGTCAGTGAGAACAGGGTGTTCCTGACATCTCCTTTAGATAAATAATAGTGTTTTAAAAAGTCACACTGCTAACACTTTAGATTACACCCCACAAATGTTAAGGGTAACCTAGTATCAGTTGCATGTGAGTTAGCAGTTTGAAACCAGCGAATAAATAATAAATAAATTATCGTTACGAGTTTGTTTTTTCCTGTTTGATTTGTTAGATGAAAATTATCCAGAGGAAGCAGATGTAAGGAGCCACAAGAACATAAAAGTCCATTGTGTTTGCCAAAGAACTTGACTCCGATCTTTTATAAAAGCTCAGACTTGTCCCAGCATCTCAGAGGAAGACATTAATTGCTGCATTTTGTCGTGCTCTTCCCAATTTGAGTGTTTGAGTAGATTGAAACAATGCTGTGCACCAAATTAAGGGTACAGTTTGTGTGGTTAAGTGCAGAACTGATAACTGACCTGTCATCATGTCTTTATTTACCTTTTATAAGTCATTTTAACACCTAATGGGTAAGACATTAAAACTAGTATGTGACTGGAATAGTTTGAAAGGAAAGTATTTTGCAAAGCGTGTCACATTTTCAAGTTATGAACTCATCTCTGTATCTCTTGTGATGACAGTGTTGTGGGAAAACATGGGAAGGGAGGATACACAGTATTTACTCTCTCTCTCTGCCTCTCTGAATCCCTCCCTTTCCTTCCCATCATACTGGGCGTTGCCTAGCTGACTATAAAGTCCTGTAAAAAACTTTCAGTGAGCCTGTCCACTCCTCATTGACATACAATTTCCATTTCTTCGTGCCTGGGTAAGTTCATTACAAACACACACCCTTCTGTTTTCACTGTTGCCTCGTGTTATGTTCAAAGTTGCTTGAGTGCATGCAGCAAACTAGTTAACTAAGAAGAGTGGAGATTGTTGGTAGTTTGACGTTTGTACAGTTAATGGAAAAGCCGCATTTCTTCACAGTTTGGGTTTGTTTGTAAAACATACGTAGGTTTCCATTAGTCGGCTTTGGCGTTGATGGCGCATTAACTTCTGACAAGCAGCAACTAGCCCTCAGCTACCCTTTATAAGATGTCACTTTTCTTTGTCTTTGATATCTGAAACTTAACTACAAAAACAGGAATAGAAGGAAAAGTTAGAGAATCAGAGAGGGACTCATTGGATAAGGATTTCAGTTTATGTGCCAGAAAACTAAGTCTTATATCCAAAGAATTTGCTTAGAGTGCCAGAAAAACCAACACCCACATCCTCACTTAACAATGTGTTAGTTTTGGATGATGTACTGTACCGACTGAATGCAGCCTCATTATTTACCAAAGTTAATGTAGGAATACCTCAGAAGAATACTTGAATTTAATCAAATCTCATTCTCCCAGTCAGATAAATGAGGATATATTTCCTATTAAATTTAACTGGTGTTTTCTTCTTTCAGCAGTCACGTCTTGCAGCCATGACTGAGTTAGAGAAATGCATGGAGAGTCTGATTCTGATTTTCCACCGCTATGCCAAGGAAGACGGCGATGGAAAAACCTTAAGCAAGAAGGAACTGAAAAAATTAGTTGAGAATGAGTTACCTACCTTCATAAAGGTAAGGATATTTTTGTTATCACATCTATTCTCTTTCCTCAATAGACTACTGACAAAGCACAAACAACTTCATGTTTTATTTGAACTTTGTACTTTTTCTCTTACTGTAAACTTGTCGATACTGTCTCAGAGCCAGAACAACCCAAAAACAGTGGATTGCATCATGAAAGATTTGGACAGCAACAAAGATGATAAGTTGGACTTTGAGGAATTTCTTCCCCTCATCGCCGGCCTCTCACTGGCCTGTGAGAAGTGTTACCAGCTCCATGAAACGAAGGGAAAGAAGTGCTGAGCAAATATAAGTGAAAATAAAAATGCTGTCTTCTTAGAGAAAGACAATTTTGTAGTGCAAATGCATTTCTGATTTACAAATAAAACTGCCTTTGCCTAGATTTCACTTCCTGTTTCTGTGATTACTTATAGCTTTCCTTGTATAAATGTTGCAAGATGAGATCATATCTGATTTTACCTAAACTCCTCAGTAAAGATCCAAGGCAGCAGTTTTTAACAGTATTCAAAGAGTTTAGTGTGGGAATATGCTGATATGTCTGTGATCCAAGGCTAAATGTGGGTGGTTAAGATTATGCCACATAAATAAACTTATAAAAGTGTCACAGATTTGGAGGGGCTTAAGTGTTTATAGGCTTTGGAGGTGGTGTTGACAGTAGATGCTAAACTACTCATTCATCTAGTATTAGACATACATGCACATTGTTCTACACGTGTTGCACTAACAGGCTTTATCGCAAGTATCAATGTGCCTGAGGAGAATAAAATTTAAATGCACCAATCAACATGGAATTACACACAAGCGGAAGGTACTCAATAATGTCAAGATTACATAAAGTACAAGTAAATAAATAAACCAAACGCAGCTGTAATCCAATAATAATCTGGAATTATCATAGTTTCTTGACGAAATGGTGATTGCTATAAAAGCAACATATCTTTCCTCTCAGGGTTTTAGAAATAAAAATGTGTTAAGATTTCTCAAGAAGACAGAAACACTAATATCTTATCATCCTTCACTAAATAAAAAAAAAACAGAACAATATGCAACAAAAAGATCCAGATTTGCAATTCCTGGCCACTCGAAACACTGAAACCTGAACCCTGCAGATGCCTGTCCACAATAACTTTCCCAATTAAGGTATCAGTTGTTATTAAAATTATAAATCTGGAATTTTGATCAATTAAATAGGAGGAAATGTAGTGTCCTTTATTTACCATTAGATGTCACAAAGCAACATTAATGCAGTTGTACTGAGCAGTGATGCTGGTTGGTGTTTGTGGCCAGCTGGGTCCATCTAGGAAATCTATGTTTCTTATGTTTTAATAGGAATATTCAACTGAAGTTTAGAATTTTGTATTTTCTCAGCTGCTTCTTCAATACATAAAACTAAACATCATTACCTCCTTTTTTATTGTGTCTTGTGCATACAACATGCAGCATTGTCAGATTATTTTAAATGGATTAATATTTATATTTTTAAAACTGCCTTTAAAATATTTACTTCTAAGATTGGGTGGTTAATCAAATATTAAGAAGGAAGTTCAAAGTTATTTCTTATTAATACGTAACCTTTTGTAATCTCATGTTGATGCCCCTGGTGCAGATTTACCACTGCAGAGGTACATTGCCTCTCCAGCAGTGAAGCTGTAACTCATACCCCAATCAGCAGAGTGTGGAAGGATGAACTTTTTTGTAATTAACATCACATGATCCTCCATCTCTGTTTTCTGTCCCTCTCCTGCAGGGAGAATCTGATAGTATTCAATAAGTGAAAGTAATATGGTCTATGTGAGGTAAAGCTGGTCCTGAACAGTTGGAACTGAACTATTAAAGAGAGCAGGGGGCAGGAGTGGGGACGAGAAGAAGAAATTGCAGCCTTTCTACTGCCTTGGAACAGAGGAGTGGAAAAAATGGAGGCTGAGTTATGTAACAGGATGAATGGGAGGGACCTGTATCCAAAACATGTTCAAATAAACATGTGAGGCAAGTGTGCCAGTGTGAGTCAAGAAACTCACACACATTTTGAGACTCAAACTACTGCTACTTATATGCATTTATATATTCATTTGAACTGAAGTAGAATATTTATATACATGCTTAAGCTTAACTGTAAAGAAAAAAGTACTCCATTTATTTCCATAGTGATTGTTGGGGGCAGAATTTATTCTTTATTTATTTGTTCAAAAGCCAATGTTGTTAAAAATTAGGTGTTAGGTGGATTGTAATGATTATAGTCACCATGATTTCCCATTTGTAAAGAAGCAGTTGTATGTACCCATTTTAATAGAGAACTTTATCAAAAGTTCAGTTGAAACAGGACAGACACAGACATCTTCTGTAACTTTCCATTTACTCTGACATATTTCCTCCAGATGGCCACACTCAGCAGCTTTACAAAGAAAAATGAAAATCCCCCTGACCTAATCATAGGCAACAATTTTCTCTGAGAAATATCGTCTTTCTTTTATAAATGTGCTACTTTTTACTAAAACAGCAGGCAGTGGCAGTGAGGCGGTGCGCATTACCATGGTATGAATCACTGTTGGTGTGTGTGGTTGTACACATGCCTGCCTGTGTATGTCAGTATGTACTCTACTCCTTAAGAGGAGGCTTTCTCTCAGTCTGATAACAGTCTCACTTAGAGCAGCTGCGGATACAGACGTGATTGCTCTTCACTTGGTTGCCGTGAACTCTGAGGTGAGTACGGATGGAAAGCAAGAAAAGGAAAGAGGAAGGCTTGTCGAAAGAAAGAAAGTAGTTATACTATATACTGAGCATAAGTGCCAGTCAGCCTAAAAGACGCAATGAAGATTTTCTCATGTTTCCTTGTTAATTCCTGACAATCAATTACCACATTTTTCTAGCTACAGCCATGGCTCGTCTGGATCAGGTCATTACCAATATTGTGGATATATTTCTGGAATATGCTGATGATGAAGGCAAGAAAAACCAGTTAAACAAAGAAGAGTTAAAGAAGGTGTTAGAGCAAGAAATACAAAGCCCTGACTTAAAAGTAAGAAACCCAACACACTAAAATCGTGCTTGTTAGTCACAACTTGCATGTGATTATCTGCATTTTGTGCTGTTGTGACACTGTATTTTCCAGAGTAAAATTAATGCAGATGACATTGAGCAGGCCATGGAGATGCTGGATAAAAACCACGATGGTGAGGTCAACTTCCGAGAGTTTTGTCGATGTGTGTGTGACCTGGCAAAATGTTATTACCACAAGAAGACAGGCAAGGGAGGCAAGAGATGCAAGGGCAAAGAACAAGAAGGTGGACAAGAAGACTGAAGAAGATTAACTACAAACCTCTAAAATGTTTCTAGCAGCATAGTGCATTTAAAAATGTTTTATATGGACATGTCATATGTGACCCTGAAATCAGACAATACTGGTTTCAGGTTATTTGCATGTCTACTGTAAGCTCAAGACTGCTTCTTGTGTGTGTAAAAAAAGTAGTATTTATTTATTTATTATTAATTATTTATTATATTAAGTATTTATTACCTTTGTCTCACTTTAACTTGGTTTTCAAATATTTTTCTATCCACATTAAATAAAAGCTATGAAGTAATTTGTTGTGGATCTTTTTATGACAATCACACACATTTAGTGTGAACTTGCTTAGTTGCTCGGTATATGGTGTCATTGCTGTAGAAAGAAACAAGCAGTGTTTCGTTAGAACTTCAATAGGCCTCACTCACAGTGTTCTCAATAATATTCCACAAACCAAGCCCAACGATCCCTTTGAAAGTTGTAACACTGAATTATAATATTTGTAGTATATTCATACAGTTTTAATTACTGCCTTTAACTTAATGAAATCCACCAATACATATCATTTTACATTAGATTTGCATCCTTTTGTTTAGATTTTCAATCATTCCACAAAGTATTGATTCACTCACTCCAGTCTGTCTAGAAACAAAGATACAGTACCAGTGTTTGTTTGTCTCGCTCCTGCCTTAAACTCGACACATGAGTACTCACAACTGTTACATAACATTTAAAGATGTCTGATCATTCAAACATGAAAAAACATTTTTTTTTTGGAAAGTCTGTATGTCTACTCAGTGCTTGGCTGTGTATGTGCTTTGTTGGCTACCAGCAGATGGAGCCATATAGCTGCATTCTGCCAGCTGTCTGCCAGGTGGAGCATTTTGATCAAAATACTGTAAATGTTCAATAGAGGCCAGAAAGACCAGAAGAAAGAAAACACAAATTAATGTGTCTCAGTACAGTATATTTTAATCTAAGTCTATAAGTCTATAATTTATTCCAGTAAAAAAAAAACAATAGATGAAAAGTTAATCTTATTATATTATAATCTAAACTATTACTATAAGAAATAAGGTGTACATATTTACAAAAACAAGGGGCATGGTGAGAAATTGCATCATTGGCTGAAATAGATGGATGTTAGTGGACACTAGTGATGTTACTGTGAGGTTACAGCAAGTTTTTTCTCCATCACTAGTTTCCTAAATCAAAGTCACAGGCAAAGCTCACCTATGGGGTTAGAACACTGACTAACTGCTGCATTGCTCTGACTGCCTGCCAAGAAGAACAATAAAGTATCTGCCAAAACCATCATCCTGTTTCAAATGTGTCTCAGTGCCAGTTTGTAGTGATTTTATTAACAGATATATTTAGCATCTTAATCACATGAAAGCCCTTCCAGACTATACCAAATGTTGCGTAGTGTAATGAGTTGTGTAAATTAACCCTAATGTCTTTTCCATTCCATGAATACATTGAGGCTACAATAATTAATTCTGTAGACCAGAAGATTCTGCACACAGATAGAAGAGGCATCAAACTGCAGGCTACAAATCGACTGTATCACAGTTTATATTTAAATGTTAATGCATGTCTCCAGTTGTAATGATTCAACTTTCTGAGTCCAACACAATGTAGTGTATAAACTTTTAAATAACTAATTTGAAATATTTTGCTTGTTGAACAGATCAATCTACAAATTCGTTTGACATGACAAAGATTTAACAAAAGTCATGCGTGTACAGTAAAATTCAGCCGCTAAATGATATAAAGGAAAGTGCCTGTAAAATTTATTATTTGGCAGATAAATATCCAATTTGTACTTAGCATCCAAAAATAGGCATTTAGCTTGAGAACAACGTAATGCTCTGCAGCCAGAGCAGAGCACTGGCAGAAAAGTAGTGGTTTGTTGGAGCTACTATAAACTGTTCGTTATATAAAGACTTCATGAATGTGCAAGGAAGAAATTATACTGCGTGTGTGAAAAGAATGTTATTTAATAATGTGCTGCAAATAGTCCAATTACCAACAATTTACAATAGCATAATGTGAGCAACAGCTTCAGAAAAAGCAATAATAATAACTGACAAACCACAGAAACAATGGAAACCAGAGCCTATTAAAGCACAAACAACGCTGAAAACACATGGCTTGTTTTGTGCCCTTAAGGTCTCATATTGCCTGGTGTCCAGAGGTAACTCGTAAACAAAGATAAAAGCAACGTTATTTTTGCTAAAACCACACAATAGTCAAAAGGACTAAGCTCTATGGTTTGATCTATTGTTCCTTTCCAGGGATACATTCAGCCAAACAGGTCAAACAGGATTGATGGAATATGTTTTGCTGATGATTGCAATATATTAGATGAGTTGCAACTGAGTACATAGATGTTCATGATGTGTATGATGTGTTAAATATGTCAATTTTCCATTGTTACTGTAACAAATAATTTACAGCAAATACACATTCCTTGCAGCAAAATGTCCTTGTGTTATAAAATAAAGCATTACTCTTACATCCATTCCAATGAGTGTTGTAATCGCTGATACACTGAGGTGTTTCAGTTAGTTAAAACTTAACTGCTTAAGCAGGGAGAAAAAGACAAAAGAGGTTAGATTCATAAATTAATAGCACAGGTTTAAAACAAGAAAATAAAGAGGAATTATTTTTTTCTTTGGCATTTACCAATGGGTTTTCCTTTCAGTTTTTCTTTTGCTAATTTTAATTTCCTTTAAACGATCTGTGTTATTTTGTAAGAGATTTAGATTTGCTATGCAACCAAGATAAAATTGTATACAGAAGAATTTGCATAACCTTTATTAATTAATCATCATTGAATGCTATACTGATCTTCTGAAATGGTAGTACACCCAGCTAATGTGTAGTCTGTTGTGTAATTTCTCCTTTTAGCTTGTTGTGTATGGTTTGTGACATTGACAGTCAATATGTAATACAGTACAGTAAGTTAGCTTTCCCAAACAGGGAAAACAAAAATCTAAATGAGAAGAAAAAATGGATGAGGGGTGGGGGCTTAGAAAGAAGGCGTGCCAAACGCCATTTAAAACATTTGTGTGCTCTTCTCTCATACACCTCTGTTGCATCTTCTTAAACTACACAGGTTTTTGGTAAGATTTTGGTAAGTAAAAACCCTCCTTAAAATACAGTAGATTCCTTTTATAGACAAATTTGTTTTTCATTTAGTTTAACAGAATAGTTTATACCTAATATCAGTGAGCATTAATGAACTTATGAATGTGATTGAATTGAATTGTGAATGTCACATGGCTGGAACACAATGTAAAGTATATTGATCTGTGAATCGATTATTATTATTACAACAATTACAAATTCAAAGTTATAATTATATAAAATATAATCAGTAACATTATAAAATGTAAATAACAATTTAAAGTAAACTGGAAGAAACAACAAGTAAAGTGAGAAAGTGAAAAACATCAACAACAACAACAGAATTTGATATCTTTAATTGTTTTAGAAAAGCGCAGCTTGTCCAGCACACGATCTACAAATGAGTTTCTCTGATGCACCACACATTCTTGGTCAAATGTAGTACATGGCATTTAGTAATATACGGTACTGTATAGTATTTAGTAATAGCAAGAAAAATAAAAATATACAGAAAATGAAATTAACTATTTTAATCTGCACTGAATCTATTTAAAAGCACCAAGTTGACAAAAGAGAAGGAGTCGTGGAAGGAGACGCTTCTGTTTGTATTATAACAAGCTGTTTGTCCAAATGTCCAATATATTAATTGGTGTTTTAGGGCAGTAGAGTCAAGTTCATGTGTTGAAATGTATCATGAAGCACTGCCACAACAACGTACAACAAATAAATCAATAAATAGTCAACATAGTCTACAATATTGTCTTGTTCCAGTCACCATGTCAGGGCTCTCGCAGGCGGTGGCAATACTTAAAGCTACCTTTGACAAGTATGCTGGAAAAGAAGGAGACAAAAACACTTTGACCAAGAGGGAACTCGCTGAACTGCTCCGCAATGAGCTTCCCAGCGGAGGAGTAAGTACAAGATGTAGTGTTGCTGCACCACAAAGCTGCAAATGCAACATCTCTCCTTACAACTCCTCTTGTCTTTCTGTCTTTCCTCAGCCCACATGCAAGGCTGCAGAGAATAATTTCTTCAGCATGCTGGATGATGACAACAACAATGTTGTTAATTTCACAGAGTATGTCAATTTTGTAGCAACATTTACAGTGATGAGCCATCAAAAATAAATACTTTGAACACATTGTTTCAGAAATGTCTTGTAGCCTACTAAATGAAAAAAATGCTCCACTTATCTCCAGTATGCAGTATCTGATTTACATCTGTTAAAGACATATGTATAATGTAACCATGTCATAATCATATGCTCTGAGAAGTAAATATTCAGATTGATAGATGGTTATTATTCACAGTGGGTGTGATGGACTGTGTATTATTGATTGAGAATGTCATTAATAATTAATAAACAAAATCTTTTTATCACACTAAATGTTGTTTGGGACTCTAAACTGCCCATGCAGCTGTAGGTGTGAATGTGAGTCTTTGTCTGTCTCTTCGTGTCAGTCCTGTTATAGACAGCCAACAGACCACTGTCCGCTGTGTATCCCGCCTATCACCCTGACAGCTGGACTGGTTACCACATCCTCACAACACTTAACAGGAAAAACAGTTAGATTAATGGATGGATGCTGTTTGGTTTCTGCTGCATATGGTCTAGAAAGAATTAACTTTAATCAGCTTCAAATACATCATACAATATAGCACTGATTGTAGATTGTGTAATAATAAAGTACCACTCTCAGCTTTGCAAATTCCTAGATAATGTTGCAATTTATGAATTAGGTGTTAGCTCTGTAATTCAGCATTGGGGACATCATCTCTATTTAAGACAGTGGCAAATAAAAAAAATAGGCATACATCATTATCCATCAGTCTAATTATTATTTTCTATATTAGTCAATTAAACATCTGTCTGTAAAATTACAATATATGAATTCATAACTATGCTATATGTATGACTTACAATTCATATAATTTGCTATAGAAAGTGTTGATCTATACTCACACTGTTTCAAGCTCCACAACATTTTAGATTGTGTCTGTTCATGATCCATAATAAGCATGTAGTCTTCTCTAATCTTATGAACTGTGAACAGTTCAACCAAAGAGTGATTTTCTTGTGTTGTCTCGTTCAATATCAATAACTTTCTAAACTCTCAAAAATGTAAAAACCTTGGTCACATTTTTTAAAGCCTTTACACATTGTTGACTGATTTTGGTATTGTATACCTGTATATTTCATGTAGTTTATGTACTGCCAGACTTTAAGCTGCTTGCCCCCCTTGAAAAGGAGGTTGCTAACTTCAAGGGGATTTAAACTTAAATAAAATAACCTAGAAGCAATAATTGCTTCTAGGTTATTTTATTTAAGTTTAAATAATGGCTTACTGTCAGCCATAGTATTTTTTTTTACACAACCTAAAGAATAACTCTGGCTGACTCTGAACTTGTGCTAGATTAGATGGCCTACCCAGCAAACTGACCGACCCGGTGATCCACATGGAACACATCCTGGGGCGGTCTCGCGTATCACCGGACGTTGTCGGCTTTTTCCGATCATCTCGGGGAGTTAGCTAGCAAAGCTGATTAGCCTGCTACTACCAGCAAATGTCTGTAGGATATTTTTTGCTGAAGTAAAGTGAATGCTACAAATAGTGTAGAAAAATGGCGGATGTCGAGGGACAAGGAATTTGTTCGTCGGTCCCTCCGTTGCCTCAGCCTTCCTCTTGTCACGGCTCCAGTGACGGTACCGTTAAACCGGGCACCGGCGGCAGCTGCCAGACTGCAACCACCGTTACTTCAGGCCCGCGGCTAGTTCGGATAGTGAAGTCGGATTCGGGCTATGGTTTCAATGTTAGGGGGCAAGTTAGTGAAGGAGGGCAACTACGGAGCATTAACGGGGAACTGTACGCTCCACTGCAGCATGTTAGTGCTGTCTTACCGGGAGGTGCCGCCGACAGAGCCGGTATCTCGAAGGGGGACAGGATTCTTGAGGTGTAAGTGACTGCTGTCCTAATGTTAGCTTCACCCAGAGCATATTACTGGGTAACATTTACGTGTAAATGGCAGTTTTATGCTGGAATGATTGTCACTGTAATTCAAGGCAAACATGATCTGTGAGCATCATTCACTACAGCTTTAGAAGTGGATCCACTATGGGCTACCGACAAACCTATGTGTGCATGCCCCATCACACTGGTTTTGCAGTTCATCCTAATGAAAGGAGTGTCTGTGTGTGTCAGAGAGGAGAGATCCAGGGATCATTAGGAGTTCCCGTCACACTGAAACGTATCCACAGCATGCCAAATATTCTCATCCCTTGTAGATGTTCATATCATCCCAACCAGATGCAGTGTCTAATATTTCTGCATTGTGTTTAAGTGAAGCTTACTTTGATTACATCAATCGTGAATTCAAGACCGCTGTCATCAGAATCATTGCATTTGTGTCCTTCAGTGTGCACCGTTGTGTATGTGTGCTGCATGCAGGATGGTTGTCTTCACTGGTGTGTTAGTATGCATGGAGATTGCTTGCTGATGTTAAAGTCTGTTGCTATGGAGAGAAACACGCAGCATACAGCACAGCATCAGTTCTGGTTCCGTGTGTGTCTGTATGTGTGTATGTGTATGTGGAAGAAGGTAATAAGGTTATGCAGAAAGAGAGGGATGCCTTCAATCCACTTCTGATTGGCTTTGATCCGTAAAATTCACAGTCTCATTGGCTGGCTTTTGCACACTGCTGTGTTAATTGAGGCCCTGCAGTAACCTGGCAGTTTGTTGGCCCCATTATTTCTGTGTGCATATGACTTTATGTCTCTTTATATTCATATATTGTATTCAAAATAGCCTACTAACCCCTTTATTTTATCCCTGTGTCAGCTGTTTTCATCAACATCATTATGCAACTCTGATTAATAGTGCTTTATTAGTGATATATTAGCCTCATTTGTGATAATCTCATCTTATCTGTGATTTTAGATTGCTTCAGGGTATTAGTTATACAGTAGGTTATACACATTACATTTGAGGTTGTGCTGGCTTCTGCAGTGTTGGTAAAATACAGGTTTATCCATTTGGGCTTATTTAGCATGCTATTGTTTAAATTGCAAAACCCTTTACATAAACACACAGAAACAGAAGTCCAGGATCATTTCATTAAATGAATCTCATTCCAGTCTGGTTATATGCCTCTTTGTCAGCCTATTTATTTATAACAGTGGAGTTTGAAAGAGTACAAGAAAAAACTAGGAGTGATGTCGGCAGAGTTACTGTGACTGTTCTGAGTAAAGTTCACTGTAGGCCGAGTTGCTACAGCACAATCATCAACAAGACTGTCATGCCTCTGACACATGACTGCCAAAGTGCACACACCCAGTACTGCTCATAGTCAGCCGTGTCAGTAAGGTAAACCAAAGGTCTGATTCCTGAGTAGGAAGATGTGAACCCTGAGGGATTTTAAGAGTCAGTCACACTGTCTCACATAAGTAAAAGCCTTGTTCTCTCTCTGAGATTTCTTTCAGTATGTATTTAATATTTAGGGCGTTCAATAATTTTTACAGTCTGTGTGCTGGGAATATAATAATTGCTCTGCCCTTTCCCCTTGTGATAAGCCTATGCTATAAAATGATGATGAACCTTGGTGACTTAACAATAACCACATATCTGTTGGTTCAAAGTTGTGTTTTTGTTTTTTTGTTTTTTTCTTCAACCTGTGGTTTGGGATGTTTCAGTATTGGGTTGCACAATATCGGATATTTTTTTTGTATGTTTGCTCGTAGTAATAAAAAGAATCCGTTTCAGTATCAATTAGTCCAATGCAAACTATTGCCTCCGAAGATAACATGGACATGAGTGATGAATGCAAGATATGAATAAAGGCTGAATATTACAAGGAAGATTAAGTTAAATATTGTGATGTATATAATGAAATAATCTTCTTTCACCTTTCTAAAGTAATGGAGTGAATGTAGAGGGAGCTACACATAAGCAGGTGGTGGACCTGATCCGGGCTGGTGAAAGGGAGCTGGTGCTTGCTGTGCTGTCTGTCCCACCCCAGGAGGCTGACTGCTTGGATCCCGGAGATGATGGCTCAGCTCAGTCCTGCTACGACTATTCCGACAAGCAGGCCGTCCCCATCTCTGTCCCGAGCTACAAACACACTGAACTCAACCAGGAGAAGTTTGTGGTGGGTGCATTTGTGAATGAGTGGATAGATGGGTAAATTAAAGCAGCATAGTAAAGTATATATGGATAAGTAAGTGGAGACAGGAAATGTAGCATAAAGATAGGAGAAGATGAAATAGCAAAGTTGTGATCATGTGTAACTTGGTTTGACAATATCCACAACTTTAATGTGAACCATGTGTCCAGAGCTGGGATTGAACGAATGTTCCAACCAAGTATTATAAGTAATCTTTGCTGTGGTAGCTAAATATTAAATGTTATTGCTTTAGGACATTTGTTTTTATTAGTTTCTTTCTCTACCTCAACCCCCAACTCTCTCATTCCAGGTGTATAATGTGTACATGGCAGGCAGACAGCTGTGCTCCAAGCGTTACCGTGAGTTTGTGATCCTGCACCAAAACCTTAAGCGCGAGTTTGCAAACTTCACATTTCCCAAGCTGCCTGGGAAATGGCCTTTTTCCTTGTCAGAGCAGCAGCTGGATGCACGGCGCAGAGGCTTAGAAGAATACTTGGAGAAAGGTGAGTGGAAAAGTATGAAAGTTGAGAATGTAGTAATTTTTATTTCTGACAGGACATAAAGTGTGGCAAGGTCTGGGAGAAACATAATTTGACTTAATTTATGTGTTTGATCTGCAGTGTGTTCTGTACGGGTAATTGGAGAAAGTGACATCATGCAGGAGTTCCTGTCTGAATCAGACGAGGTAAAAGAGAATTACTAATTTGTGTCTGTTTTTGTCTACTGCCTGTGACTCACTATACAGTTTTCTCCTTTTCATGAACTAGAACTATAATGGTGTGTCAGATGTGGAGCTGAGAATAGCCATGCCTGATAAAACCACACTCACTGTCAGAGTTCGCAAAAACTCTACAACAGACCAGGTCTACCAGGTAAACGCATACACAGGGCTGTCATGTTTTCAGTAACTATTAACCATTAGAACCATGATTTTATCAATGCCACATTCCATATAGTTATCTCTGTCTGTTTTTCTTTTCCACCCTGTGATTTTGTATTTACGTGTTACCGTTTTAGGCTGTGGTAATGAAACTAGGGATGGACAGTGTAACAGCCAGCTACTTTGCCCTGTTTGAGGTCATCAACCACACTTTTGGTGAGTAAGAACACTGAAGCACCAGTTGCATGAGTGCATTTTTCCACACTAAAACTAGATCAGAAGTAGTTATTTTCAACCCACACAAAACTATTGAATCTATCCCCCAGGACATGTGTGCTCTGTCTGTTAGAAGCTGCAGTACGGCAGCATTAAAAGCAAGTGATTTTTGGTAAGAATTTTTGCATACATGCCACAAGAGACCAAACTTGTTTCTTTCATGCAACGAACAGTGATATGAAAGGAGGAAAATCAGTAGCTGCAGTTCTATCATGAATCTCCACCCTTCCTCTTGGCCTTTTACACTTACTTCTTACTTACATTGTTGACTGATTTCCTTGATGTGTATGCTATAATTTATAACAGATTTTATATCATTTTAGCTTTATATGCAGCTGCTGACTGCTTTGTTGATAGATGGTCTTCACCAAAGTTGCTTTACTTTAGTCCCCTGAGAAGCTGGGACTGAATCTCTGTCATCTAATATCAATTCTTTACTTCTTCCTATGTCTGTTGTTTCTGACTTTACTTTTTCGTGCTCCATCTTTATCAATCTGAATTTTAAATTTAAAGGAGCTTCAGAGACAAAGCAGAATTTCAAAAGACTGCAGGCTCCCGTGACTCTTTGCTATAGGCGTGTGGTACCTTGAGCTAAACTCTGAAACATGTTGTATGTTAGCTTCTAATATTTTTAAAGTATTTAGCCATAAAGGTATTAGGCACATTTCAGTTAATATATTTATATTTACATACCTAGTCAAATGATTATCTTTTTCAACAGATACATAGTTAGTCAAATTTACGGTATGACACTGGATTTTCTGTTGTCATTATTTTTTCTTGCTTAAGCAGAGGTAGCATGAAAAAAAATCATTTGTGTGACATTTCATAGAGTTTAATGTAAATATAGGGAAAATTGCAATATTTTGCTGTTCGCATTGCATACTTCACTACATAAGAAGGAAATTGTTCTGTCCCTCTCTTCTTCAGTGCGTAAGCTTGCCCCCAATGAGTTCCCCCACAAACTTTATATACAGAACTATACCTCAGCCATTCCAGGAACCTGCCTCACCCTGCGCAAGTGGCTTTTCACCACAGAAGAAGAGATTTTGCTCAATGACAACCAGCTTGCTGTGAACTACTTCTTCCACCAGGTGTGTGCATATACCTGTCTTTCTTTTGTTGTGTGCTTATGTACATGTTTGTTGTAACTGCCCCCTGTCTTTTGTAGGCTGTGGATGATGTTAAGAAAGGCTTCATCAAAGCTGAGCAGAAGTCTTACCAGTTGCAAAAGCTGGCAGAGCAGAAGAAGATGTCCACGGTCAGTGTCTCACAAACAAACCTCACAGCCACACAAGTTCCCAAGTACCTCATACATACTGAGTCAGTTTAGTTCACTGTATCTTATGTCATCCTCTCTCTCCCACCTGTGCAGTCTCCCTTCACTGTTTCAGTTTGTGATATAACAAAGTGGAAAATGCACAAAGTCTTCTGGAGGTGGAGGTAGTCTAACAGTGAGGGTGTAGATTTGACTGAAATGTCACAGGCACAAATACTTTCTAGAAACCTATACTCTGCTTCATGACTGTAAAGCTTACAGGTTACAGTTAAACATCAGGAGTTGTGTCCTGCCTTAACTGTACTTACCTATATATTATAATACTGTGTATAGTAAAACACTATCTGGCATCTTGTCTCCTCTCTCTCTCTCCTGTCTTCCTCTCTTAGTATCTGAGTTTGTTAAGGGGTTGTGAGGGCTACAATGAGATCATATTCCCTCACTGTTCCTGTGATTCCCGACGTAAAGGCCACGTCATCACAGCCATCAGCATTCACCATTTCAAGCTGCATGCCTGCACTGAGGAAGGAACACTTGAGGCACGGGCACCTCTCTGTTATTGTATTGTCTTTGTATAAACATGCTGTAGTTTGAACGGCGGAATCCAAGTAGACTTCATTGCACTTCCATAGTTAAACAGCCAAAAATGTGTTTATTGTCCATCTGTAGTGTGAGGATCCTCGGTGGAGGGTTTAATATTGATATGATTCTGGGAAGATAAAACAGTTATTACTGCTGCAGTAGATCTGCACATATCCTGCACAAGTTGATAACATTAGTACTAATAAGAAATGTTCAGAGTTGATTTGTTTTATTACACGGAAATACATAAGGTCTTTAAGTCTCATCTCATAGTACAGTTCATCCCACTGTGGTCCAGTTGTATGGAGGACAAAAGTGTGCAACGAATCAGTCAATAGTTTAAGGTAGGCCATATTTAGTTCATGAATTAAGGTGTGAGAGCAATAAACTTTCAATTTTGTTCCAGAACCAGGTGATTGCATTTGACTGGGGGGAGATGCAGAGGTGGGACACAGATGAAGAGGGTATGGCCTTCTGTTTTGAATATGCACGAGGAGAGAAGAAACCACGCTGGGTCAAGATATTTACACCTTATGTGAGTGTCACAGCTTAAAGAGAAAACACAGCTCCTGCACTCCCAGAACGCCAATGTAATTGTGTAGCTATAAATAATGGATGTGTTTTACACTCATAATACAACAGAATTTTTTTTTCTGTATTATCATCAGTGACTTAGCTAAGCAGCTTTTTGACTTTCTTACTTTTAGTCACAACATTTTCTGCAACATTCATATTGGCTAGATATTGGCTTTAAATTTAAGAATGTGTTAGATGAGAAGATAAATACCATACGTGTATGGGAAACATGTTGGTACTGTGAGCAACTGATCAACTTAGCCTAACATAAATACTGGGGAAAGAAACTTTCTACCACTACATCTAAAGCCTATTTAATAAATTCTAACTCCTGTGTTTAGGCTGTACAAAACTTTGGTTACACAATTTCTACACATTTCTTGGCTCTTAACAGTTAACAGGCAACCACTGAAGACCAGAAGGAAGTTCTTGGTCCCAAATTGTTGTTTATACACTATGGATTTAGAATTGACATGACAAAATGTGCTAAGTAGCAATCCTGAAGGTGTTAATTAATAGGGAAGTGAAGGCATATTTTTTACATTTGACAAAGACAGCCAAGCTGCTTCCTCTTGCTTCAAGTCTTTGTACTGAATTAAACTAACCAACTGCTGCCTGCAATCTTATATTTACAGGACATATATTTCCTGATATTTATTATTCTTGCTTATTTTGCACATACTCATTGCACCACACTGTTCATACCCACTTGTAATTGTATATATCTACTAGACAGACAC
>JAUYWH010000008.1:10166929-10208760 GCA_034779795.1 Ctenopoma multispine | reverse complement strand
CTGGTTAGACCTAAACTGCATTTCGTTGCCCTGTACTTGTACATGTGTAATGACAATAAAGTTGAATCTAATCTAAATCTAAAATATACTGTATGAGTATAATCATTCATCTCCTCTAACTGTTGACCAGAAAATTTCCCAGTAAAACATGTAAAATCTGTTTAGAGTTATCACACCAATCTATGTAACCTTTTTCTAAATCCATGTTTCTCTCTTTGTGCCCTCTGTGACTGGACAATGTTCAGTTTAACTACATGCATGAATGCTTCGAGAGAGTCTTCTGTGAGCTAAAGTGGAGGAAGGAGGTGATGACCATCTTATTGACTGAACTAATCTATTAAAACCAGTTACTTGTGTTCTTTACTCATATCCGCTGTGTGTTTGTGTCTACAGGTGGAAGAGGAGGCTACAGACAAGGACAATAAGAACTGCAGTAAAGATGGTATGTGTGGCAAGGTAAGGCTTTGCCTGCCTCTGTCCAGTCTTTGATCCAGTAATAGCCTAAGTGAATTTCTTTGCTTCTGTGTCTTTGTCTGTTTCCTGTCTGTGTTATGAGTTTTTGTTTCTTTGTCATAATTGTATTTTCTGTTGCAGAATATTTTCCAGCTGCTGAGGCACAGAAGGGATGGGGGCACCTAGGAAGGGAGATTGTTACCTCTTAACTACACATCGTCGTCATCAACTCAGCTCAGTTTTTGTCCTCATATAGACCCACACCCAGCAACACTCAGCGATTAACTACAGTGGTCATCAGTTACACTCCATCAACTACAGCCTGAGAAACCACAGCCGATACATGCAACCCAACAAGCATCTGCAAATAGACAAATCAAATAAAGAGACGCATAAAAAGCTACAGACACATGAACCAGAACTCTTGAATTCAGCACACCATAACCATGCATTAAGCATAGCTTTGTCTATGAACTTGAAGTCCTGGATTCCTGCAATCCTTTTTTCTTATTGGCAGCAACTTGAAATGAAATGTGACGAGGCAACGAGAACGTTTTGAGCCTCCTCTGAAGGCCTTCTCTTCTACCTGGGAAAAGAAAGGAGAAGCAAATAATGTTGGACTGAGAAGGGAAAATGAAAGCTGAGAGTTGATCACAGAAAGACCCTAAATGTCTCAATTTATGGATTAGAGCAGCATTGTCTTTGAAAGTGGAGTTTTCACATAGCACCCTTCAAGTGTGTTTGTGTGACCTAACTATGCTTGCAGGGGGTCTCAGAAGGTGCAGGGTCAACCAGAGCCAGGCCCTTAGGATGAAAGGCACAGCTACATCAGTCACTTACATGCATTTTCATATGTTAAGCACTACACCTGCATTTATAAAAGAAAACTATTAATACTGTAATGTAATGAATGAGTGAAGGCAGAGAAATTTTGTAGAACTGTATTTTTCATTCATAGGTGTGGGTGCACAGAGCAGACAGCTGTGATTGTTTGACACATGAGCAGGAACATATTAAACTTAAAACTAATGTTGCACTTTATCCAACAGTATTAACAACCTCCAAATATGTAACCTGTGAAGCAGATAGTTGACATAATGCTGGATTAAGCCTAGCTTTATTTAGTTTATGTTCATTTTCACTGACAACAGTATGTTTATGTACTGTGTGTGTGTATGTGTGTTCAGAGCCATGCATTCAGCTTTTATGAATTTATAATATTATGTAAACTCTCCATGTAAAACTTTGAGGCCACTGTAGAGCAGCAGTGATCGCTGATCAGACAGGTTGCAGTGTGGTACCTTGATGAAACAGCAGGGGTCCTTCTCGTCCTACCTGCTCCCTGTCTGGTTGTGATTATTTTGTTTGTAAGAGCTCCCACAGGATTTACAATAGTCCTGTAAATCAAACAGGATTTCGATGCAGCGCTATTTATCTTTGCAGTTTGTACTCTGCTGTACACATAATCCACTCATGCTCTCCAGATTCAGGTTAAGTGCAGAAGGATTTCTTAGCAAAAAGGGCAGCTTGCACCCTTCATCAACGCCATGTATGTGAATACAGCTGCGCTAACTCAGAAGTAATATGATCACGATATGAAGCCACTGACTGTCTTATCTAAATAAAGTATAACATCTAGCCCCTGTTCATGTTTATCTCGTAATGAGAACATTAATAGTATTTTTGTTGTTTGTAAGTAAAGAGTCACAGATTCATGACCACGGCTTTTACTAACAGTGTTTGTTGTAATGATTGTGCTGTTCTCAAAAGCCAGTTTGGGTGATTAATGAGCTTCTAGAGACCTTGGTGGGTGTGTAAAGGAAGTTTAATTGAATGTGTTGAGGCTTGAATTAAGAGACTGACTGTACAATCCTAAAGGCCGAACGCATTTCCCAGGATTCTTGTCTATTTACTGAACCATGTCTGACATAGTCTATTATCTGACATTGCTGATCCACCATCTTCAAGTGTGCGCTTTCTTTTCTCTCACCTCTCTGTCTTTCTCTCTCTCTCTCTCTGTCTTTCTGACTGTCAAGAGACACATTATTTCAGTAAGATACAGTGTTAAATTCAAAAACTCAAAAAGTTTTTCACCAGAGCTTTTCGAAGAGTCACACTAAGAGGATGGAGATTGACAACCTGCAGGGTCTTTTGACATGTTGAAATGTAAAATTTAAGACAAAGTATTTGATTACGTTGCTTACTGTAATAAATTGTAACATATTCTTTTAAATAAACTGATTTATTGATGCTAAGTTATTTTTTCGATCATTTTTGTAATTGTGTTTTGGAGACCCTTTTTTTGAGACCCTACCAGTATGTGCGAGCTGAGAGTCAAGACTGCCAAAATGATGAATTTACACACAAGAGTTTTATCCTGTAAAGAGGATTTTACACACGTTCTCCCACTCTTACTTTGTGTACCTATGTTTTTTTCCCTTCTCATCATCCTCTTCTTTCCCCAACTCCAAAGTCTTTTAATGAGATATGGGAGACAATTACCCCAAGGCAGCCATGTGGTCATTCCATATTAACCTGCATCGAATGTCTGCACCCAGTAATTAAAAGCTATTGACTGCTGGTGGTGTGATATTAAATCTAGGAACAACTGAACTTTGAAAAGCAAATGTCTAACGGCCAGAGACCTGTCCAGAGATTTTGTTGCTGAAATTATGATTCATCTCTCACAGTTTTACTGACAGACTCGTAATGAGAGGGTAAACCAAACAAATATTGCATTATTATTTAGTTATGGTCTTTTTTCTATTCAGTAGTTCTTTGCCCTTTTTAAAATATATCTAGCAGTATAAGTGAATGATATGCACCTGTGAGAGAAATGGAAACCTTTAGGAGTATGCTTGGTTACTGCATTACGTCTGCAGCAGCGTCTTAACTGTACAACCTGATGTGTGGGCAAGTTGTGTTCATGCTGCTCTGTGTCTCTGTGTGTCTGTGTATATGTGTGTGTGCGTGTGTGTATGTGGAGTTGTGCGACAATTGCAGCCACACATTGCAGTGGTCGTTTGATACTAAAGCCACGTTTTCTGCATTCCACTCTCCTGCTCGCCTCGTGCTCCTCTGTTTTATATGAGGCGGTTTGCTTCTTCTCTGCAGGAGCTGTCAGCACAGAGCAGGTGGGTGACTGAGTCACTGGAGGAGGAGAGAATCTTTGTTTTATTATGTGCACAGTATTGCTTCTCTCAGCATCCCCACCAGTCATATAGGCAAAATGAGCTCAGTAGGTCACTGAAATATACGTGAACTACCCTGGCAGTACACACTGTGCTCACAGTAAAAAGTTTAAATCCACATTAATAGCATTAGGACTGAAAGCATGGGTACAGTCGTGCCAAAACACCAATTAGTCAAATTCGTTCATCTGAAGGTGCTTGCATTTTTTTAATAGAAAATCATTTTACACGAAAAAATTTGCCAAGATCGGTCACACAATTTCTGATGAAGACATGCTCTGCCAATTCAGAGTATAATGATCTCTAACTGCTGGTCTAGGTGCAGTTTAGCAGCAGCAATATCCCAGAGGAGAAGGGGGATTCACTCCCCTCCTCCTCCCTGTCTCTTCTCTCGCTCTCTTCCTGCCCCTCTCTCATTAATGAGAAATCAGTTAAAAACTTTATTGGTCCCCATTTGCTTTCTCAGCACATCCCCCCCCGCCCGTCCACTCTCTGTTTCTACATCGATCAGGGGAGGCGAGCCTGAGAATAGAAAAACTGATGCATGTCTACAAAAGACGAGTTTATTCCACAGGTTTACTGCTCAGTCTGTCAAAAGCTATTTGCATTTGAGTGAGAAAAAATCTGAGAAATATACAAGTTATTCGAAGCCAGGGTTTTTCAGATTATATATTCTTGCAGTTTTTGTGTTCATAAAGTAAGTCTTGTCAAAAAAGTTATTGGAACGCTAACAGGGTGTGAGTTCTCTTCTCTCTTTCCCACGCTACCATCTGAATCTCACTAAAGCCTGCACAGAAAGACAATAATGTTCTGCACTGTGAATACAATCTGACATTTTAAAACATTTCTCTTACTTGTAACTGACTTGTAGAGACAATCAATAGTGTCTTTCAAAACCAAAACCAGAAATGAGAGTGGTACAGCTTTTTCATTTCAGATTACCAAGGTAAATGACAATAGGAACAGTCCCTCTGTGTTTGGGTGTTTTTTTAGGCATACATTTTCCGCTTCCTATTTAGTACCACAGTATCATCTAAAGCTGACATGATTGTTAACAGTGAGTCACCAGAGACATTATCCCAATACATGGATTTCTTCCAGGCTTCATTGTTGTAAAAAAGACTTTTCAGCTTCACTATTCAATTGGGAAAATGCTGATCACAATGATTTTTGAGATTCTATTAAAGGAAATCTTTCACAAAACCCCAAGTGAAAATGACATTTTTGAAACTCCTAAAGCCTAGAGAAAAAAATATTAGAGGTGACAAAATGCAGTGTGATTCTTATTTGGGAAAGTGTGCGCTCACAATATGGCAGAGAGAAAACAGTCTATACTGTCTTCAGAAAGCTCTTTTAGCGTCTCTCACTGACAAACAGTAGACAAGTACAAGTTCAGTTTTAATGTTGTTTAATGTGAATTTTTAAACTGCTCCTGAATCCTGTTTGAGTGCAAAAAGTCTCATCATCTTCATGCAGCAAATTAGTGTCTGTTTTTTCTTTTAAACAACTGTTGCATCCTCTGTAGAACAAAAACTTTAGAACATTTTGTCATGCTACCCAGTGTGCACATAAATTATGGAATGAATTCCTATTAGGGTCCTCATTCAAATTTTCTTGTTTAATCTTTAAACCAAAAAATGTTAATTTTGTCAGTTATTCCACAAACCATTGTCCAAATAGTACTGAAACAGCCACAGCCATCACTGGAAATAGACTGGGAATGTGAACATGATCAGGTTCACTCTATCAGGAAGGCAGAATGTTTACAAGGAATAGTCCACTTCACGTGTCATAGTCCATCAGTGAATAGGAAATGTTTGCTGCTTTGTGTCCCATTGTCTTCAACAGCAATTGTGCTTCCGATAAATTCTTGTCTGTCTTATCTGCTTCTTTATAAAATCTCTATTTTTGAGCTCTCAGAGGAAGTCTTTTGACAGTGCTTCCCCAAAGTTGGGTGCAGCCATGAGAATAGCAATGGTGCAGATAATGTTAAAAACACTAAATCCCACCAGACACAGGCGATCAATGACAGCTGCAGCAAACTGCCACTGCTCTGCCAAACTCAGCTGCCGGTCCTGCTCCCGAACACGTTCGACTAAGAACTGCACCTCCACCAGAAGGGCCTGCAGCTGGTTGTCCACCGCCATAGAACGAATCACACCACCATGGGTATGCATGGCAGCTGATCTCACTGTCCCAACTCCAGCTTCTAAAACACAGTGTCCAGAGGAGATGGCTGATGGTTCAGGGTCTGGGGATGCTGGAAGTTCTTGTAGGGTGCTCCCAAACTTGGAAGATGGGAGGTGGTGATGGACTGGTGTATCTCCAGCTGCTCCTCCTTCTCCTGCTGCTGCTGCTGCAGTTCCCTCTCTTTCCTCTTCACCAAGTCCAGTGTTAACCCTCCCATGACTGATGCTTCTGCTCCTCTGAACTGGTTCCAGTTCAGCTGTTGTCTGGAACGTCTGGAAGCCCATGTAAGGAAGATGACCGTTAGGCTGGGGGTGTGGGTTTGGGCTAGGATCTCTGTGGCTTGGATTGGGAAGAACAGCAGCCTGGGAGTTGGGCCTGTGCTGTGGTGGATGTGACAGAGGGTGGTTAAGCTGGGCAAGGCTGGCCTGCAGGGAGTTGAGGTTTTGGGGAAAGATAGAGGGCACTGGAGTGGGGATGGTGGTGGTTGTAGCAGTGGTGGTAGGAGAGGAAAGGGTCTTGCTCTGCGAGTCTGCCTGGCTGTTGGAAAGAGTAGGGTCCACTCCCTCACCTGGACGCTTCATACGTAGGAACCAAGGAACCCACTGCAGTAGAACCAAGTGCACCTGACAGATAAGATGACAAAGTTAATGACACCAGCTGTACTAGATGATCATAAAAACAATTCTGATCATCTCTAGTCTTTATTACTTTTGGGCTCATCTTAAATTTTAATCACTGTTACAATAAGTGTAATTCTTGTTTGGATGAAAACATTGTACATTTTGTTTATTTTATTTTATTTATATTATTATTATTCATTTCTACAGTAAAACATCACATCTGGATTACTGCAAATTTCATCTATCTTAAGCAGGAAGCCTTAGACATGTTACATGTTGTACAAAGCCCAAGACATACTGTTGCAGCAGTACACTCTGGTTTGGATTTATGTTATCATGTCGCTCCATAAATCTGTTTTGTTATTGCATCATTATTATTGCTCACCCAGTGCGGCATATGTCCACTATCAGGGCTGTGGTGATGGAACTGGAGGACGATGACTGTGGCTACTACTGACATCCCAACAATTACCATGGTGCTGGCAAAGTACTGACCTATGACACATCACATATCACTCATTAGGGTGCTGACAACCTGTGTGCTCTGAACATGTGTGTGTCCCCATAAACCAACCAAACACACAAGCCGGTGCCTACTTATGCATAGGAAGAAAACAACTGACCAATCAGTGGAACAGAATCTGAAGTGGCTGGCATGATCTCTGCAACCATCAGCATGAAGACAGTCAGAGAAAGCAGAACTGTGATGCCTGGAGGCAGACACAAGATAGTTGTGGGATGCAAAGAAAAAACAAGAGAATCATTAAGAGACAAAAGTACTTGAGTATTCTACAAGAAACACTACATGTATTTGGTATGCTGCTGTTGACTTCTTAGTACAATCATCTTTCTTTCTGGCACTCCTAGGAAAACTCATTTGATTTTAGTCCCTCATCTTGCCTCACGTCTTTTCTGCCCTTGTCTTTTCTATGTCTCTGCTTCCCCCATCTCAGCCCTCTTTGACACTATATAAATGATCTAGAGCTGATTGCAAGTTTTCTAGTAATGTTGACAGAGATAAATTGTGAAAGAAATACTGCAGCTGTGAAATAAGCTCATGGGAATATGAAAAGAATTTGCAGCAAGATATAAGATTTTGTATCTCGATAAACAATGGACTTCTTATTTTCCACTATCTTATACTCAATCCTCCTGTTGTTCTCACACTTCTTATTATTCCTCACCAAGGCTGATCTTCTCCCCAGAGTTGGCAGGGAGCAGGAAGACCAACAGGGTCATTGAGGAGAGGAGCACACAGGGGATGAGGAGGTTGAGAGCATAAAATAAGGTCCTCCTTCGTAATGTCACCACAAAGGTAACGTCAGGGTAGGGTTCTGCACAGCAGTCATAGAAAACCTCATGACGACCTCCAGGAACCTCTGAGAGGACGAGGAAAGACACAGAAATTAAAATGCAGAAAACACCACTGTGTTCAGAAAGCAAGAAAAGAACTAACGAAGAATCTTAGTATCTGTCTGAATAATGAAACGTATTTTGTTACAATGACTGAATATTTTTGGCTGAGTGAGAAAGAAATGTTAAGTGCTGTGAAATGAGAAGTACATCAAGAATCGACTAATATTCATAAAACCATGTTACTGAACAGAGCTGAAACAGAAAGTCAATGCTTCTCTCTGCAGTAGTCATATTGCTGTATAGTATAGCACAGTACCATCACATTATTGTATTTAAATTCAGTGAAATGCTTATAAGGAATACGGTGACTTCTTCTGCTTACGTCTAATTACACATCTAATTATAAATGTAATACTTTACAGGTACAGTATGTGTTGCTTTGATGTAAGCACTGTTACCAAGCAACACCGTTTTTCATACAGGGCCTCCGCACCACAAGCAACGTCTGCACGACTTACCCAGTAGATCCCACTCTCCATTGGGCATGTATCCTGACACATCAGCCTCCTTCATCTGGATGTCCAGCAACCAGCCATCAAATGTCCAAGAACCAAACTTCAACTCACAACGCTGGATGTCAAATGGAAACCATCGCACATCCACGTTGCATGTGCTGATAAATATTCCTTAAAAATGAAGGCAGAATGAAATAGTTTACAGGGAAAGGGAAGTTAATATCAAACTAAAATAAAATGGGGGATGAAAATATTGTTTTATAAAAATTATGTTTGGTTTAGCCATTTGAAATAAGTGAAGAAGAAGATATTTGATTGTGTTAAGTAGAAATAGTTTCGGACTAATATTGTATGCGTGCAGGATGACTGAAGACATACAGTAGTTTACATAGTTTTGAAAATTAATCAAAACTCACCTGGAGGCAGATACTCACAGAAGCCACTGGAGTTAACCAGCACATTGGTCTTAAAAGTGGCATCAAACTTATCATGAGCGCTGAAGGATTAAGACACGTGATAAAATGGATTAGAGCTCAGCAGAAAACCTGTGCATGCATGCGGTTATATGCTACATACCTGTTGTAAAGCAATATATCAGGTGTCCAGACCTGGTCAGGGGTGAAACGGAGGTTCTTAACCCCAGGATACTCTGACTGGTTCCACTGGAGATAGTGGTCGTACCACTGCTGGGAGATACAAGCACAACTCTGGTTTTACTTATGAGTGTAGACAAGACACACTGATCTGGCATGGTATTTCGTGTTACTCATTGTACTCACCATCTGCAGCCAGGCGTTCGTGGTGAGGATCTGATTCTTTTCATCCTAGCATAACAGAGAGCAAATTAGAAAATTGGTAAGTTAATGATTTAAAGGATCGACAACTGCTCTACCAACTGAACCACTCTTGCCCCTAAAGTATTGCTGCTGTCTATAGTGGTTCTAAAAAAATCTCCGCCTAATGCAACTTCAGTGCAAGTGATGGGTCAAATTTTGCTTAAAAGTGTATTCCTAATCTGAACGAAAATTCTAATATGAAGCAGTCTTAAAAGTGCATACCACTATAGATATCTTTTTTGTGTTGTCCTTGTCCATGGAAACACACGCTAAAATGATTTCAAGTTTGAGAGATAATACTTTGATTTGGCTTTTAAAAAGTGATTAAAAAACACATTTTACCTTAAGCTTTACATTGGAAGTGCATTTTTACATCCAGTATGAAGAGCAGAGACATTTTTGATGGTCAGTAACTCTTTAAACGAACATCTCAGCGTTTGAGTATTGTATTAAGATAAACATAGAAAAGTTTGAACCTATGCTTTTAAGTTCTTTAGTATTCCTGTTTGCATATTATGTATTGTGTGACTATAACAACACAATTATGTGCCATGCATACCACATCCATGACCTGCATTAGAGTAAAGGAGAACTGAACAGTGAGAGACTGGGAGTCATTGGCCACCGGTCTCTCCATGCGGTTGTAGTCCCTCAGCAGCTCCCTGAGCAGAAAGCGCTGGTGAGGACCTTGGACAGATACTGAAATGGATAGGAGGAGGGAGAGAGTGGTTAATAGAGAAGATAAACTAGAATAGAAGAATAAATCACAAGAAAAAAGGCAAGAGTTACAGGTTATTTGCACAGAACTGTAGGTCAAGCAACAGCAGACTAAAGTGTGCAATTACAGTGGGTGTTTGCAAAAAGCACACTAACAGGGGATATGGTTTGATGAAGGACAGTGTTTCGGAGGTATAAAAAGATTTTCAGTTTATGGAGTGCAAAAGCATATAGTTTATTAAATAATAGTGGCTATTTGAGGATGTAGATTTTGTATGAAAGAAAGGGAAGAAAGAAAGAGGGAAAAAAGAGCAGAGCAAAGAGCAAAATTTCCGCTCCACCTAATCAATTACATCTCTGATTGATCATCAGCATATAGTCAGAGTCTTTCCACCGTTAAAATGTCGGCCTCATTCTTTGCAAGAAATATTGGGGCCATTAAACACTGAAACACCCCACACAGACACACACAGCACTCACAACAATGAGAGCAGGGAACTTTTTCTCACTGCCCTATAACTCGACCTAGGGCTTCGATTTACTCTTAATTCACTCTTCTTACTCTCTACAAGGCAATCACTTTAGCGTATACGTATGTGTGTTTGTGTGTGCCAGACAGGGCTTCGGACATGGGGGGTGGAGAGCGTCATCATCAGTCGATGTAAGCTGCAAACTGAATAATTCGTGTTCGGTAGCCAAACTGTGTCTACATTTAAACTACAGGCAGTAGGAGTGCTACAGTTAATGTTGTAAGATTAATGCATTGTGCAGTATCAAATCAATCCTGACTAACTAGACCTAAATTAATATCAATATGACTCCACAGATGGTAACCATAAAATTCAGATTAATGGTCCCTAGTTTCCACTCACAGGCTTCACCCTCCTCTTTCTTTCAGCACTCTATCTATCTATCTATCTATCTATCTATCTATCTATCTATCTATCTATCTATCTATCTATCTATCTATCTATAACAAAAATGCCCAGCTCTGCTATATAATCTGCAGCCACATTTCATTCTGCTGCTTGCTCATCATAAAAACAAATCAATTTCTTCTGTCTGGCTGCACACTTACAGAAACTAGCTGCACTAGTTATTAGGAACAGACTGCTTAGCGACACAGACGTAGAAGAGCACATAGTCTATACAGCACATGTAGAAAACACACTTGTTCGAGTACAGTCTCACTCAAAGCGCCAATGAAAGTCACTCACCTTGAAGCAAAGTCGCGAATATCAACAGCCAAAGAGCCACAGTCTGCCACATACTGCATTCCTCTGTATTGACAGAGAAACAGTGGAAGAATTAAAGAGAGAAGGTGATGTAGGGGTGATGCTGATTTCTAGGTTCAAGGTCTGAAGAGAAAGAGACGTTGTAGAAAAGAAGTGAGTGCTGTGTGGTTCTGGCAGTGAAGGAGGAGAAAGGGAGAGGAAGAGAGAACAGGAGAGACAGGGTGGGTGAGAAATGCAGTGCATCTCACAGTCCTCTGAAGAGGGAGATACTGTGTGTTAGAGTCAGTCACATTCTGAAAGCTGGGCATACCCTGACCTACTGCTCAAACTCACTCTTCATGCTTCTCTGCTCATCAGTTCCGGATAGGCAGTTATCTCTGCCATCAAATGTCAGACATACTCTCATGCTCATGTTCATTCTATAATTTTATTATAGATTAATTCACTGTTTGCCTGGGTTGATGAATTCTAAGAGGGGATTTACAATTTGACGGACTCTTTGAATATGGAAAACCATCCAATAATGGGGTTATATAAGCTGTGTAGGTGTCTTTCACTCAAGGGGAAAACAGAAGGAGTAAAATAAACATTTTCCTTATGAAGAAACTTTAGTGTCCTAGAAAAGAATATTTCTAACAGTCGGTCTCTCCATTACTAGCAAACATTTTTTTTTGTTTTTTTCTGTCGATGTCATTTTGTCTTACCGTTGGTGTAGATCTTTTCTGGTTGTGGCCCTTTTGTTTCCTCTTGAACTGGCAGACGTTGTAACACGGCAAAACAATTTCTCTCTGGGATTATTAAAGTTGTTTGTTTGTTTTTTTATATCTTGAATCTTAAAATCTGCTTTGCTTCTTAACTAGTCGAATCTAATATGAGCACATTCACAAAGAAATGCTGACACCTACTGGATATATCCATTAAGTGCAAAATCGCATAATTGAAAGCCAGGCCTCTCTCTCTTTTGATGTAATTTATTTTATTGAACCTCCTAAACTAAATTTATTATGTGTTCTTATCTATATTCATTTGTTTTATTTATCATACAAATGGTTTGACAACAGTTGTTATTCTACCGTGTCTGCATTGAAGGTTTTTTATGCTTTCATTAATGTATACTTTTGTTTTATACAAAACAACTAAAAGCGACTAAAAAAACTATATTCAGTAATTATGACATAACCCCTATATCAATCTGCTTTGGCAATAGTCTGCTGTTTTAACTGCTATGGTCAAGAGAAATGTTTCGTTTTGATTACCAAACGCTGCAGTAACACTGACTGAATGCATACAGCGCTGTGATGATATCCAGCTTCACATGCTGCGGAATGTGAAGGAGACAGCCAAGACTGTTCGAACCTTGCCGATGACCCTACGTCACTCTAATGCGACGGGTAGTTGTTTGTGTCTGTCGCATACGATAAGTGTCGCTTCTTCGCGCACCAGTTCTTTGTTTGTATCGCCGCATTAAATTGATAAACATCAACGGGACTTCACTGAGGCGAAACGCTGCCAGGTAAGGTGATCTGTTAGTGCCATCGAGGCTCTTTAAGTCGTTTGTTATGGTTCAGCTAAGGTGTGGTGTGGGTGTTTCGTGTTAGCACACAGTGCAGTAGCAGTGCTGCAGGCGACAGTTGGAAATGGTGCAGTGCCAGTGCGGTAGAGGCAGACTAACTAACATTATCTGGAGGTTCATTTGACTTCATATATTGTTCTTTAATGTGATTTTAAAAGTAACGCGGGCGGAAACGCATTCAGAAAGTTGCTAACCTGAGCGCGCCAGTCTCGATGAAGTGCGTCGTTAGCAGATTAACTTTTAGCTTTAGCATTATGTTCCATCAAGCAGTAACCAGGGGTTTATTGCTTTCTTTCAAAGTCTGCGTCAAGTAAAGTCATAAGATAGTTAACATCGAGTTTAACCATTTACCCTGAACCCCTATGAAGTGTTCTTACCCGAGTATAACCACCTCTTTTGACTCCCAATGCTAAATGACTGTGATGTTAAAAAGTATTTAACCCCTTCCTGATTTTGTTTGTTTTTTGCATATTTGTCACACATAAATGATTTAGATAATCAAACTGATTTAATATTACACCATGATAATCAGAGTAAACTCAAAATGCTCTTTTTAAATAATAATCTGTTAAAGGAAAAAAGCTGTCCAAACCTGCCTGGCACTACACATGTGAAAAAACAATTGCCCCCTACTTCATCGTGAAGTACTAAATGATGAATGAACTGTGATTAACCACATTTTGTGGAAGGCTGAGTCCAGTTTCTCCTGATTTCTGCCAGACCTGTTGAATTAAGAAACCACTTAAATAGATGGTGTCTGACAAAGTGAAGCACACTAAAAGATCTCAAAAAGCAACACATCATGCTGCAATCTAAAGAAGAGATGAGTAACAAAGCAACTGACATGTATCAGTCTGGAAAAGGTTACAAACCAATTGCTAATGCTTTGGCACACCAGCAAACCACGGTAAGAACCATTATCCACAAATGGAGAAAACTTAAAACAGTGGTGAACCTTGAAGTAGCCTGCCAAAATTCAAAGAGCACATCAACAGCTCATCCAGGAGGTCATAAAAGAACGCAGAAGAACATCTAAAGAACTGCAGGCCTCACTTGCCTCTCTTAAGGTCATGGTTCATGATTTAACGACAAGAAGGAGACTGGACAAAAAGGCATCAGTAGGAGATTTCCAAGGCAAAAGCAACTGCTGACCAAAAAGAACATAAAGGCTTGAGTTACATTTGCCAGCATTCCTCTACAGTGATGTAAGAGACTCATTGCCAAATGCTTTATTGCAGTTGTTCAATCAATTATGATTGTACTGATGTAACAAATTAGCCTAGCCATCATAGCCAACCTTGCCTAATCAATGATAGTTCTGACCTGTCAGTTTATTTCCACAAAATGGTAACACATTGAATCACAGATAATATGATTAAGGGAAAGTTAACAAAAAAAAGAATACTTGTTGCATGTTGTTTATTAATCACAACAAATGTGAACAAATCTTAACAGTGATTAAAGTAAGTAAACACATTTTTATTTTAAGTTCATATTTATTACTGCTCAGTTAGATCAGCAGTTGTATAGCAATTGAATTTGGCTGATGACACGACAGTGGTCAGTGGTGGAAGACATATTCAGATCATTTGGTATAAAGTAGAACCACAGTGTATGACTGTCTAGATGCGTGCTCAATAATCCAGGTAAGGAAATCCTAGAAATTCAATTATGTTCATCTGGAAAAAAGGTTTTTTTAGTGAGTCCCCACTTCCGTCTCAACTAACTGCAGGTTTCCCCAACCTTATAAACAGTACCTTTGCATAATTACCGCAACAAGCACCATTGACTAACAATGGGCTGTGTGATCAATGATATGCAAATTGTCCACTGATTAATGGACGTGTGAACCATTCACAGAGGTTTGGGGAATGGCTGCAATCACAGCATTGTAAGGTACTGAAAGATGTACCCTTAGGCCCCCTCCTTGTTTCAGAGATGGTCGTTCCCTTTTTTTAATGAATTCTATGTTAATGTTGTCCTAATGTTTGCAGTTTCCTTTTTCGTATAAATGCTCTGTTTCAAGTTAACACCCTGGATTCAAAATGTAATTTAGAAAAAGTACACTATGCAGAATGACTCTTTCATCACAATAATGTAAGGTATTGGATAAGAACTGTTGATGCATTGTGTACATAACTTTGCCACAAACTTTTATTGCAGATAATAAACATACAACATGCTTAATCTGGTTGCACAAAAACATTGAACCGTGAAAACAATACCAGTTCCTGTAGAATTGGTCTCCAAAAAGTCATGTTTCACTGTCTGCTCTGCAGGAGCTTTTTATTATTCTGTACTCTTGTGTTTGGCGACCTTCAAGTTATAGTACTCCTTCCATCCTAACATAGTCCTGTTACAAGAGCTCCACGTTTTGCAGTGATATTTGTATCCAACTGTATTACATTACCACCAGTCTCCATCATTTTACCTCCTCCGTTGTATTTTTAATGTGTGAATCTGATCTGAGCATGTGATGTCTCTTCTGCCCCAGTGTCCTTGTAACTGACAGTAAGTCATCGATTGTTTGAATTGGACCACAGGACCACATCTTTTAAGCATTAAAATTAATAGTTAGGCATAGAAGAGCTTTACTTTCATTATTCCTGTTGGTATTATAAGTAATGAATAAGTTATTTATTTAAGGGCTCTTAGTTTGTAGTAACTCAGAAATTACAGAACCCGAATGGTAATTACTTGTGTCTTCACCTTGTACGTCGTTTTGGATTAAAGTGTCAGTAAAGTAAAGTAAAGATAACGCATGTTTCTATCAACGTCGGGCCGCGATTCGTGCCTGTGAGTCACGTGACTCAAAATGGAAACTTTCTTCAGAAATGAGATTGAAACTTAACTTGCTCCTCTGGCCACTGTTTCGTTTTCCTTCTTGAGCAATGTCGGGATTTGTGCTTTAGTTTAACTAATCTTGTGTAAGAGTTGTGCGGCGCGTTTTGGAGCAGTGCATACACCGTTTATAAACGAAGCGCATCATTTTGGGTTTTCATCGTGAAAGCTGTGGACAGGACCGGAAGACCCTGCTTGGGAAACACATGTAGTTTTATAGACTAGACTAGATCGTTAAGTGGTTTCTGATCTACAGCCCTTCGTGTATTTAATATACGTGCTCACTCCATGACTTATAAATTCTATGTTACTGTTGTCTTTATGTTCGCGAGTTTGGGTTTTAGCCGCAACATTAACACTTCTTTCTTTTTTGGCCGCTGCCACTTTTGGACTACTACAGGTGAGATCCGGTGTCAGCCCACTGATCCTTTTACTACGAGTGTATATGGTGTGTCGCATGCTCATGTGAAGGAAGTGCGCTTGAATGTAGGAGGTTTTCTGTAAAGCTGAGTAAGCAGCGGTCACAAAGGACACTCCGTGATGGAGGAAGGGGTCACTTTGAACATCAAACTGCACGTTGGTGGCATTTAGCTGTTCCTTGACACGACATCATAAAGCGTGCAAAAGAGTTGACTCATCAGATGTCAAATGGCTTGTCTTGTCCATGCCTCTGCCCAGGCTCATAACAAAGAGAAGCATAATGACAGTGGATTCTTATAAAATACAGAGTTGCTATTTTGGCTGTCAACTGTTGCCTTGTATCAGGGTCAAGATGAGTCAGCCCCAGCCCCGTTTGGCCTCTGGTCTCCGAGCCTTGTCGTCCCCGATTACTGTGATGAACCAACACTATGGTGTTCTCTAATAATGTGGTGGTGTTTGGGCCTGTTCCACTCCATGTGACAGATTAGTGATGCTGACTGGGCCAGAGGGGATGAAACCTGACTCAATATTAAGTGTCACCTTGTTGTCAGCCTCACTGATATATACATTATTGAGTGTTGTCAGATATGATACTTGAGGCTGAATCAATGTTTGTTGTACTATAGAAGGATATTGGAATTCTGGACTATGCTGTTTTGCAGGATCAACTTTTCTACTTATACTTTCCGTCATGAATATTTTGGGTTAGGGCCGCATGTCTTTTGGTAAGATGGAATTAACTTAGCAAGATATCATAGTCACATCATTAAAGTCAGAACTGTCAGCTAGCAACTTTATGGTTTTCTGTGTAAAGTTTGTCAGTGACAGGCAGTCCTTCATGCTCTCGTGTCTTTGGAACTGCCCTCTTTATCTGCATCCGTGTCTCACTTTCCCCCTGTCATGGATCCAGATCCAGCAATAATTTGTATGGCCAGAAATAAAATAGAATGGTCACAAGAACTTCTGAATTATTAATCACCATCCTTTTACCCCGGGATTAAGTTTCAGTGTGACTGGTAGAGACAGTGTGTCACCCTGCAGTATCCTTGCAGAGTTAGTGTTCAGTCTTAACGTATACAGTGTTGAAGATGTTGGTGTATGTTAAAGTTCTGTGTGTAATCTTACTTTTTTCATAATACAGATATGTTATTATTCGCCGTCTGTGTTCTGTGTTTGGGAAAGGCAAGAGATGTAGAATCACATTAATAAAGATATCAGAGTCTGTAAAGTGTCTGACTTATCCAGGGACACTTGAGCAGGTTGGAGCTTTGCTTGTTATTGACATGAATGAGTTGACTGCTGCTGATCTTTTTTTTTTTTTTTTTTTTTTACTATTCAGTTATCTTACTATTATTGTTTTATCTCCTAACGTTGTTATGTGTTTGTTCTTCAGGTGCTCTCCGTGCACAATTGGCCTGCCCTGGTTATCCGTCAGGGTCTGCTGTTTGTGCTAGAGGAAATACACATATACAGAAACTGCACGGCCAGCTGCACCGGCCCCCTTCACGCTCACCCCCTGCGCTATGAGCAGAGGCAGAGGAGGGCCTTACAACGAACACTACCACAGGTATCCACCACCACACCACCAAGCCCAGCAGAATTACTACAGACCTGGCCCAGCCTCATTCTATCCTAGAACTTGCCCACAGCAGATCCCGCATTCAAGTTACTACAACAGCCACATCCCTGCGGTAGTGCCCACACAGCCCCCAGCCCCACCTCTCATTGCTTCGGCTCCACCAATATCAGGCCACAATAAAGTAGCCCCCAAACCTAACAGCTCATATAGTCCGAATCACAATCCCACTCCTGGTCCCAGTTCATTTCAGTACCAGCAGACAGAGTTCCTGAGAGGACACAGATCTGAGGCTCCTCAGTTCAGACCCAATCCACGAGGGGGGGGGGCGGGTGTGGTGCTGGGCCAGCCGCGTAGTTCTTCATATCATCCCCAGTCAGGCTACAGTAGATATCCAAACTCCAATAGCACCCCGAGGGGCAGAGGTGGGTATAAGCAGGACCAGAGTTTTGCAGGGTGCCCACAGGGATCGCCAGGGCCTCGATACCTTAACCAAAACCAGTTACAAGGTAACACCCACAACCAGTACTCAAACACACAATGGTGTGTCCAAACAGACTCTCTCTGTGACAATTTTAAGGATTTGTCTCTTTATAGAGACAGACCCAACAGAGGAGAAAGGTTTGACAGACACTCTGTGTCCAGCAGCTTAACAAATGTGAGCTTAAGCAAAGTTAACATCACTCTCACTCCAGACATCCAAGACAAGATACACTTGGCTTTGGGAGCTTTAAATCCAAGTGAAAGTATCTCTGCAAAATTATTGGCCAAAAAGCTGCGTCTGCCCAAAAAGATAGTAAATAAGGCCCTCTACTCTTTGGAGCGCTCCCAGAAAGCCTCCAAGCAAGGACTCTCCCCTCCCGAGTGGAGTCTTTACAGGGAATCTCTCACAGGTAAGGAAGATCAAAACTCTGTACAAAGTCCATCATCTCATCTGTGTGTCAGCCCAGAACACCAGCAAAAACCTGAAGCCAAGGTTGAACTAAAAACAGACACAGCACAAAGCAGGGGACAGAGCAACGAAAGGGACACTGACACAGAATCCACTTCTTCTTACTGTTCTTCTTTAGAGTCATCTGACTCTGAAGAAGTACAGTCACCAGCAAAAGGCGAGCACAAAGAGGTGCAACGTCTCGTCACTACCAACTCCCCTGATCAGGAACTTCAGCTTTCCACAATGGCAGAGCAGAAGGAGCTAGTACTGAAGTACCTGCTTAATTCAAGGAAGGCAACTGCTCTCACAATAGCCAAAAATCTGGGTCTTAAGAATACCAAGCAGGTCAATCCCACCCTTTATTCCCTGGAGAAGCAAGGTGAAGTCATTAAAAATGGTGAAGTCAGCCCTCCCACCTGGGATCTCTCCACCCGTCGCCGAGAGAGGATGGAGAGGAGCCTCAAAGCTGCGCAGAGCAAGCCATCTGATGAGCATCTGATGGAAGAGGAAACGAGGAGGGTTGAGACAGTAGGAGGGTCTGTCTTCCTTCCCTCTTCACCACTACCACCAATACCAGGCTTTGAGTCATTACCACTTCTAGAGAACTGGATGGTAGAGCAAAGTAACAGTGAAGTGGTAGGTGACATTTCTGTTCTTATTCAGTGGTATTAAGGGCAAAGATTAATTCAAAAAGTTTCTCATGATAATTTTAACAAGAAAATATTACATTATGATATTAAGTGTAACCAAAAGTAAATACAAATCAGTTTGACCTCCTTTTCCATCCTTTATGCTAAGCTAATCTAAACAGCTGCAGAGTGTAGACCTATCCAACTGACATGAGAGTGTTACCAATTTCATCATCTACCAAATAAACATTTTAACCCATAACCCTTTAATCTCTTTATGTTTATCTATTCAGTCCCATTCCTCCCTTCACCCCACCACCTTTACCTTATCTCAAGACGAAGAGACCAATGAAGGACAGTGGGCCACTGACGATATCCCAGATTTCCTCAATGCCATTCGCAAAGAGACAGATGCTGAAAAACTGGCAGCAGAAAAGGCCAATTCTGTAGGCACAGTTGCTGTGTCACTGGCTGCCCCACCTCCCCAGAACCTTTGGGCCAAATTACAGGAGGTGAGGTTAAAGAACCCTGTCAGCGGCCTCATGGAGTATGCCCAGTATCTGGGCCAGAACTGTGAGTTCCTGCTCCTTGACCAGTCAGGACCCTCACACGACCCAAGGTTAGTGACTTAGTAATTGATACAAGATCAAATGTAAAATAATTGTTCATCATTGTCTGTGTATTCATTCTGTGATGTCGACAGTAGTTAGGGATGCACCAGTGCTGAACTTACTGAGTGGATCAGATTTTAAGTGATCCACATCACTTTACTGGTTAAATTAGTATGTTGTAAGTCTGTTAAAATATGCACGCTTGGTTTCAGTCTTGATGCATAGATAGATGTTTTTTTTAAATGGGTTATGCATTTTCTTTTTTTGCTTTTTTCCACTCATGTTTGTTGCTTTCTCTAAACCATCTGATGACAAACCTGAGTCGGTGTCGGTGAGAAATACTGATGATGCTAACGAAGACTGAAAATTACTCTGCTTGATATACAACACATAAGTCTTAGAAAATTGGCTGTATCGTTCATAGTGTCATAACTCTGTCAGTAATCTGTATATTCTCTCTCCCTGTCAGATTCCGTATGCAGGTGATGCTCAATAAGAGGCTCTTTCCTGTGGCAGAAGCTTCAAGTAAGAAGGTTGCAAAAAAGGACGCTGCTGCAGCCACCTTACGCATTCTCATCAGGGAGATGCAAGGAGGTGCAAGCACAGGGGATGAGGGAAATATTGCCACTGTGGACCAAGTGATGGATCCAACCCCAGACACCAGTGTAAGTGTAACAAAAAATTAAATAAGAAAGCTTGTAAAAGTACATCCCAACACAGTCCTCCAACAAACACATTTGGCCTTGTGATGAAAATAGTTTTCATCTTATTAAGGTCAAAACTATTAGAATTTAAAACAGTCAATATATATAACATTAAATACAACATGATAACATTTAAATCTGCTCCCACATGAAAACAGGAGCAAATTGCTACGGCTGTGACTCACTCTGCACCAAGGTGGTTGATCAGTGCATTGAGCCAATATCTAGTCCAACAAACATACCAGATGAATAACACAAATAAATAATATAATTTTACTTAACTAAAATGATTCCAATTCACGTACAGTTCCAATTCCACTGCTTGGTTTCTCACAAACACAAATAGGCAGCACTCAAACAGAAATGGCGTGCTGGTGACATTTTTAGTTGGGAAACACTACTTTCACTCAACTATGTGCTGTCAGGCCACTATTTATCGTGCGGATAATCTTTTGTTTTGTAGTCTAATGCAGAACAGACTTTAATGAACTGGATTTACTCTGTCACTTTTGCTGTCTACCAGGGGACAGTTGAAACCATGAGCGGAACGTTTGGGTCCAGTGGTGTGGAAAGTATGGAGACGGTGGGACCACGCCAGCCCCTGTCCCGCTCCCTGCCTGGTGGGAAGAATCCAGTATCTGTCCTGATGGAGTACAGCCAGCGCAGTGGGAACCCCATTGAGTTTATCATCACCGGGCAGGCGGGACCACCACATGACCCACGGTACTGGCTCCTTCATCCTCCTTCTAAATCTCTGCCTTTGGATCTTGGCCTCCACCACTCTGCATGTTCTTAGATAAGTTCCTCTGTGGTAGTACATCTGCTCCTTGGGGAAGCAGTTCAGTTGATCAGCTATTTCTATTCAGTCTGTCCTCAGTAGTGTAGTCAGCTGACAAATACACAATATAATCTTTGTCCATCTACTTCTACCACTCTTACTGTTTATAGTCAATCCCTTTAGCTGCATGCATCTAACTTGATCACTATCACACCGTAGACTCTGGTGTTATTATGACCCTGGGTGATCTGCTGATTTATCTAAATGTGACAAGGAATAATAAGGTGTCTTGAGTAGAAACTCAACCAAGTATGGCATCATCTCTGATCTCAACCAAAATAACTCTCTCACTTTCTCTCCTTCCACTCTGTTCATCTTCTCTGACCTTTGTTTAGGTTCATGTACAGGGTGAAGGTTGGTGAAAGCTTGTTTACAGAGGCCTCAGCTCCAAGTAAGAAGGCAGCCCGCCAGCTGGCAGCAGAGGAAGCAGTAAAGGAATTAATGGCTGATGGGAGACTGCAGCTTAACAAGGTGCGAAACCGGAAATAATTGTGGTTCATTTAGCAAATGCCCAAAATGAGTGGAAAGATGATGTGATGAAACAACGTATTAATCAGGAAGAAAGACATGGTTTTGTCACCTCTGTCACGCTGTTCTGCTCACTCAATGAATACCCTTTAAAAGTTTCTGTTTCTTGATACCCTATCCTCATCTATCTTTCCAGCCTCAGTTGCCCCTGGGCTCTTCTAGTGATAGCGAAGGCAGTGGTTCTGGGACTATCTGCCCCACCTTGCCCCCTCTAACTGCAGATGAGTTGCGAGCAGCACATGAGGCAGGGGTTGGCGATCTCATCAACCATCTGAACAACAATGCAGTGTCGGGTCTTCTGGAGTATGCCAGAGCTCGGGGCTTTGCTGCTGAGATCCGCCTGGTGGACCAGTCTGGCCCACCACACGAGCCCAAGTATGTATGAGCTACATTTACGCACTGTATAAAAAAAATATCCTACTAGCTGCATTACCGGCTTGGAAAATATGTGGTTTGTGCACTTGAGGAACATGATGTAGTAATATGCAACATAAATCATGTAATTTTCTTGATCTCTGTTGTTGTAGGAAGACATATGTTAAAGAACATTCTCAGATGAATATTCATGTTTATGTCATAACCATTGTTTAATGGTATGCTGTGGTCTTAAAACGTATATTTTTCCCTGATTGCCTTTCCCATTGCCCCAGGTTCACTTACCAGGCTAAGCTGGGTGGACGGTGGTTCCCTGCAGTCTGTGCATCCAACAAAAAGCAGGGAAAACAGGAAGCAGCAGATGCTGCTCTACGGGTTTTGATTGGGGAAGCTGAGAGGGCAGCCCGTACTGGGGAGCTTATCCCAGCTGAGGTACAGACTTTTCAGAGCTTTTTTCAATTTACTTTGCTTTAAACTTAAATATGCATCATCAATAAAATAAGCCTTTTTCTAGCAGTATAGTATATAATGACTGTTTCCCTCTCTCTAGCTCCCAGTGAGTGGGAGCACTTTGCATGACCAGATAGCAATGTTGAGTCACCAGCGTTTCAACGCCCTAACGACACGTATCCAGCACAGCCTTCTGGGACGCAAGATTCTGGCTACCATCGTCATGAGGAAGGGGGAAGGCCTGGGGACTGTTGTCAGCCTGGGAACTGGTATTTCTATTATTGTTAGCATACAACCTTTGAAAGGGAAGTGGTAAAACCGAGAGTAAAAGGAAATGTACAAAATGTGCTGCCACTGCATTTTGCTTTGTATTATGGATCTCTATGCTCAGAGTCATGCACTGTCAGAAAACTAAATCACAACTAGGCCACTGCTGAACCAAGAGTTATTGCATTGTGTTCTTTGACAATGAATGTGTTTTTTTTCTGTCAGGAAATCGCTGTGTGAAAGGGGAGGAACTGAGTCTTAAAGGGGAGACCGTTAATGATTGCCATGCTGAAATCATCTCCAGAAGGGGATTTATTCGGTAGAAATGGACCTTTCTTTTTTATCAATGCTTCTCTCCAAGTTCTAAAAATACTCAGCTCTTCTCTCAGAACCAGGATATTATTTATAAGTTGAACTTATACTTTAACATCTTCTTCCTTCTCAGATTTCTGTACAGTGAACTGCTCAAGTACTATGATGGTGCAGACGACAGTATATTTGAGCCAGCGGAGAACAACAAACTGCAGATAAAATCTGACATCACCTTTCACCTCTACATCAGGTAGGGGGTATCAGATGTTTACTCTTCTCCTTGTTCACCTCCTCTACACACACTCGTCTTTCATTTCCATTCTGTCCATTAGTTAGATACATCAACGTTTCATGTTTGGATCAGTGTTGTTCCTCTACATACCCTTTTGGTTTGTGCTGTATCAGTATCTCGTGTCTCTTTTTTTTTTTTGTATCCATAGTACAGCACCTTGTGGGGATGGGGCTCTGTTTGATAAGTCCTGCAGCGAGGCAGGGAACGAAGTCGAGGGCCACCAGCCTCTGTTTGAGAATGCTAAACAGGGAAAGCTACGCACCAAAGTGGAGAATGGTGGGTGAATATTGTAAATCGCAACGAAGCAAATGATTCATCATCCTCATAATTAAGCAAGAGCTGTGAGTTGTGTATATGTGTTGTTGATTTCCCCAGGTGAGGGTACCATCCCAGTGGAGTCGAGTGCCATTGTGCCCACCTGGGATGGTATTCAGCATGGTGAGAGGCTGAGAACCATGAGCTGCAGCGATAAGATCCTGCGATGGAACGTGCTGGGCCTGCAGGGGGCATTGCTTTCCCATTTCTTGCATCCTATTTATCTTCAGTCAATTACACTTGGTAAACTTGGTGATGTTACCATCAATGTCATAGATAGAGAGCAGATTATGTGACAAGTCCAATCAGAGTTAATCTCAGTTTATATTGCTTCTCCTCTCAGCTTTCTGTTTTACAACCTGTGCTTTGTATTCTGATCTGCTAGGATATCTCTATAGCCATGGTCACCTGACACGTGCCGTTTGCTGTCGACTGGCCAGAGACGGTGACACTTTCGCACAGAGTCTCCCTACTCCCTTTAAGCTAAACCACCCAGAGGTAATCAGATAAGTTTTTGGCAATGTCATATGTGGAGATTAATCAGGAATGTTGAGGTCATTCTCACACTATTGATCAATTAAGCAGCTAGCACTCCTATTTGTGTATGCACAACAGTTTATTCATCGCTCATCTTCTTTAAAATTGTCTTATTCATCATTTAGTTGAAAGCAGGTAAGTCAGTATTGCACCACTGGTCCAAATGGCTGAGAAATGCAATAGTGTGCAGTCGTACACATTTCATCACTTTCTTGGCTTTCATATACACACTGATAGAAATAGGCTGAATCAACCATTTCTAATTGACTCAGCAACGATTACATTGGCGCAAGAGTTGCACAACTAAATTTATGCACTCTGTTTGAAATTAATAATACAGGCTGATTGTCCTGACCGAATGTGTTCTCTTTCCACCACCTTCTCCTACACCACTTGGTTGGACTCTAGGTGGGAAGGGTGAGCGTGTACGATTCCACTCGTCACACGGGGAAAACCAAGGAGTCTAGCGTGAACTGGAGTTTGCCAGACCAGCACAGTGTAGAGGTGCTGGACGGGACCAAAGGCAAAGTGGATGGGTATGTAGTATTCACATAACCAAACAAAACCCTGCCACCCATGTTGTGCTGTGTTTCTGTTTTCTCAAGTCGCTAACTTTGTATTAACCCACAACAGATTCAAGTCTATTCTTTGCCTGAGCAGAGATTTTAAATTTGAATTGATTTTACCCTGTAGCGTATTATGACTGTAAAATGCTTTCCAGAAACGTGGTGCAGTTTTTCCATCTGTATGAGTTATTGATCACCTCAGTATTGATTAAATGCCATCTCACTGTGAAGACCTCCATGGAATTTGTTTCCAGATAAATTATTGAAGATTTCTTAATCAGTTGTGACGATTTAGTTTGTGTTAGCACTGTGCTTCCCAACTAATCCCAAACTCTATGTGTACTGTGTACAAACTGTTAACAAAACACACACAAACTGAAAAGCCCCTGGCTGCATTTTGATTTTGGATAACATCAAGTGCTTTATTTTACGTTAACTGTAATTAAAATGAAATCACCCAAAATACTGAGCAGTGTGGCAATAACGTAAGATAAATGGGGAAACACTGCACAATAACAGGAAAATCATCTCACCTTACCAGGCAAACAGTTTTCCATGACTGACATGTTTTCTCTTGACTAAAGAACCTTCTAATATCTTATCTCCTGTAGGAACAAACTAGGCGTGTCCCGTGTGTCCAAGTCCAACCTGTTCTGTCTGTTCCGCTCTCTGTGTCAGCGGTGTGGTCGCATTGACCTCCTCTCCCTACCCTCCTACGCCCAGGCTAAGATGTCAGCCAGTTGCTTTCAACATGCTAAGCAGCAGTTCTTCCAAACCCTCAGCAGCCAAGGCTATGGTGCCTGGATCGGCAAACCGCTGGAAGAGAAGAGCTTTGATTCAGGGGAGGGAACTGTGAACAGTGGAGCAAGTGTCCTCATGGGATTCGGTAGCAGTAGAAACGGAGGAGCAATGGAGTACAAGCAAGACGAGGCTTAGAATAATTAAAGGTGCATATTAACTGGGTAACAAACGTGGTGATACAAAAGCACAAGGCACTGGCAGATCGAAAGGGTGGATGATTAGAAAAAACAGTGTACAATCTGTAGCTGTCAGCAGGATCTTCTGATGTTACATGGTTAAAGGCTGCAGTGGAAGAGTGATGTAAAGGGACAGAATCAATGAGAGGAAGAAGCCTGAAGCATGAGTGAGGTCAAAGCAGACAGAGCAAGGGTGAGATTCAAAATAAACACTACATTAAAATTAAAAAAAGCAATTAGTGTGAAGTCAGTAAACTACCACAGCAAACACTGCTACAAAGCTGAGTTGTGTCAACTCGCAAGTACTGTTTATAAGCATCCTTCGCAGCTTGGTTTCAGATTTTCATTGTAATTGTAGTGTAGTGTAGTATGCTGCTATTATTTTCCATCTGAACTTGGTAATTTTTCAGCTTCTTTGCCCATTGCAATTGCAGTTTGGATTTGACCTCTCTTTGACCACTGGTTGTTGAGAGCTTGAGTAGCTAACGAGTACTACCAGATGTCATATATCTTAACACAGCGCTCCATTGTAGTGGTGTTTGTAACGGAAGGTAGTACCTTTCAATTTAGAAATATCTTTTCCCTATGTTCTACAACATACAAATATAAGCAGCTGCTTTTATGACGCAAACAGAAACAATGTGGTGCTCTCAACAGGAGGCTTGTGTTTTTTTATTTTTTTATTGCCCTCATTCTAGGTAGATATGATGAGTAAACTTTGAAATTAGCCCCTGCTCAGTGCTGTCCCATCTCAGAGGGTACATAAACTTTCACTGTACATAAGAACGTCAATGCCAACTTTCACTGTCCAACGTTTGTGGCTTTAAATCTTGTACATACTCTTCAGTTAAATCAGCTGTAAAATGTAAACTTCGTGAACACCCTCAGTTGACTTTCCATGCGCATTGTTGTTGCCAGGGTTTCTATTTGCACAGTCCCAAAAATTCCTTCTGATTTTATATACAATTACTGATGTCAAGATCTCCAACAAGTACAACTTTTCTGTTCTAATTGCTTGTGTGTGTTTCTGAGTTGTTCTCCTTTAAATTCACTTGTTAGTAAGGTCATCGGTTGCTGGCCATGCCGGGAATCCCCGAAAACTCTCTGCTATCCTGCCTGCAGCCTGTCTGCATATTGTTTGTAACATCTTGGTACAAAAAAAAATCTTTCAGGTTCACTCATGTGGCCAGTTCTTGAGGACCACTAGGTGAGGAGATTTTTGTTGTTTAAGAGGAGTGTGTAGTCTCTTCCTGGTTTTGGTTACATGTAGGTGGCTAGTGCAATATATACATTAGGTATATACAAATACATGAACACATAGATGTACAGTGGGGTTCAAGAGCCTGAGTCCAGTTGCAGAAAAAATATTTTAAACTAATAGATTGGTTTGGTCAAATAATTTTATTTATGAGAATATTGTACAATGTTTTATTTTTACATATTAATATAAAGAAAATTATATTGACAGAAACAACAAACACGTTTTCTATGTGATTCCATTAACCACTGCACTTGAATTTGACAATATCACATGAACGAAAGGCATGAACGTTTTTGTAGAATTTGAGAATCTGCATTATCCAAACCAGAGAAAATCAGAGATTTTATGTAGCAGAAACGTGTTGTGGTTCAGGTCTGTCAGCTGCAGAAGAAAGGTCAGACACCTCAGCCCTGCATGATACTTCAAACGGTTTGGTGTAGCTTTGACACATGCAGAGCTATTGTTTTGCTGTTAAATTAATTGTTCTTGGTTTTAAGTTAAACGTGATGAAATGCCTCTGTAGAACAGGTTGGGGTCTCTCTCTGGTCAGTGAGAGATTACCTGTCTTATTTAAGCCCTATAGTTCAAGTTGTAATAGAGGGCTTTCATACTGTCTTACAAGTGGACACTATTTTCTCAGCAGCAGTTCTTGAAGTTGCACCAGCTGCAATATTAGTTTTGCACAAAACTGGTGATACTTCTTAGTACTTTTCTGTGCATTTCTGTAAGAGTTACATTATTTTTGATATGTTTCTTAAAGTATTTGAATAAGAAGCTTTAAATGATTTTTTGTTTGTTTTTATCATAAATCATGTGAAATTTATGGTTTTGGACTTGGACCTTTGTACCCCACTGTATGCAAAAAGAAATTAGTATAATGCTGTATATATACTCACTGGCCACTTTTTTAGGTACACCTGTCCTGTTTTAATTTCTCAGAATTAAAGTTTAAACTGTCAGAAAGGTGATAGTTCTGTGTTTGTTATTGAGGTTATATTGGGTGATGGAGTCATACTGGAACCATCCACTATGAGCTAATTAATAAGCATATAGTAGAATTATAACTTTTCTGACAGTTTCAACAAAAACTGAGAAATTATAACCCTGCAAAAGTAGAATTCGTGGCAGACTGGCTTATCAGACTGTACAGGTGTACCTAATAAAGTGGCCAGTGAGTGTGTGTGTCTGTGTGTGTATGTAAATGTATAGATTTCATGTATATATTTTTAAATCATCTACAATTGCTTTTCTATAATTTTTCCTGTTTTAATTCTTGTTCAAATTGTTGTTCAAATCACTATGCTGTTTTTTTTTTACCAATGACATTTGGGAAAATAAAAGAAGTAGCAACATTTAAGGGGAGTGATGTTTGACATATATTTCTACTAACTTCTGTTTTTGCTTCTTTCTCAAGAGGAATAATTATACAACCTGGGGGTTGAGGTGTCACATTTATATAGTGCCACTGAAGTTTTGGGGGGGTTGTTCCCGATTGACGGACTGCAAATGTGTAGTCTCTGGTTCCTCATTCATGTCACAGAAATGGTGACTGGAATGGTCACTGTGACATTTTTTTTTAAACTAAAAATGCTATTTTTTACATCAGGGACTCCTCTGGGTGGCGTTTAGTTTCAGTTTGGCTGTAAATAGCTACAAAGAATATTGCAGTGCACCAAAGTATCACCAGATGGAAACATGTCCACACCTTTGGGCTGTGGGCTGTGCCTGTGTATGCATGTGGAGATAGGCTACATGAAATGAGACCTAGGTTGCAGCGGACGCAGGACAAATTCCGTGGTTAGGTTTCTTTGTCAAGATCAGCAGATCAGCATATTATAGGAGCGTCCCATATCCCTCTATAAGATGAACATGTTTTGATTTTCACTCTGTCAGTCGGATGAGTCTGAGAATGTCTCTGCATCTTTATCGTGTGTGGACCAACTTGGTTTTTTTCAATTTTCAACATTCAAAGTGAAGATATTTTGTTCAACTGTTTTAACAGGACATTTTTCTATCAGGGTCACAATTCATATTTGTATTGTATTAAGTTCATTGCTAAGTACATTGATGCAGTTAAGTATGAGTGCCTCTAAATATATTTTAGCTTTTAATCACGTGCAAAACAGTCTGATGATCTTCTATAGACATAGAGATACGTGATAAACAATATACCAACAGTGTAGTTAGAAAGAAAGTATGTGATATTCAGTAAATTAACAAAACAATGCACAAAATGTAATGCAGTTCTGACAATGATCATCAGGATCATAACAAAGAAGACCTTGGTCTATTCTTCAAAAGATGCTCTACACTTTTTCAGCTGTTTCTAAATGTGATTTATTAACAATAGCAACATCTGAACAAGCTATTTAGAGCCATCACTCACTGCATTGTGTCACTGGAAACAAACGGTTATGTTTATGTTTAATGCCTGATTGAGAATCTGTTTGGTGTAGCATTAGATCTGGTCTTGTCTCCAGTTCAGCAGTATTCATATTTGCCAAGGGAAAGAACAATGGCAGCAATATTGCCAGCCAATCAGTGTAGTACCTCATAAACAGTTTTAATGCTAACACTCCCCAACAGACTGTTTCATTAGAGTAGGGAACAGAGCAAGGAACTCACAATCAGAAATACAGTACTTATACTCTTATTATACCTACCTAATTACAGTTACGGTAGAAGCATTTATTGCATTTCCTAGCTACATTTGTATCACAGTTGTACACTTAGAGTTGCGTGCATGTGCTGTCCAAATTGTGGGGTTCTCTTCAATCAGGATCTCGCCCCATTAAGTCAGATTCACAATGTCTCTCCAGTGAAGTATTTAGATGGCAGAAGGAGGGCAGGACAAATGATAGAGGGAGAGCAGAAAGCACGATGGAGAGAAGAATAGATGGGGCAAACATAGCTACATGGAGTGAAACATTAGTCCAGACCGAAGGGCTTAAACAAGCCAATCGATGCTCTCCAATGGAAATAAATGAGAGAGGCGATGGAAGGAATAACTAGATACAGGCTGAGGAGAGAGAGGAATGGTTTAGAAACTAATGGTCATCAAAGGTGTAACAGAAGCGATGGACCATCAAATCCTTGAAGCACAAGGGAAGGAAAGAAGCAATCTGGAAAGGTAGCATGGGAAGGTTAGTTTAGTAGTTAGTTTAGTTAGTTTGACCTAGTATAAAAATGATACAGCTGTACTGCTATTTCATTGAACTCTGTGTAAAATAATGCATCATAGGAACTGTACAATTGCTGTTTCCTCCATCATGGGACTAATGAAGGTTCAACTCATCTTACAAGCCCTCTATTACTAAAACAATGATTTTTTTTTGGCGGGTAGCATGCAGTCTCCATGGGCTGTTGGTAATAAGAAGGCTACTGGAATAATCTTCTTTAATCAATGACAACAAAGCAAGACAGTACACAACCAACTTTACACTCTCTGGGGTTCATAACAGACTCCCGACTCCACTCCTGCCCATGCTACTAACCCACTGTTATTTTAAGTTACTTGTAGAAAAGGGAACATACCAAGCAACATACAGAATGTGTTAGACATATACAGTAAATATAATAATACTATCCAAAATAATGTGGGATTATTCATACTTACTGTAAATGAATACCTTACTATAACATACTGCAAAAATTAATATGCAAAATAAATACAAATTCAAATAAGCCTCAGCTTTACTTTGAGTTCAGTGATAATAGCTAATACTAACATACTGTACTAAGATAGTGAAAGATAAACATTTCATCCAAAGCACCACTGAGCTTTGGATGAAATGGCATTTACACAAGTGCTAGGATGGTTTCAGATTTTACCCTTGTTAGGTGATGGTATGTGGCCTGTTTAACTTTTTTATAGCCTGATAATTACAAAAAGTAATTGAATTCTGTCCACTGACTACAACCCCTAAGCAGATATGGACCTAAACAGCTCAATGGAGGCTTATATGTACAGCACGTGTTTTCACACTTTCACATTGGCATTAAAAATTAAGGAACAAGACAGTTTATTTCTGTTACATAACAAAAACAACAATCTCTGCTCAAGGTCAAAGTACATGCTTGTTCTTGTTCTACAGTTTACTATCAGTCAGCATGGATGAAAAGTACTAGGTCCTCAGAGTTATGAAATTATGGGAAGATTTAACATCTACAGTGAACACTACAGTGATTATACTGTGCATCCACAGCATGAAAGTACAGTGACATTTAAACTGGGTAGGTACCATGATGCCAAGGTGCTGAACCCTATGCAGTATATACAGTACAAAGTTAAATTGTATTGTATGATGGCAATGCAGTGTCACTTAGCTGAGAGATAGGAGACAGGTGACTCAGGAAGACTGCAGTGAACAGAAACACATGCAAATTCCAGCCCTGCATAACTTTACTATCACGCTGACACTTTGAAACTGTAGATACGTCTTAAACTCCTTCAGCTCTTCTAAATATTTGTATCAGGACAGCTGCACACACTTGCTAGCATGCTTAGTCAATTGCGTCTTCAGTCGAGTGTGACACAAAGCATACAATACGGCATTCCATTTTTTTTTCAAAAGGCTTGAGACCTTGACTCACTGCTATCTAGGAAGTAGAAGTGGTGTAAATTTGACACTGTCTCTCAGAACTGTGAGAACACATATCATCCCATAAATGTGTCACAGCATTGTGGCTCCTACATTACAACAGTTGTCACCATCACTACTATCAGCAGAAGAAAGGGTTCTGAGTAGGTAAACACATACAGTACATATTTTACTTATTTATTTATGTATTTATGTGTTTGCAGTTGATTAGTTGTAGGAATAAGGGATTATGCAAACATAACAACAGATCTTTTAAATTCTTTTAAATTAGTGCTTCATCATCTTGCTTATTATTCCCCATGTATTTCACCTTTAATTACTGTCAAATCTATAATAAAGGCCGGAAAATAACCAAAAGTAGTTCAGAATGGGGAAAAAATGTCTGCTGAGTGGGAACAGCACTGTCACTAGTACTGACTATTGTTCTTTAATCTGCTGACAGATAACAAATCAACAATAAAAGAATAAAAATTCACTGAAAACTACACTGGCTTAACAGAAACCTCACTAACTACTGAGTGGCTGAGGCAAAACAATAATTATAATGATAATAATAACAAAATGAAATGGCAATTCAAGCAGTCTTTGTCACAGAGATAACCTGGGTAGGACTGTGATGGCAGCTGGGGAAAAGACTGGAGAAGCATCAGAATAACACATCAAAAAACACAAGCTGCTGAATAAGGAAGATGTTGTTCAGGAGCTGGACCAGAAGAAGAAAGCAGTCTCAAAGAGGGATGCTGAAGGCAAAGGAGCCCTGGCCACAGCAGTCATCTGAGAAGTGAGTGGCAACTGTTAATATGTCACCATGTCTGGACCTGTCATAGGAGAGTCACAACAGAAACCAACTTAATCACCTAGTCTGGTTGGAGAGGTGACCAGGATTCGTGTGAATGGTGACCTAAAAAGGTTCTACTTGGCCTAAACGTGTAGCAGCTGATCCATCTTGATACCAGAGGACCTTGACCTCTGGTATCACAACCTAACAACTTCAAAGCCCGGAAATGAAACAATGAAAGGGGAAAAAGTGATAAAGTGTCAGCAAAAGTGTGTGTGTGAGTGGAAATCCGACAGTGTCACTGGTCTGCTGACTAGTGTCCTTCAGTCAGCACAGCTGACACAAACATCACAACAGAGTACACTCTGCTCTGATGCTGACACTGTGAAACTGTAGTAAACCTCTGAACTCTTCAGACACTTCCAAAAGTTAGTTACATGGCAGCTGCAAACACTTGGAAGCAATACACTTAACAAATTGGCTCCGGTGATGGTGCTCAGTGTAATATCTTGACACGGCGTGTAATAAACCTGACATGGAGCAAGGAGTTTTGGGGGGTTTTTTTTGGTGTTAAAATTCTGACAGACATAGACTAATAAAGCTGTGTTGGTGGCAATATGCTGTGTGTGCATGTGTTTGTGTGTCTGCATGTGTCAGTCCTTTCATTAAAATAACACAGTTGTTTGGATATGAGATGTTCTGCGCTGCTTGCTTGCACCACTTAAATGGGAGCGCAGATGCACACACACACACACACACACACACTCTCTGACACCACACCCCTTCCTCCTCTGTATCTTTTACCCCCTGTAGTTTCCCGTTCTCTGTATTTGATTAGTCTCTCTCAGGCAGTCCGATCAGAGTGTTGTTTGCTGTGCAGACATCCATCTTAATACAGCGGTGGGTTCTAGGCTGTGGGTTAGCCCGCACAGCTTCCAGCTCCTAATTCAATCTGAGCCATTAGGACACAATGAAGTCAGTGTAGGGCAACGATATAGTGGGGTTAGCTTAGCTGCCTATTAAAAAGAGCTATGCAGCTGTGCAATGAATTTACTCATCACTTCTCTGACATTTATCATAGATCAGGTCAACAACAGGTGTCAGGTGTAAGAGAAAAAACAGCAGGAGATCAGCCACAGAGGGGTCGTGTTGTTCAGAACATTATTCAACATATTTCTCTTTGATTTCCTTTGAGTATTTCTATTTGGTTCTACTGTGTAATTCCACTGTTAAAACATCAGATACAGTGATTCAATCAGAAAACTTACATTACTATGACATAAATTCTACATAATGAGCACTATTACTTTCTTACTTACAGTTAATATATTTAGCTGTTTTTATGCAAGAAAAACATGCAGTTCAGGACTTTATATTAAATCTTACAAGCAATAAAACCCACCAAGTTACCTGTCTGGTCCAAGCAGTAGCTTACCAGTGCCTAATAATGTCAGCATTTAGACAGACATTGCTGCAAACTCATTTAGTTTGATCACTTCTGCTGACTCTACTTGTGTTCACGAGGGGGACATAAATCTGTTTACGCAATCATATTGCAGGGTTTTGCTTCCCTTTAACGGACAAAAGCAAATCCCCAGAATATAAATTACACAAATGCTAGGATGTTTTAATGTTAGGGTAATGTTAGTTAGATCAGCATTAGGTTACGTCTCCAGGAAATTAATGTAACTCAATGTGTAGTCCTCCAAAGTGATTGAAACATGATTGTGTGTGTGATGGGAAAGACTATTGTCCTTACGCTCACACTCACAATCTAATCAATCCCTCTTTCCTTTCACTCACAAGCCTCCTCATCCTAATTCTCACATTTGATGCAGATCTAATTGGTTTCTACCCGATACACACTATGTCACTTAAAAGGGTTGTGGAATTTGTACAGCACCGTTTGCTGTCAAGTTTTTCTGTGGCTTTAAACACAGATGGGATGAGAGTAAAATAGATCAAGTTGATCAAAAACACACCTGTGTACCACAGTGTTGGCATAGAAACTGGCATCCCAGCATATTATTTCTCTTTGTATTCTATTAGTCATTTTCACATTCACATATTTCTTCCACCATACATGTGGCATATGCCCCAGGGCAGACGTAGGTGCAAACCTATTCATCCACAGGGCCCATCATTCCTGCTACCACCCGACCTCTGTCAACGTGTGAAATACATACAGTGTGGCCTGCCACCATTCCTGTTTTGTGCCAGTCTTAATGCCCCTCTGGGCAGTCCTATTTTCCATTTAGTGTGCTTTATTGTATTGTGTTTTTCAAACTCTCTCTTGCTTCCTAAATATTCAGTGCTTTATTGGCACAATACAAGCTGTAAAGAAACTGCAGCCTGATAATCAAAGGTTAGCCTATGATTCTTTTATATAATTTTAATTAGTTTTTATTTGAGTGAATAAGGTGAAACAACACAAATGATATGAATATATCAGCTGTGCAGGTGAGATGAAAACCTGAAAGCACCTGAACACATCTCAGGCAAGAGCTGCTGCAGCTATCATTTGAACAGTATTTCAATTATGCTTAAAAACATGACCTAAATGTAATTATCAAAATAGTTTTAATTGTGTTAACTAAATATTTCAGCTCTATATATTTCATAATTCTAACATGAATCATCAAAACCGTATACCCAGCACTTCACAAAATCATATGCATAAATCACTGCTCCAGTCCTAAAAATATATTTTAGTATAATATCACTAATCATGTCTTTAAAGATTTTTTAGTGAGGTTGTCTGAAAGTTGAGTCATTGCAACTCGACTGAATCAGCCCCAACAAATACTGACCTTGTTATATTACTGTCTTAACCTTCTCTATAACTATACTCCCACAACATTTCTTTCCTGTAAAGATAAATAAATAAATGGCTTTGATGACATGACGTTTGACCTTTCCCCGGGCCTTTATGAACAATTTAGCGCTCGTTGAATCAGCCACTCTCCGTGACTAACCCATCACGACTCCGCCCAGGGCAGAAACAACACATTACTGTGCTTATTTCCCTCTCAAGAGGAACCGACGGATGAAATAATCCACTTTCCAATTCAGACAGATGCATTTAGCGTATTAAGAGGATACGAAACTACAAACACATAAAAAAATGCAAACTAAGCTACACACATGTTGGAGGTTACCATATTTTTTTTTCTGTATTAAAGTAGCTGGTTGAGTGAGGTGTTGGCACAGGTTTGGTGTTGTATAAATACTTGGAATCATCCTCCACGAGATATGATTTGTTTTATCGATGTCTGTCAGGTTGCATAATAGCGGAATAAACTGACCTCTTAGAATGAAACGGACTAATCCGCTCTCCCACTATTCGGTGTCTGCACTCATCCGATTAAGGGGGCAAATAACGCACAAAGAAAGCCACAAGATTACACCTATTACGCCAGGTGGAATAGTCTAATTATGTAGGATTATGTTGTAGCCTATAGACTCTACAGAGTTGGAATTGTTAATTGATTATTATGGTAGAAATTAAATCAGAGACTCAATGTCGTGGAAAATATCCAACAGGATTTTTACTCTGATGTTATTCTCAATTGTTTTTCTTTAATTAGCATTAATTAGCTATTTACATAGTTTTAAACTCACTTCATTAGGCCTACATCGTTGTTTATCCCCGTGAGGTGTTCAGCAGTTCGCCACACATGTTCAACAACACATAGAAAATAAAGGAGGATTCTACAAAGTATTATAGTTAAAGGCTAACATATTAAACATTTGATATATTTCTATGGGATGAGTAATTAACTCTCAACGGGGGGGTTCTGAATTTGTCAATTTGAGCACAAAAAAGGGTTTTTCCATGCGCACTCGCACTCCGCGTCTGCTCAGGAGCTGCTTCCACACCCTCCTCCTCGCCATATGTTGCAGTTTTCTTTTGGCAAATCATAGTTTTGTAATAACGAGAGACAATCTTGTTTTCTAGATGTATTCACATGTGTTATATAAATGTGAAAATCCTTCTCTGGACGCACGTTTTTTCGCGGGCGTAACAGGTGCCATAAACGACAAAATAGGCCCTATAGTCTTTATTATAGAGGCAGCAGGTACAAAAGTCAAATGGATCATATTTTGGGGGGGGCTACTGTCATGGTAAATCCCCAGATAACCCAGGTTCATTAAGTCTGACATTTGGCGACTACATTTAACAAATCTTTCCACCTGTTTTCAGCGCTTATTTCGCCGTTTGACTCCGTCCAATGGGAACGAACGATATGACTGGAGGCGGAGAGAAGAGGGAGAGAAGTTGGAGGAGAGAGTGAGAGACGGATGTGGAGAGACAGTGTGCTGTAGATTGAGTGGAAGTCGGTGGAGTCACACATTAAATCACATACTTCACCGCTCATCTGAGGACTGTTACTTGATGTTCAGGTTCGCGTTTTTTTCCCTCCCGGTTTTTCTGGGTTTTGTTGCTTCACATTTTTGACGCGCAGCCACAGGTTGACCGATTTAATCCAGTAACCATGGATTATTCCTCCACATATTGTGTCGCTTGTCACTGACGGCTCGAGATGGGCATGGTCGATAGATCACTAATGACACAGGGAGAAACAAACTGATCGTATTAAGTGAGCGGAGACGGAAGCAACATCTGTGGGAAGCGAAGCGGAATTTCGAGAGACAAGCGAGGACCTGTGGAGGATCCATATGAAAGGAGGCGAAGCGAAAAGATGATGGCTGTGACAACATGAAAAAGAAAAAGTGTGGTGATCTATTTTGATCCAGCCAGTGATTCAACACATCTAACCTGGGGGACAGAGACTGAGAGAGAAGAGGTAGGAGGTAGGTAGAGAAACAGACAGGGAGGAGGGGGCCGTGAAGGTGTCTGGTTATATCACACTGAAAGTAGGTTATTGTTTTGGATCAATCACCTGCACCCAACTTATTGTCAACTGAGGTGTGCGTAGAGTCACGGCACTTATTACTGTCAGAATTGACTGAAGTGTAATTGTTATATTTTAGTCTTTGAGCGTGATCTCATTTATATGGTGTAAAGCCAAAGGATTTGCACTATCCCCCAGGCTAACAACAATGTAACATAGATGACATTTTATGGCATGGATTGCTGGAAGTATTGTGGGATGTGACAGAAGGAGAGGACACTGGGAAACAGAGAGAGTGCTGTGAGCGGGTGACTGGGCAGCTGACTCAATTGTGACTCAAGGAATAACATATTCCCCAATTACGACCACTTTTCTTCACTCTGCTGATGCTCTTTGTTGCATCTTCATCATTTGGAGTTCTGCCTTTTCCCTCATTTGCTTTAACTAATCATTATCCATCACAGTTCTCCCCTTCAATCCCCCCCCCACCCCAGCCCCTCTACCTGTCCTTTCCTCATTACTACTGTCATGAAAAATAGTATGCATTCTTTATTATTCCTCTCTTGTGTCTTTCTTCACAGTTCTTCTCTCTTTTGTGTTTCTCTGCAGACAGGTGCGTGGCCACAGCCGTGACCATGGAGCCTCCCCCCTCTCTGAGCTTGGCTCTGCTAGGAGGGAGCGAGGATGAGGACCAGCGCTTTTTCTTTCCCCTGGGCATTATATCCCATCCATCCACCACTGGCAACCAGCCAGGATCAAACCACTCAAACCACATGGTAGGATCAAGCCTGGACCGTCTAAATGGCAGCACCCCGTCCCCATCCACTGCCACACCCAACTTGCCTCCAGTATCGCTCCCTAAGTTGCCCATGTCCTCCTCTGGAGCCCAGCCTCTGCCCCCACCCATTCCGAATGCTCTGCACCCAACCAGCACCCCACTCTCCTCCTGCTTAGGCTCGCAGCACAGCCTGAGCGGAGACTCCCCGGTCTACAACGCCCTCTTTTACTCCTCCCACTCGCCATCCATGGAGCGGGAGAGGGACAGAGAGCGTGATAGGGACAGGGAGAGAGAGAGGGGCTGCAAACATAGACAGGCCAGCCCTCTGGTTCACCGTAGGGACAGTAACCCCTTCACAGAGATCGCCATGAGCTCCTGTAAGTACACAGGCGGGGTCATGAAGCCCCTGAGCCGCCTCAGCGCCTCCCGTAGAAACCTCATAGAATCAGACAGCAGCAGTGAAACCAAAGAGGGTGGCGTTTCAGCTGTTGCCGGGGCAACGGCCGCTGGGGGGCACGACCGACAGCGAGAAGCCCCTCCTACCTCCTCGATGGCCCAGTCCTCTACGAATCAACCTCCCATCCAGAGCCCCCCAGAGATTGTGATTTCATCCAAAGAAGACTCGCCATACCCAAGAGGAGGGTATGACATCACGGACTCCACGTCCAACCAGATGTCCATCTACCACCAGAACCACGCGCTGGTGGAGAGCAGGCGAGCACAGACCGGCAGGGGGAGCAGGCAGGGAGGGGCCGGGGCAGTGGGCACCGGGGCCAGGGGCAGCACCTCAAAGGCCCCCAAACGGAAGAACCAGAACATTGGCTATAAACTGGGGCATCGCAGGGCGCTGTTTGAGAAGCGGAAGAGGCTGAGTGACTACGCCCTTATCTTTGGAATGTTTGGCATCGTCGTCATGGTGATTGAGACAGAGCTGTCATGGGGCGTCTACACAAAGGTGAGGGGACGGAGCAGCAGTACTCCACAGATTTTACATATAAAGCCCAGTTTCCTAGCTACGATTAGTACCACTCAACCTGGGAGGAGGGCTGTTCTGTATGTGGAGGAAAATAATCCTGATGATGTCACAGTGATGTCATCAGGGATACCCTATCTAACAAACTAACTAAACTTACTAACTAGGAATAAAAACGGAACAAAATCTTATCAAGTTGGATTATTGGAGGTGTTTTTGGAATCTGACCCAAATTAGTGATGTAAAATCACAATATCTCTGCATTTACTGCTTCAATTCAGTAAATTCAGTACAAATCAGTTTTGTACAAATACAAGTACAAATTTGTGGAGGGCTACTTTAATATAGCTACATTAAATACAAGTGCCCAAAATTTCCACAGTCTCACAACCAGACTTGCCACTGATACATGGTGGTTGTAGCTTTGAGCACTGGTGTTTACCTTTTTTATTTTGGCAGTAGCCAGTAATGACCAGCAGCAGATGTAAGGGACCAGCGAAAGACAAGGGATGGCATAAAGCAAACGTGACCAGCCAGATTCCAGAGATGTTAAACAATATGCATCATCAACCCCCAGGTCACAAGGGGGCTCCAAGTTTATCTGTTAGGACGGGTCAGTGGGCAGATAATTAAAGTCCACTTTCATCAGTTAATGACAGAATTCATGATTAGTACACCCCACTCAATCTGACCAACGCCATGTTCACGTTGTTGGAGGGTTGTATACTGTAATGACCAGGCCTGACAGTTGCTGCTTCTGGGTGATGTAATGCAATGATGCAGAGGACATGGGGGGCAGATTATCAGTAGGAGGCCAGGATCTCATTTGTCTGTGTAATGGGGAGTGTAATAAGCTGAATTGGCCCCTGGCTGCTATTGTCTGTTTATTTTGGTTGTGTGTGTGTCTGTGTGTTTCTGTGTGTGTGTGTGGCACGGGGTCCCAGCGAGCCTTGGAGCATGTTGTGCTCACCTTCCTGATGCAGAGATGCCCTATCCTTGTTCCATCCTTACTTTAGGTCTGACATTATCACAGAGGGTTAGTTTTCTTTGGCTAATAAGACAGAAACATTATTTCCACCTAAACAGCTTGTCATGTATGGATCATTGATCATGTGAAGGAGATGTGAGATCATCTGAGTGCACAGATTTGCAGGTAGCCTATTAGAAAAGACTAGGCTTGGTGCGTCTGCTTCCTCTCTATTTCTCTTTCTGATTGTAGATTGTGGTCTTCAGTAAGTACTAGTCTCTCTCTGTTATTGTCTTCTCTGTATTTAAAAATCCGCCAGTTCGGCTTTTCTGGCCGTGTCTTTGCTTCTCTATCTTTTTGCCCCCTTCTCCCATTCAATCCTTTATGAAAATCACTGTTTTAGAAGCAGTGTCTTTTTATTAATGAAAATTCATGGTTTGAATTTCTTCTTTTCTTCCTTTCTGTTGGTCTATTCTCCTCCCTGAACAAGACGGCCGACACTTTTTAATGTTCTCCTTCTCTGACTGACTCTTTTATGTTTCAACTCCACGCCTGTCTCTTTATCCTGATTTCTTTTTTTTTTCTTTCTTTCTTTCATTTCACCCTTACTTTCTCTCTTCCTTTGCTCCTCTGCTCTTCCAGTGGGCGTCAAGCTGGGGGAGTGTGATCGGAAGAGAGAAGCGGCTAGGCGAGAAATGAAAATCTGTAGAAGGAGAGAAAAAAGGAAAGGCAATAATAAAAACCCTTGTTTAGGTATTTAAGCTACAACCAGTACAGTCCTCATCTGATGGACAGCTGTGTTTGCCAGTGCCCTTGCTGTATTGATCTATGTATACTAGGATATCTAGTTATAAACAGGAAGCCAAAGTTCAGGGAAGGATAGTATGTAAAATATCTGTGAGCCTCATTATCTCTATTCAGGGTGGTACATTTTTTAAAAGCAGGTGAAGCCAGACAGTTACAGTAAGTATGCTTCAGCAAAGCCTGTTCAAAATGCATGTTTAAATACAGAGTGCCAAGTTATATATTTTTTTCCCTTTGCTGATTTTGGTTTGACTCCAGCAGATACTGGAGTTCCATCAGACAGTTCAAGCCCTCACTTAGATAATTGAGGTGGAAAGGAGCCCGTTGGTTGTTGTGAAAAATGGATAGAGATCATGAGGATGAATTAGAGAATGGAAAGGAAATGGATGGGAGGACAGCAGAGAGAGATGTGGAGAGGTTCATGCAGAGCTTTAAATGAGTCTAGGAGGGAAAGCCTTGAATGATTTCGTCCATTGATTATTGATCATCTCTCACCCACACATGCACTGTTAAACCCCGCACACACATGCCGTGCAATCACACATTGAAAATGGATGTGGCCTGTCAGAGGCGCTATATTGCATGCTGTGTATTGATAACCATACTTGAGAGGCGGGTCAGAGCTTCTGAGGATATGGCTACCAAATCATTTTTTATTATTGAAAATATATAAAAATGTATGCATCCTGTTTGTAGCTTCACAACATTTGTGTGTCTTTGGCAATAGCTATAAACTCGTGTGTCACTGTACACTGCTGGTGTGTGTCTACCAAGCTCTCCTGCACTTTTTTAGCAGGTCCAGCTGCTCCATTGCTCCCAAAAATAGAAATGAAGAATAAGAATGGAACTAAACAGGGTGGGATGGATTGTGCGAGTGCATGCGCGTGTGTGTGTGTGTGTGTGTGTGTGTGTGTGTGTGTGTGTGTGTGTGTGTGTGTGTGTGTGTGTGTGTGTG
>JAUYWH010000008.1:10131856-10146626 GCA_034779795.1 Ctenopoma multispine | reverse complement strand
TGTGTGTGTGTGTGTGTGTGTGTGTGTGTGTGTGTGTGTGTGTGTGTGTGTGTGTGTGTGTGTGTGTGTGTGCATGAGACAATGTGTTGGACTGTGACTGGATGAGGAATTGAACAGAGCAATTAAATTCAGTTGGCAGGAAATATAATCTGGGACATGTGTGCAACATAATGCATCTTTAGACTTCAGTTTATGAGGCTTTCTCACCAGTTGTACACTTAATTTGATCCAGGCACTGGAGTTGTTACTTAGTTGGTGCGTTTTGTCTATCGATATAACATTATTCTAAAATACACATTTACTAACACTTTGTTTTATAACTCAGTTCTCTGACCTACTCATAAGACTCATAACATTTACACAGTATAGTGTTTTTACAGTATATTATGAAAGTTGTGCTGCAAATACAGGCAAATGATTGTATGTTATACTTTAATGCTTAACAGATATCACCATGTGTATTTTTAATCCAGCAGGCAGATTCTTATAAAATGAAATAGTCCACTGATAGATCTGTCTCTGTGATGCTGAAGACGTTATAAACTACAAACCAAGTTGTTCACTTGCATTTAAAGATTGGTAATCAGATTTTAATGAGTTTACTGATGTTCAATCAGTAAAGTAACAGGAAATCGTGGCCATGTCGTTTTCAGTGTCTTTTGGAGATAATCAAGAAAATATGGGAAAATGTCAGTTGGTTAATAAGCTTGATTAAATGCATCATTGCCCAGCTGCTGGGAAGCCATAGTGTGATCCGCATCCAACTTTAATTGGCATTTCCTCTAATCTCTCCAAACCAAATTAACAAAAGAAAATAAAATTTGAACAAACTACTTCAATCAAGGTACAAATTTCTGAATTTGGAAAATGTGTTTCTTCAGGCAAGGGAATAACGGAGGGCAAATACATCTGTTGCGAACATCCAAGGCTGAAATGTACGTCTTTCTGTTGAATAGTTTTTGAGAAAACAACTTTGTTTCAGATCTGCACCAGGTTTGGTTGCTATGGTAACGGTGTTGCACGTAGGACAGGAATGATGGAGACAATAGCTGCAGTTATGTTCTCTGTCAGGCAAAATTTGAGCTTTGAGTGTATGTTTTTGAGTTTGGTGTCTTGTGTGATGATCAGTGAGCCAGTTATTCCGTTTTAATGTTTTTACTGTTACCTATTTACCCTCTGAATATGGATCCTATTTGCCTTTAGGTATCATGATGCCCAGGACGTGACCAGTAACTTTCTGGGAGCCATGTGGCTTATCTCCATCACTTTCTTGTCCATCGGCTATGGAGACATGGTTCCTCACACCTACTGTGGCAAAGGAGTCTGTCTGCTCACAGGAATCATGGTCAGTACATTCCTCCTCCCCTCTCTCTCTCGCTCTTCCTCCCCTTGGCACTGTCCTCGCCTCGTTCAAAGGTCAGCAGATTAGAGAGCATGCTGTCATTTGCAAGAGAAATTCAGCCGTTTGTGTGATTTGGGCAATCATCCCTGAATGAGCCTGCATCTGTGCTTCTGTGTGTTTGGGTTTGTAAGGATGTAGGTTGCATGTCTTTCTATGTTCATGTGGACAAATTCACACAACTTCAAGCAGCTGTTTAAGGATTCAGACAAAGACAATCCAAGTCGTGTTTAGGTTAGACTTGGGCTTCACGATTAGGATAAGACAAGAGGCTAGGAAATGCATTATATCAATGTGTCCTCACAACTGTACAAACAGTGTGCGTGCATGTTATTCCCTGTCTGTCCTCATTGCATAATGAAGGTCCCACCTTTTAGTGTGCCATGTCCTCCCACTCTATTTATCTATCTTTCTCTGTCTTTCATTTTCTTTCTGCACCACTATCTACCTTTCTCTCATATTGTCTCTCTTCCTTTATCTCTGTCCATCTTCATTTCCCTTCCTGTTCGTCTCCTTCCCTGAGGCCATGTGTTTATTTCTATCTCCAGTCCATCTGTTAGTATCAGTGTTTAAGCTGCCGACTGCTCCTCTATTTGCTTCACTTCACAGGTGTTTTTCTTCCTCCTCAAACTATTTCTTTTTGTGTTTTTCTCACTTTCTGTCTTTGTCTCATTTCCTGTCTGTGTTTTATCATTCTGTCCCTTTTTCTTTTCAGTTCTAGGTTTCACTTTCACAACAATTCTTTGCAACTGTGTCAGATTGATAAACTGGTTTAATAATTTGAATGTACACAGTCATCTTTATTGATGCTAGAACTTTAACATTGTTCTGAATTATTTGAAGCAATTAACATCTTAAAAGATTGAACATTTTGTTTATTTAAATAGATCTACTACTAACCCTAACCCTTCCCCTAACCCTAACCTCAAACTAAATGTCCTAATAAATCTACAGTGGCTTTTGTTAGTTTCTTTTATAGAGTCAGAAGAGAAAAAGGAAATAAAGAATCACAAATAACATGTAAAGTCACACATCCTTACTTACAGGTCACAGTGTGCCACATGTTGTGTGCTGTGTAGGGTAAAGAAAGTAACCTTTTTTTGCTATTTACATAATAATTTAACCTCCTTATTTGTTATTATTATGATTTACTTCAGCCTATAAAGTGCTTGTTCTAACGGAGCTAGATGTTATATACACAAGTACCTACCCCATTTTCACTTACATTTTACATGGTAAAATGTGATAATGTGTTCCACTTACACACTTCCATGCCCAGTACTTCTGAATTTGAGTGTTTTGTTAAAGTACATCTAAAGTCAAGCAGCAACAACCAACCAACGTTGAATATTGAAGCCAGTGATATTCATTTTAACTTCAACATGCTTCTCAAAACCAAATCTGCATTCATTTTTTTGCTTTAGTTCTTCTAATGTGTGTACTTTGTTTCACTCTTTCATTCTTGTTGTGTCCAACAACTTGGTATTTGCCAGCTCACCTACTTTCTTAACTGTGTAATCCATTAAATGTGTGAAAAAACACACACTTTCACAGAGAGGCACACACAGACCCCTTTTTTCATTAGTGAATCATCTGAACTGTGTTTTAGAAAGAGTACATCTCTTAATGTAATGTTAACACACCGAAAGACACAAAACAGGGGGTGGATACACATCGTCCCGAGCCCACTGCTGCAGACTGCATCCTCCACACAACACTGACACAGAGCCGAACATACACTCTCAATACAACTCCCACACACACTCTCCTCTCCTGTCACACACAAACACACTCTCTCGACACTCTTCAGAGTGCTCAGAGTGGTTTATTTTCATTGATCATCAGGGAAGAAGTGAGGATGCAGGTAGAAAGAGAAAGGTGAGGCTTGCATGTGGGATCGAGGCCAGGCACAGCAGGTGGTGGGGAAAGAGAGCATGGAAGTGAAAGGAAGACGGGGACCAGAGGTGAAAGACTGAGGGCAGAGAGCAAGATGTGATCTCTTCTTGAGAGACTGAGAATTATCGTAATGCCTTTCTATAGGAGATATTCTCGCTGTCGTTACTATGACAACACATGGAGATCAACAGTGGAATATACCACTGCCCCAAGGCTGCCAGGTGTTAGTGTGTATACGTGTGTGCTTTCATGTGTCTGTGTGGGTGGAAAATTCAGGTAGACTACAGAAACATGCTTAAATAAAGTGAGCATTTTGTTGTACTAAGCTACACGTGTATGTTTCCTAAATTGAAGCACAAATCAGATAATTACAACTCATATATGCATGTGTGTGTATATTTGCAAGCTTGTATTGTCATTCATGCTTCCTGGAAAGTAATTTATAACACATTATAAATGTATAGAAGATTATACGTTTGTTGTAATGTCAGTGACATGTAGAAGTTATAACAACTATAACTTCTGTGAAGATACTTGACATTATTTTACTTAACATTATGTTTATATTCTACTTATAAATGCTAAGTGGTAATGTTTGACATGCTTTAGTTCTATGTGGGTCATCAGGCTAATGTAGCCACCATTTCAAACCTATTTTGAACCATTTTCTATATAAAGCTGAAGAGATGCAGGTTTTACATGTAGTTTGTGGATATTGCACAGGAGCATAAATGGGTGATTCCCCCTTATCTGACAGCTAGGTAGATGTTTGTGCTGTAGTGGAGAAAGTGAGGGAAACACCCAGGCGTATGAAACAAATCACAGCAGCACAGCCATCATCAGCTGTGTCACTCTGTGGAGATTGCACAGGGAACCCTGCTGGAAATGGATGCAGGCATATACACAAACAAACTCTCATACACACACACATATACGGTCACTAACACATGCATGCACATACACACAAAGTCTGTCTTGACAAACCAATCAGCATCCCACTGTTTCTGACCATGGAGGACAATTTTCGAACACCCACGCAAACACATACACACAGTTGGGTACATGCACGACACACAATGAGCTTGTACATACTGTGCCGTTGCAATTCATAGAGAGCTTTTTTTCCTAAAGCAAAGACATGTACGAGTGCTCCAAGAGATCTCCATCAACTCTAATCATATATTATTCATAGTTTTTGAACAAACACAAATAGAGTGGATGCGTGTATGGATGTGGGTACTAATGCCTGTGTGTTGTTATATTTCATGGAACCCAGCCAAAGTTATTTTTGGCAAACCTGTCTTATCATTCAAGTGTGTGCATGAAGTCTTGGTCATTTCCTACATGCTTCAAAATGTTGCATACTCCTTTGTTGTCATTCTTTAACTCACTACGTTTCTCCCCCTATATCTCTTTTATTCAGTCTCTCCCTTTCACTCCCTGTGTGCATGTAGGTCTCTGTGAGATGTGCATACACAGGAAGGAAGAGCACTCATACATTTTCATTAAACACTCTCAATCTTAATTCATTACTTATCAGGAGATATGTGACCTCATTAACATTGCCTTCTTCTCCATCTTTCTCTCCTCCAATTTTGTGCACACACCCTCGCCTCCTGCGTTCATCCCTCCCTCAGTGTTTCCTTCCTTGCCCATTTGTATTTACTCGTAGCTCTTCTCTCGCTTTATCTTTTCTTCCCTTCTCTCGTTTTTTTCTCTCGGTGCCTGCCCCTTCAGAGGAACCTGTGAGCACTCAACAGCCCCACTGAAAACAGTGTCTAATCTAAAAGTTAATTAAGTCTATCTTCCTCCCCGTGTACTTGCTCCTCTTCTCTCCTCAAGCATGTCTTTCTGGTTGAGAGACTGCTGTCACTCTTTCCCAAGTGAATTCGCCATATGTCCCATGTGGGTCGAGCTGGAAGACAGTCAAACTGGTCCATGTTTTACACTTTTACACTTCCTGCAGGCCCCAAGTGTCAAACAACAGGAGAAGACTGACACCGTGTAATTCAGATTGACAGCATCTAATTAAAAGAAATTAGGTGGTGTCAATCTTGGATGTGTTTTTTTTATCTATAATGGACATATTTTTCCAGCTACATATAGAGACAATATAGAAGGGATCTCACACCAGATGGATTGGAAGTGAAAATAGACTTGGCTTGCCTCTGAACATGAGGAATTGTGGATCTGGATCAGAGCTATCCCTTCTAATCCTCTCCTCTCTCCCATTCACTTCTCCTTCTGTTGCTGCTGCTCCGCTCCTCATATTTATCTTCACTGCCTTCATTCATTTGGTCTAATTCTTTGGCCAAAAGCCACCGATTTACCAATTCCTCCTCTGTACTGACTGACTCAGTGCTCTGTTTTCTCCTCCTCCTTACCCCCTCCTTTCTCAGGGTGCGGGCTGCACAGCTCTGGTGGTTGCCGTGGTAGCCAGGAAGCTGGAGCTGACCAAGGCCGAGAAACACGTACACAACTTCATGATGGACACGCAACTCACCAAGAGGGTGTGTAGGCTTTTGTGTTGTCGGTGGTGTGAAAGAGTATGTCATACTGTTGCAGAAATAAAGCTAAACTATAATTTGCCTTCACCATTGTGTCTCTAACAGAACTGTAATTTGTAAAAGTACAGTTTTTATGTGCGTTATCATCCTTCGGGGGATTTAGCATGGTATTTTAGGATTTCTTTGGGATTGGAGACAAGGTAGCTGAGAGCCCAGCTAAACGACTTGTCCTTTCACTGCCTCTCCTTCACCCTCCCCGACCACTACTTCACACTATCAACCTGTATTGTTGTGACAGAATGCTGTGTTATTTGACTGAGTGAAGGCAATAAAAGGTCATCTCTTTCTCACTCTCTCTGTTCCACTCCTCACTTACTGTGTCTCTTTTTTTCTTCCCATCTCCGATCTTTTCCCTCCTCGTGCCCTTCTCTCCATCCTACCACCTCTTGTCTCCTCTGACATTTGTCTCTCTTACAGTAAAGCCTTTTCAGTCTCCCTTTATCTTTTTGTCACCTTCTCTGCTGCCCTTCCTCATTTGCTCTCTTCTTTCCAAGCCCCCTCCTTTGCTTCTTCCCTCCATCTCTCACTCCCTCCCTCCCCTGGTCCTTTTCAATTTTTCATACAGTTGAAAGACCCAAGTTGTAAAAATAGCTCCCATATCAAATATGTAGGGTACATTATGGCAGCAGGGTATCTGGGTGACTGAATGAGGTAGGTTGATCAATAATTTCAGCGTGGATAAAATATCGACATAAGAGTCAAAACAATCTGTTTCTATTAGTACCAGACTCTCACCTGTTCTTCCTGCAGACTCTGGTCGGCGAGAGTCTGTTACCACAAGATGTTTAACCATTTGTGCACATGTATTTGTCACCATCTAGCTGTTCCCAACTTTTTTGTTTGGCTTTGCCTCATTTTAAAGGATTTAAAACTGAATGCTGTTCAACACTATTAATTATGTTTTTTAGTATGAGGCATAAGAATTTTGGAATTGTCATGTTTAGGCTTGGTCTCTTTTTAATTTCATTTAGCCAAGCTAACATCATGACTCTACTAATTGTCCACCTCTTTGGTTTCAGACTGAACTATCTTGAATAATGACCTGACGTGTTTGGCTTTTACCTGCACTACGTAAATCCAACTTGCATGTTGGACTAATTGGACACAATTTATAACTTTTTTGAAACATTTTACCCATCAATCTACACACACTAACCTATAAGAACAGTAACATGTTTTTAGAAATACTTGTACATGCATTTCAAATTATGAAGAGGTCCCAGAATCTGCACTGCATTTTAATTGCCATCCATTAAATCCTCTGTGAACATGCACAGTAACGTTTTGTGGTGAGGCGCAGTTTAGGAATAGGGGTTAAAAACATCTCTAAAGCTTTGAGTGTTTGCAGGAGCACCATGGAGCTAAATAAATGTGAAAAAAAGAAAGTTGAAGCCATTAGGACTGTTCCTAGAGTTGACCATCTGGCTAAACTAAGTAACCAAACAAGGAGAGTGTTGGTCAGGGTTACCCAAGAGCTCAGTGGCCACTCTAATAGAGCTTCAGAAAGACGGTGCCGTGGTGGTGTTACTCTAAAGCCAATTCTCATCCCATGAACAAGCCTCAGAGGATCTAGTCGGAAGAATGCAATAAACTGTCCAAATACAGGTGTATTAAGCTTGTAGAGACCACTGCAATATGTGGAGGTGTTTGAATACCTTCTAAAATTACTGTATTAAAGAATACAGAAACCTCTTAACACACTTCACACCATTTCAGCATTACTGTATAACAGCAGCAGTGAATGAAGTGAGTAATAGATGGTTTTACATCTGTTAGTGATATTTAGCAGGTGAACGCACCTCTACAGAGCTGCTGTTAGTTTGGCAATTTGTTCACGACATGTTCGTGACATCCTCTCCCTTGGTGCAAGCCAAAGTGTACACTGAAAGTTGTATAATTAGGGGAAAAAATCTAAAATCAAATTTAAATGAATATTGTACAGTATTATAAAATTCACATTATCTTCCTGAAAATTATGTTTTTGTAACTTTATGTAATTGCAATTCAATTCATTATATAAATATATACATTATATGATCAGTGATGTGGATCAACAGATATTAGCACTTACCAATATTAAGATGCATTTCTTCCTCCATCCACTGAATGACATTATTAAGCCAGTCTCGTGAAGGTGCCACATAACAGTTACTTTGAACACAATACAGTATACCACTTGGTGACATTTTCATCAAAGAGACTTGGGTTTATGCAGTGGTAATTGTTTCCTGCCCTCTATTACTGAGAGTGTTGTGAAGAGCAGGTCTGGAGGAGTGGGACCTGCCTTAGGAAAAGCAGGAAGCAGAAGAAGCTTAGCATGATGATGAGCTTTTGTATAGGATCAGTTTCAGATTCACATACCTGCAGCAGACCCATGGGCTCCCTCCTGATGCCGTCTCTTCCTCTGTGTGTGATCACACACACATGGTATTCATCAATCACCTGGAAATCAGTAAACACCTGCTAACACTCCTTTGTAATGACAGTAATTTACAGAGAGGCCAATCATTGAAGCTTGTATATACACATTAATTGATACATGGCTATGGCCATTCTCTGCCATACCATCATAACAAGTGAACATAATCACTCAAGGCTTTGTAATGAATAATTTAACTCTGCGTCCTGCCATCATCCTATGTGCGCACACGCACACACACAGAGGCTTTCTACTTCAGTGAAATGGTGTTCCTTCCCTTTGAAGGATTAACAAGAATGTCAATTAAATGCCAATCAGAGAAGCTCTTACTCAGTGGACCATGTTTCAGATAATGTGAGCGTTTGATGATGTTGTGTTTATCTTTAAAAATGTGTTTTGCTGTCCAACAGCACCTCCCGCAAATAGCACAGAGCTAACCTCTGAAAACCACAAAGAAACTAACTTCTACATCCTGCAGTAAAATAAACTTTTCCCCTGACATTTGTCTACTTTACAGATAATTTTTAATCCCAGTGTGTGGTATTTTTGACACTTTCTGACACATGCTTCATCATACCTCAAAATATTTCCCTTTACATTTCTCTGCTTTCATCCTCAGATCAGATCTTTAGACACACTCAACAAGATGCGCTGGCATTATGTCATGTGTGGTACAGATCTAATAACCTGATCAGGAGGAAGTGCTTTAAAAACATCATTTGAAGTTAAATGCGGAGGGTTAATGTTCGCTCAGTGTTAACTGAAGTGAAGTGTTCCACTCTTTTTGATAGGATTACCATGGATGTTAATTAAATACCAGTTAACATAGTTGACCGTGTGTGCAGATTTTAATCGCTCATCTTTGATGTCAGGCTTGTTGTGTTGATGTAAAGATCTTAAGATGCTGGTTGCAGCAGTTTTCTGGGGCTCCATGCTGAAGTATTGGTTAATTCAGAGCACTGCTGAAAGTCCATCTGGTCAGAACATTTCCCTGAACAGTCACAGAGCACTCTTGACACGGAAAAAATCAGGACACACTTACTGTAGGCGTTAAGTCAGTGGAATAGACTGGTGTCTCCTTCCTTTGGATGGCACTATGTCAATTAAATGCCACTCACTGTAGGAATAAACCCATTGACTGTATGTATATGGCTGTTTCTGAGGACAGTACCTTTATTTCAAGCTTTTTAAATCTTGTTGTAAAGTTCAAAGCAAGCAGTTCAAAGTTATTCTTTCTATAAATTTGCACTCTGAACGAGTATTCTGCCTCCACGTTGGACCATTGGTTAATTCAGACCACTCTCAAAAGTCCCAGTGGCATATAGCTTCACCCTCTCTGAATATTCATAGTGCACTCTGGGCTCTGGCCAAGGAAGAGGTGCTGCAGTGCCTTCCAATGTTTACAGCACTATTCAAATGGGAGCAATCTAACCCCCGAAGATTTCTTCTATGCTAGCTTTAACTCCATACAGTAAAAATAACTCCTCTTCCAGCAGCCTTTTAATTCACATGCAAGCCAAGTAGATCATTATTAGTGTTGACATATTGTGATGGCGAGAAATTAATATGACTCTCAGTGGATGCATTTACACATCTGTCTGATGTGTCCTCTTCCCTTGAATGGGGCACTGTTTAGATTAGTGAAGATGCTTTGGGTGTTATCTAGAAAATGACCTCATTCAGGAGACAACAAGTATATTCATTTTATAAAACATTCTGCGACCCTTCATTGATTTGTTTGGTCCTCTGATATGAACCTAAGTGAACTCCTCCACTTTTGCCCTGAATATTAGGACAGGTGATATTTTTCCTGTGTTTGGGTGCATTCTTAAAAATGGGACTGTGTGTGTGAGACTTGTCCCTTCACATTGTCACCACGTTTGTGAGGGGAAGGTCAGAGGAGGTAAGGCCACGTGTCGCCCTGGCACATGGATGAGGTGGGAGGTTGTTTCCAAGGTAATTGGCCAGTTTGTTTATGTTTTCTACTCTACTTGAAAACATGATGGTATCTCTAGCATCATAGCCACTAATTACTAATTGCACACTCAGGTCATTAAGACTCCCTGGGTTGGAGGGGTGAGGATTTTTTTTTCTTTTTCAAACTTAACAACAAAGTGTCACAGCCCAATGCTTTTTGTTTATTTCATGATACCAACTTGTATATATTTGAGTAATGTTTTTTGAAAAAAGCTACTTATTTTTATAATAGTAGTGTTATCTGTAATTCTATCTTTAAATTATTTCTAAATGTACTGATTGATTTGTTCTTCTCAATATGTCATCAACTGCCGACATGCTGGGAACCCCTTGCCTAAACATATTTCACATGTACTGTACCTGCCATAAGGTGTGTCATGTAGGGTAGCAACCAGAACAGATATTTGACCTGAACCTGCCATATGGCACCAACATGGTTGATCAAGTACACACCATATGGTCCAGGCATGGCTGCTGCTGTTGTCATTTGGTTTCTTGTGGAGTGTTCTTAGTGGTTCATGTTGAGTCTTTTATTTTTTGTAAATGGAGTCACCATATTTCTACACGACCTCCCATGAAGAAAGAGAACCACAAAGATGGTGGAGGAGGGAATTCATTGTAATCTGTTGTCTGTTGTAATCTGTCATTTGCTTGTGGAGCATTTTCCACGATTTAAATGAAGGCTAAAACTTTAACATAGACTAATTAAATGGCCTGAAGCAGTGTAACAAGCTCCCTCTCTGCACTGCTGGACAGATGTTGGACATTTGAGTGAAAACTTCCACAGTGAGCTTGGAAGCACAGACACAAAATGCCATCATTCATCATATTTAACTCACCGTGCAGTGATTAATCAACTGATAAATAGAAGTTGACGTATCAATTTACCAATGGGCCCATAGATACATGGAGTATTAAAATGCTCTTCAGTGACCTGGCCTAGAAAAACAGTGTTTTATTATATAAAACATTTATAATTCAGACAAATTAACCCTTTACACACAATGGACAATGTTTAATTCCAAATGTAATTTAAAACTGTAAACATTCAACAATCTTGTCAGTAAACAAGACAAGCATGTATAATGTTGTCTGTCATTAAGATTGATAACATGACAAGTTTGGAAATATGAAGAGTTAGTTGTATGACTCATGCTAATGGAAGGGACTTATATTATCTATAGTATGTTAGATGGTCTTTTTATGGTTTGACTTCCTGTGTGTCACTGAAAACACATCAGCAAAGCCCAGTTCCTCCCGTTCTCTTCATCTGTAGCCAATACTGTGTGTACTGTATGTCTGCATGTGTGTACATGTAGGCGTGTATGTGTGTGAGCAGCCCTTGACTGCAGTGGATGGGTGCTGATTAGCCAAGCTGCTGGGGTCTTTTGTACTGCTCAGACGGGGGTATAATTGTTCTTTGTTCAATGCTCCGCATCTCTTTGAAGTCTCTCATTCAATTTATGTCCTTACAGATTCTCTCTCCCTTCTCCTTTCTCTATAGTATCCACCCGCGTTTTTTTTCTTTTCTTTTTCTTCTGAGTGTCAGACCCCTGTGTTGAAATTACATAGAAACCCACAGAGACAGTACATGATATACAGGAGACATGGATATACACAGAATCACAATCACTTGTCCCACAAATAAACCTGAAGCCTGACATTTTGAATATGTGGTTTATTAAATCACAGCAATCTTGCAAGCATATGGTACAAACTAAAAGCATGTAAAGCTGATGTCTGACCTGTAAAAATGGAGAAAAATACCACCTTGCATTGTCTCCGATAAAGTGAGCATCCTTAAATAGGTTTGTCTTCAGTAATAGTTTAAGAGAAGTAACTCAAGGCGGTATTGTTTCTTTCAGTTGTCATTATGATTAAATGGGAAATTAGTAGTTTTAATGAACTGTGGTGGTACTTTGCAGAATTACTTTCAACCAGCCAAGATAACGTGGCCCATTTGAGTTAGTAAGATATAATGATATAATGTGGTATGTAGACAGACTGAGAGAAGAGGTGTGTGTATGTGCATGTGTGTGTGTGTGTGTGTGTGTGTGTGTGTGAGGGAGTGACTCCTGTTGGTTCTCATTGCCAAATCTCCCTAAGGAGAGAGCTGTTTATGCGTGCATGAAAAGCATTGGCAAGTAAGCTGGTGTGTGTAGAGTGAGACAGAGAGAATGAGGGCAGCTTCTAAGAGGAGAATGATGGTTTAGTTTTTTTCTTTGCATGTAGACAAAGGAGAATGGAGGAAAATAGAGAATAGGGATGGATAAACCTGTTGCCTGCTTCAGTTGCCAGGGGATACCTGTTGCTAACAATATGCGTGTTTGTGTTTGTGTTTATTGTCTGGGAGCAGATAAAGAATGCGGCAGCTAACGTACTGAGGGAGACCTGGCTCATCTACAAACACACAAAGCTGATGAAGAAGATCGACCACTCTAGAGTCCGCAAGCACCAGCGCAAGTTTCTCCAGGCCATACACCAGTGAGACCACACCTCACACGCGCCCACACGTATACAAACACACACACACACACACACACACACACACACAAGCACATGGAAGCAACAGTGCTGCTGAGCTGATAAAGCCTTTGAAATCAGCTGTACTTTCTATCCACCCACAGGTTGAATCAACACTTGTAATCAGATAAAGTGCATGAGTCCCTACACACACACAGACACACACACAAAATGAATCATTATCTGCTAAAGGGCAGGTTCTCTCCAGGCAAATACAGTTATGGGATGGGACTGGATAATCAGTGCATTGTGTACTATTAGAGACACTCTGATCATCATATCATTAATATGAGTATTGTTGATGCCAATACATGCATCTGAACTTAATCACACATTCTGGTTCATTTCTCACATACCATTGTTTAGTTACATTTGAATGGCCACAAGTGCAGTTGTCTTGTTTGCATATTGTCTGTCTAGCCTCAAAATTAAATGACTTTTTGACATTGCTTTCTTTTCTGATCCTGAATAATTCTGTCTAGACTTGAGAACATCAATTGCCTTCAAATGTCAGAGTCAGGAGACCTTAGACTCACCTAAGACTCTTGTGCAGTCATGTGCACTGTGAACACCGTAACTGGGTGGTTTTAATAGTATTTTAGTATTTTCTGGTTCAAACCTTTAGTATAACATTGAGACAAGTTAATCTAAGGGTGCAGCCTCATAATGTCAGTTTTCCTTTCATTGGAGGAAGACAGTTTTATTTAATTTTATCTAATTGCTTTATTTTTTTTAAATCTAATTTCAATCCTCTAAGTTCCCTGTGGAACATACTCTTCTGATGGTTTCTTAATATTAACAAACTCCTCCTTTTGCTCTTGAGCTTAAAATTTCATTTAATTATATGTGTATATTTTCACCTGCATTACAAAATTACAGCTTTCTGGGCACACCGTGTGCTAGCTGTGTTTGTACATTCAAATCCAGCAACACTCTGCAGGTAGAAATGATGCTGAACTAAGCAAGGTGACCGCTTCACAGTGTTGTTGTCTCGACCCGGAGGGATTTGCTCTCTGGACCGACCACTGTGTGTTTACTGGGTTTCTGGAGTGTATCTGTGTGTATGTGTTTGCAGATTACGCAGTGTGAAAATGGAGCAGAGGAAACTCAGTGATCAGGCCAACACACTAGTGGACCTCTCAAAGGTGAGACAAACACACACTTCAGTGCCTATTGATTCAGTACACATACTCCACAGACATGTACCTATCCTACAGGTTGGCAACACAAACCTAACATGCTGTTTCCCCCAAAAAAATGTACCACAACATTCCTCTGTTTCCACGCTGACCTGCTCATTTCTATGGCATTGCGTCGCCTAGCAACCGGAACAAGTGTTAAAACAGGGATGACTGAGTGAGAGAGCGAGCAGGAAGTGAGAGGAGGGAGGGGAGCGCTCATGTTTTTCTGTTACTGTGTGGGTGTCTGAGTGTGAATGTGAGTGCACACGTGTGTGTGTGTGTGTGTGTGTGTGTGTTTCTTTCCAAGTAGCAATTCCTTTAGCACCAAATATTTTGCAATTATGCCATCTCAGTGACTCCATCTCAATTGGCCACTTGTGTGTTTACCATGGTTACAGAGGCCGGGACAAGGCAGGCAGTATATGGCAGGGACACTCTGTCGCCTTCCTTTGATTCTCCCTCTCCTCTCTCTCTTATTCTCTCTTTCTTCACAGTGTTATAACGCCCACATAGAGACTTCCCTCCAGCCTCTTCTTCTTTCCAGTTTAATTTTTTCCTTTTTCCTCAGTGTCATACTCACTCCTCTTTAGCCCTGTGCTTGCCCACTTTACTCTCTAACCTCTTTAGTCCATCCAAAATAATTTTAAACAAGCTTTAATAAGGCAATCCTGATAATGCTGTTTATGTGTTTGCAATCTGTCTCCATTCTTCAAAGTACTGTGTGCACTGAGTCATCTCCCAATTTCCTCTCCTCTCCTCTCCTCTCCTCTCCTCTCCTCTCCTCTCCTCTCCTCTCCTCTCCTCTCCT
>JAUYWH010000008.1:10015014-10131756 GCA_034779795.1 Ctenopoma multispine | reverse complement strand
TCCTCTCCTCTCCTCTCCTCTCCTCTCCTCTCCTCTCCTCTCCTCTCCTCTCCTCTCCTCTCCTCTCCTCTCCCCCATAGATGCAAAGTGTCATGTATGAGCTCATGTCGGAGCTCAATGACCGCAGTGAAGACTTGGAGCGCCAGATGCTGTCACTGGAGCAGCGGGTGGAGCAACTCACAGCAGGCTTCAGTGCCCTCCCGGCCCACCTCTCTGCTACCCTCAGCGCCCAGCACGCCGCCCTGGTCCACCTTCTCCGAGAGAGGGATACAAGGGATAGTAGTAGTAGTAGAGGAGGATCAGGAGGTGCTGTTATCCCACTGTCCCCAGCACCATCTTTAACCACTGCTTCAGCTTCAGTTTCTCCAGTCCAGGTCACAACTCCAGCAGCAACCCAAGCCCAGGTCCCTACTTTGGCTTTGGACTCCCCTCTGTCACCCTCACCACTGAGTCCAGAGGCAAGCCTAGAGTCGAGTCCCAACCCCAACACCTGCACCTCTAGCTGTTGAAAACAGCTTTGAGGATCACAAGAGGACAAATATGGAAAGGAAGCGGGTAGAGAGAAGGGGGTTGTGCTAGTCCTCTCACTTCAGAGTAAACGGAGAGGAACAAGAAGGGAGGAGGAAAGAAATATGAGGTGATCCTCTGAACGAACACATCATGAGGTAATGACGAGAGAAAAAAAGTATGAGAAGAAATTTTGAGAATAAGATGGAAGGTCAGTATGAATGATGGGACTTTGGGGCGCTTTCCTTGACAAGCAAAGGAAAAGAAAAATGGAGATAAAATGGAGACTCTAAAAGGTGTGAGGGGGAGGAAGGATGTCAGGAGGGTGAGAAATTGAGGTAGAGAGGATGAGGAGGGGGGACGAGAGAGGAGGAGACTTAACAAGGAATAATTATATGAACTCAGAACTCCTAAATGGAATCCACTCCAATTACTAGAAAGGCCTTTTATTCCCAATCTCTCTCTCCCTTCATCAGGAATTAATGACCATGACTTTTTATCCTTATGATGTATTTTCTATCTGAATGCTAATTGTGTGTTAACGAGCATCCCTTTAACAGAAGGTTCAATCAATATGACCACAATAAAACGAAAACACACACGCATACACACAAATTATATTGACTCATCATCCATGCAATACATGGTAACACAGCACAAACATAATTACACAATCGTTCACATAGCAGGCCCTATTTACACTCACACAAACTAATAAATGCACTAGCCCGCAAGATAATACTAAAGCCTATACTGCCAAGCACTCAATGCAATCTTCACAGAGCACTGCCAAGCAATGTAGACACACTGTAAAAAAATGTTCATCCAATCTTATCGTTTGTGGGTGTGAGCTAATGCAGTAGTTTAGACTTGCAATGCATAATTGTGACATTTTATCCACTCGGTTGGGAGAATTTTTGCCGCTCACTGAACTACACAAATTACACATGGAGCTGAAATAAGTTGACATGATACTTTGGGACATTAGTCATCATAACCTGCATTTGTGATGAATAAGACAGTAGCAGATGAAAAAATAACGTAACACAACTACAACAGGACTTCATTACTGCATATACTGACTTACACATTAGGTTGAACTGACATTTGAGTATTTTACGGTGTTGCTTTACTGAAATGAGACTAAAGAGTTTGGTTGTATTCAACGTCTTCAAACATTTCTTAAGAAAATCTCAGATAATGGACAGTTAATAGTTTAAAGTGCATTCATTCTGGGCATGGTTATTGGAAGAATGAGTCATTTATAATATAAACATTAATTGAACTGACATTTTAATCTGGTTGATTCATTTTCAAGACACAATTACAACTATTTGTGAAATAGTGGCTCTACACAGAGCTTTGCACAAATGTATTGGCTCCACATTTAGCAAGCCTTTGTTATTAAAACATTTACTGGAGTCTGTCTATCCTGAGGCGTACCAAAATAAGAATCAAAAATATCCATCAATAATAAATGAAGTGGTGTTTCTTTTACTTACAGTAGACGTGGCTGGAGTCAGTGGTCTCCGTTAACTGAGAGTCTATTGTTTTGCTTTCCATTCTTTTAGCTTTTGAATTAAAAAAATATTATTTTTACATTAGTAATTGAATTGACTATTTGAAAAATTCAACACGGATTTAACTGTGTGATTGTAAGTTTATGTGATTAATATTTTTCACCGTGAATGTTTGTGCGTGTGATCCATCATGAAGGGTAGAAGGGTACCCACTGCCATCCTTTTTCAAGCTTGCATTTCCAAAACAACTGTTATCATGAATGTATTGTGTTTAAAGAAATACACTCAAACATCTCGCTTTGCTCAATCACTTAAACTGCCACGCAGACACAGGAACAGACACCCACACTCATGTACACACAGATATACACACACCTCGAAAACCAAAGTGCTCTCTCTTAAATGGACTTCAATAAGAGGCAGGGAACGCTGCTGTCACTGGGGACAAAAGATAGCAGGAGGCGTTGCAGATATCTTGACAATATTTCTGATGGAATAACTGTGAAAATCCAGGCATGGACTACAGTGGTATACATGGACTGCTCCTCACAGACTGAGGTGGACTGCAGATGAACACAAGGGAACACAGATAAACCTTATAAAGGATAAATGGCCATGAAGGAACAGCTGTTCATGAAATAAATAAAACAGAAAAAGAGACTGGGGTATATCTGAGAGGAATTATAATGGTGTGAAAAGAGACAAGCCTATCCTTGCTTTGGAGACAATATCGAAAACTGTCTTATAGCGATACGCTGTGGCCGGAATACTGAATTACATACGCTTGGACTAATTGTACAGTATGCTATTAACGAAATCTAGCTTTGTATTGCTTAGTCTTTTCTACCATTATAATTAAACGCAGTTATAGCTGATATCTAATATTACTATAGTATTATTCTCATTCGTCATGATAATTATGATATATGTATTAACAATACGTTAAATAATTATGAACAAGGAAAGTGCCGTTTGAGGTTGAAATTATTTTGTAATTTTATTTTATCAGAGAGAATTAATAAAGTATATATCTATAACATTACAGCTTCATGTTTTCTGTGTTGCTGTATTTTTATTTTTTATTTGATTTGTTTTTATTTCTTTGCTTGGCGGTGGAGAGGCCGCTTTAGTGCGATCTTTCATAAAAGTTAAACATTCCTTGTTTAATTCACTCAGTACAGCATAGACATCGACTTTTATTTAGTGTATTATAAAGCACATTTTGCATTTAATTTTATGCGTCTCACACACCAAACTAATGTTAGCTTCTTTTTTTTTAATAAACTATTTTACTCATTTCATGGGTTAATTTTCTCATATCTGTCATTGTAAGGAGATAATTTTGATATTCTCTGCTTGTAAAGAAACAATAAAGACAAGTTTTACTACACGTTTTCTCCGGTGTAGCGGATATTTTCGTTCCTGGTCGCCGTCAGGTTTCCATGGATTCAGAAGTTGCCAGGTTACGTCATGACGCTGTTAGCGAGCTATGGCTGATTTCGCGGCCTTATCTTCTCGCGATGTTTGGAAAATGTAACAAGAGCAGTGACTTGCTAACTTTGATGTGTCTGATAGCAAACTGTAATGCTAGCTTAATGTTCAAGCGCGTTGGCTGTTACTTTAAATAATAAATCATTTTTTTACAGATGTTACATGTGGAAGTTTGTTTTGAGCTAGCTACATTATAGATTACGTAACCCTTAGCCTAGTTGAAAACCAAATAAACAGCTAGAAAAGTATTTATTAGTATTATTATTATTGTTGTTGTTGTTATTATCAGACAAAATAAATTAAGACTGTAGTGAGCAGCAAATTACAGCGCTATGTGCACATGTTGGAGTGCAAGTCACAGAGATGACTTCAAATAATGATAATAATAATAACGTCAAAATAATCTGATGTTTAAAAAGGGATTATGTATTTACTGCTGTGTCCACCTGTTTGGTCTGTGTGATTGTATTATTCCATGTGTAACCTTAAGAAATTACGCAGACCTGAGACAGAGCTGTGTTCAGCCTTTGTCTGTTTGTCCAGTTGTTGTCAATTGGGTTTAAGGGAAGGGATTTGAACACAGTGAACTAGTTTTATCTTTGTCAAATTTGGTGAGCAGTCTAGATTTAATCTTGCTTATTAGGGAAAGCCTTCTGTGTAGCGGTAAAATGGTATGCTTGGTTTCTTTTGCATTTCCACTTAGTCAAAGGCGTGGTATTGCAATTGCAAGTGCATAAAATTTAGACTCAAAGTTTAAAAACATATAGGATACTGGTAAAGCTATGGAGTACCATAAATAAATTAATAAAACAGGTGTCACATATAAACCCAGAATGTTGAGTGTTTAGTCCAGGATGGAAGTAAAACAAAGTACACAGAGGTGTGAAAGCCAGACAGCCTGAGGCAGTGCTTTACCCAGGCCACAGCACGTACCCAGATGTGATGAGCTTGTTATCTGTGTTATTTGCTGGCAGGCTCTTCAGTCCCTAGAGCTTTCATCATCTCTCTCTGTCTATATGTATTTTCATGATTGTGTTCTCTCGTTTTGAGGCCAAGGTAATGTTCTAGCCTAGTTTTTTTTTAATATTCTCCCCAGTTTTGTCCTCTTCTACTTTTTTTAATCTCCACCGGTCTCTCTCCATTTTCTGGAAATCCATAGATTTTTCAGGATTAACAGGTTGGGTTGTTCAAGAAAATAGAAATTGAGATATCTTTTTATTTCCACCATATTAGTCCAAAGAAACGACTATTTCATTAGATCTTGCTATAAGCAAAGAAAAGAAACAATACTATTTCATATACAGTATGTAAATAAGGTGAATAAATAGAATTAACCATGACCAAAATTTTGATTTACGTTTTAAGTCATTTCTTATAAAACACAAAATGTAACACTACAGCTAGTGTCCTTTCAAATTGAAGATTGTGTGCTTTAGATTGTTTAACTGTGGATCTGCAGGTAGAGCAGGTTGCCCACTTATCACACATTGGTGGATCAGTAACACGCTCCTGCCCAGATGTTGATCAAGATATTGAACCTTTATTATTATCCATGATTTGGACTTGCATGGGAACCTGTTTCCATTAGGTGTAACTAAATGAGAGCCAATTTGGAAAGACATGTTATTAAAAAAACTAGAAATCACTTTAAATCGCGTGCATCGTATAACGATGTTTACTTTCTTGTTGTTATTTGGCTTTTGATACTCTGCCTCCCTCTGACCACCCAGATGTGACTCTTGGTACAACAGCTTCCTAGTTAGACCTGTAGTGTCCTAACAAATGTCATTTTTACTTTTTTTCTTCCATTGGTATCGTCATGACTTTCTGTGCAGTTTTTCCAAGCCTGGTTGTTTCTGCTGAATCCCAAGTGTCCCATTGAATAAGGTGGAGTCCAACTGCATCATTACACCTAAAAACAGAAGTATGTCTGCCCTCGTGTTGGCAAAGATGGCTTATATGTTTTTGTGTATGTGTGTGTGCTTGTAGCTTTGTCAGTGGAAGACAAGACAGATGGATAGGTACTGGAGGTCAGCCACCATTATCCCACCAATATCACCTGCCTGTGCTGGTCCATGATGATGTGGTGTACCTGTCAGCTGTTATCTCATCATCCTAACAACTGGACTGAATGTCTCCAGATTCTATCAGCAGGAGACAGTTCCCATCGCAACCAAAATTCTTATCTCTAACTTCTTTTTTTGCTGAGATTAGTACTGGTTTTCTGTGAAAAAAAAGATATTATGCGGGTGAGCTATACTGTACAGTATTTATACTTAAAAGGTATAGCACATGCATAACAAACAAGCCACTATAGAAACGTACACAAGCACACACACTGTTGCTTCCTATTCTATATTTTTCTTCAAACCTTTCAGATGACCCAACCGAGCTCAAGTTCAACAGGAAGTGGAGATCTCTGAACTCTGTTCATTTGAAGACTGGGGTTTCCCTAGTAACCAGAAGGACAAATACATGTATATGGACACGTACAGGTTTGTATGTGTGTGCTTGTATGCATGCAGTTTGTGTGTGCATTTCTTTATGGCAGAGATTACAGGCAATATTGAATTTACAACAATTGTATTTGTGGTATGTTTGTGTGTATTTATGAATGTGCACTATGCGTGCCTAAGTGTCTGAGCAGGTAGAAGTGGGGGAGGAACATTATGAGCCGTCAAAGAGTGACAGTGATGTTGCCGTGGAGATGATGAAAGGAGGAATAATATAAAGAACTGAAAGAAGCTGGGCTGCAATGCGTTTCATATCGTGGTACGTTTAAACCTTAACAGACCAGCAGATGATAGGTGAGTGAATACGTGGAATACTCATACAAACAATAGCAAAACAGTCAGACCCTATATTTTTGTCATTTTCTATTAACCCTCCAGATGGTCCTGCCTTTTCTAGTCACCTGATCTTTGCTCCTTCGTTGCACACCTGTCCCTCATTAGGTCTCAGTGAGCAGATCAGTTATTCTCTCATTCATCACATTGTCAGCGTGCTCCAGATATTTCTACCTGTCTGTTCTCTGTTATATAATCTCGCCTGCTGCCATTCTCTATTTGGACTGCCTCCATGTTGCCAAACAGTAAGACTCAGACCACAATTTCAATGAAAGTGCATGTTTGCATTTAGGATCCTGCTCTATAACAGTTAGACTTTTATACTTCCTCATAAATTTTTTGGTGAAGCCAGGTCATGCTGCACAATTAGTTCCGGGGAGGTGACAGCAAATGTAGGGAGGGTGAGAGGAGAGCCACACCACTTCACTACCTTTGGTGCTTGATTACAACTTGTGAATCTTTTTTTTTTGTCAGTGCCTAAACTTTTGGCCATGAATAAACATCAACACTTTGGCATCTTACAGTACATTAGTGATGTGTGTGGTTTTCAGTTCTGCCTGATTTGGCTGTCAAAATAGTTGTGAAAGCACATCATCACCCTTCACTTATTTTCTGCCAACCCCTCAGTTAACAGTCACCTACATAGACATTTTCATTTACAGTAAAGTATACACTTGCATAGGGCTTGAGGCAGACAATAAATAGTTTAGGACTAGAGCAATATACTTTCAGTCTTTTCTGTTCCATTAACTCAGTCCATTAGAAACTTTATTGGGTTAGTGCGATCTTTGACATACATGCACAATCATAGAAGTAATGATGATATTCCATTAGTGATACGGGACAAAATTATTAATGTGTGGTATTATAGCAGATCAGGTTACAGGCTTTTAAATGTATGCATTTTTGTGTAGTCAGCTTCCTGGGCATTAAAAATCTAACACACCCTGACTGTACTGCAGTCCTTTTATCTTTTTAGAAATCAATGAATGTTTTATATCTTTTTTTTTGGCAGGCCCTAGAATGGTTTGGCAGGACACAAAAAGTTATAGTATATATATATAGTAAAGTGGACTGTTCATATATTTCCATCTTGGCAGTTTAAGGAAAGGGGATGGTCATTCCTAAGCTAGGAAGAGCTGATACACTAAATCTGCTACACATATGCTCTCCAGGGATCTGAAGGTTGCACACAGTTGAATTCATTCCTTTTTCTTTTAAAGTAATATGTGAAAATAATTCGTGACATCAACTGTTTTAAGTGTGTGTGTTGGGGACACAGGACCAGTACAATGTTAGCTCCATAGTAGGATTGGCCGCTCACCCTCCCCTCAGGCTGTGTACAGGGGATGTGCCTGTATACCAGTGTGTGTATGAAGAGAGCAGGGGTTGTTAATTGACCTATTTTCAGGCTGTTCAGTTGAATCGAGATGAAGGAAGAGACGATGGGGTTTTTAACAATGCCACAGGGGAACTGTGCTGTGCTTCCTCTCCTGACAGGATTTCTCCTGTTGCCTTGTCCAGTGACATAACTCGGCTAACTGTAAGTCACCTACATACTCAAAACCAATCCCTGAGTCCCATTTATAAGTTTAATTCCCAGTACATACTTTCTTTTATCCTCTTTCTTTCTAGGCCTCTGGGTCTGAAGCAGTGGCTTCTGCCAGTGTCACACTACACTGTATATATGGCATGTCCCAAGTCATGGATGTGGAAAAGCGAAAGGTGGAGACAAGTCAGCCCAATTAGAGCCCAGGAGTGGTAAGCAGCAAGCCAGCGGTTTTTCTTGTCTGGCTCCTACTATGCAGGTGGAACTCATCTATGTGGTTCAAGTCAAATGAGTTATTTTTAGCACCATAGCCTGGCTCTTGTCTCTTGACATTTTTGCCCTGGGTTTTATTATATTAACATTATAAATGTGTGTTTGTCCAACAGATGGTATTTGTCAGTGTTAAAACTCCTAACAATCAGCAATTAAAGGACAAGAGGCAGAAAGTGGTCAGAAGCTCCCTGGTTCTTTAGCTCTGTCTCTCCTCCCCCTCTGTTCTGCCCAAACCCTGCTTCTGTCCCAGTACCCCACAAATATGGGAAGTTTCTTCAATCAGTTTAAAATTTTCTCTGTTCTTTTTTCTCTTGCCTCCCTGTGTGTAGGATAGTGTTGTTCCTTCTCCTGCTTATCACACCGATACACTGAAATGTGCACATACAAGCACACACACAAACACACATGCAGGATTACATTAGAATTTCATATTCTTTGAGCACACCAGCTCCTTCCTATCTCTCCCCAGCCACTTGCCTGTAAAGTGATGTTGGTTTCTATAGCAACCATCTGTCTGTATCAAAAGGGAGCTTCCTTACAAACAGCAAAGGATGCCGAGCAAGGGGAATCACAAGAACAACACACAAATGCATTTGTGAAACTGTTGATTAGCAATCAGCGTGTTCTTCACACAACTGTTTATTTTTAATGAGCTCAGAGAAACCTGTTAATTGGGTAATTCCAGCAGGAAAATGCTTGAGTATATTACAAATTGGACATTCATTTCAAATAGATTTTGAGGCTCATTAAAATATTTGAATGTAAATCCCTAGAGATTTGTTTTTAAAAAATGTATACTATACCGAAGTGTGATAGAATCAGTTACTGTTATTTGGTTTGAATGTAGGTTACACTTAATTCTGTAGTGATTTACTCAAACATTTTACAGTTTGTGCATCATTTTTAGCATAATACAGTTCACTGTAGTGTGTGCAGTCTTTAGTACAATAATTTCATAATTAAAAGTATATTTGATTCTTGATAAACACAAATAACGTCATCTGAGTCACACGAATAGAAATGGTGTTGGTCCTTTTGCATTTTTGTGGAGAGTTTTTATGTTTCCTGACATGTTTGTGTGTGGCTCTCTGTGCTGCTCTGGCTCTGGCTTTTTCACTTCCCAGAAAAATGTAGGTCAGGTGGATGGGAGACTGTAAATTGCCTCTTGTCAGTGTGTTCCCTGTCTTTCAACAAAATGTGTGCGCAGATGGATTATATATCTAGGATCTATGTATTTTGCTCCTCAATGGACAAATAGAATCAATGGGTGACGAACTGAATGAATGAAACTAAATGGAACATTTTTATCAGCCCTGTGTACTGTAGTAGAACTGCAATTTAAAGAATTATGTCTTGTGCACAATAGTCTAGAACATATCCTTTATACATTTCTACTCCAATACAGAATTTATTTACTTGTTTTTTGTTTAAACTACCATGTTCAGACTGCAGAACTTTCCGAATGGGAAATAATCTATTTGTTGCCTGTGTGTAAACACATTTGTTAACAACTTGGAGGACCAAAATAACTGAATGGCATCTGGCAAGTGGTTATATATTTACATTTTCTGAGCCTGTCTGCGATGCAAACTATTGACAACAGTCTTAGCATATTATCTGTCTCCTCCAGTAGCAGCTAGCCTTCAATTAGCACAAAGCAGTGTGCTCAAATATTCTGAGTGTTTGTAACAGCCTGCATTTACATCTTCTGTCTGCCACCATGTTTTGTCCTTCCAGATCATTCTATTCACTTCTTTGCTAAATAATGAACACATATTTTGATACCTTTGTGTCATTATGTCCAGTAAATAATTAAATGTGTACATCTTCACCCTCATTTAGTTTTTTAGTTTTAGTCTTAGTCTTTTTTCTCCTCCGTGATGTGTACTAAGAGTTGTAGAGCTCTAGGGTGTGACCAGAAGGTGGTGCAGTTTGACAACCACACTTCTTTCTCAGTGATTCCTCAAACGCCTCTTCATCTCCCTAAATGTTCTTTCACACATTGTGCTGGCAGACACACTCACAGCGCGCGCGACTATTTTAGCTGCATGGTCAGAATAATTAATGCAGGAAATGATCACAGACACAGGAATGATTAATTTCAAGCTGTGACAAACTGACATGACAGATTGTTTTTGCCAGATCGCTAGGCTTTTAATGCTCACGGCCATTCAGGGGTAGCATCCATCACAGTGTGACCCTCATTTCTGCAAATTCCTCTGTGTGTGTGTGTGTGTGTGTGTCCCTGTCTCTTTCTCTGTGTGTGCACATATGTATATACATGTAAAATGTGCTCACAGCCCAAATTTCAGTGTGTGTTGCTTTAAGTTTATGTTTACTAATTTATCAACTTTGACTGTGGAGCTCAGGGGCCACTACTCTGCCTGCCTCTGTGACAGGAATGCAGCAGAGTGAAAACACTGTAACTTATGAGGCACTCACTCTTACACTCATATCATAGTCTTCTGACTACATGTCCAACCAAAGTATCATTTTTTGTTGGTTTATCCTTCAGTGTCTTACTTTAGTAGATCGGTTTAAACTCATTTTCATACAGATTCCTTATGCAATAAGACACTGTTCAACTGTATATGGTAAACAAGACCCTGTCATGTAACAAAGACAGCTCAGAAGAGTCAGGAGTAGGGACAGTGGGGAGATAATGCAAATAACCTGCTTATTGTGCTACACATCACCCAGAGTCACCAATGTCATCACTCAAGCTCTCAAAAAGTGTGCTGTAAATTGTGTTTTTCCAATCAAATTACCATCTGCATTATTTTAATACTCCAGTCACCACCAGTCCCCAAGAGCCACTGCACTGCTTGTTTTCCAACTATCCCTGCACATGCACCTTCTGAGTGGCTGAACACAAACAATCTAGGTAATTAGCAAGGTGTAGGGTTGGGATAGCCAGAACAAGAAGAAGCAGAACAGCGGCTCTCAATGACCAGTGTTAGCTACCCCTGTTTTAATACATTCTTAGATTCTTAATATTCAGATTGAATACCGTTAGATTTTTTTGGATGGGCATGTGTTTGTAAATGTGTATGTGTAAGGCATACAGGCAAAAGAGTGAGTAAAGATGAGTCCTAAGTTTTATTTTACGTTTTATGACCATAAACATAAGCTTGAAGTGTCCTTGGTCGCTTCAGGTTGGGACACTCCATCACTTTCTGTACCTGTGGATGAAATAAGGAAAGGTTTTCATCAAGGGTACTGGGAATTCTAGCAATGGAAGATACATTTTACCCAGAAATCAAGAGTCTGTTTGTCACAACTACTGTGTGCTGTTGTCTTGTACCAGAGATGCCATCTGCCCTGTGCACCATGCTCTGTGTCAGTGTGTGACAGGACATGGCTTGGCACTGTGGATTCCCGGAGGTTGCTGCTAAGTGGACCAGACACTGGTTTGTCTTCACCGGAGGTCGTTGCCATGGAGATGTGTAGGGTCAGCCAGACCCCTGCTCATCAGTGTTCAGGTCAGTTAATTGTGCGTTGGGTACTAATGATGTGTGATGACCCTGGCCTTTGTGAAGGAGAACCTCAAACAAGAAAATGCTGTTTGTGTTTGCGTAGATGAACCTTCTGTTGTGGTTCAGTGTTTCATCACTGTACAGCGTGGGAGGGCCGAGTCAGCCTGTCTTCTCTTTGTCATGAGGTGCTGTTCTGTGACAACCTTGGACATGAGTTTCACATTCTTACACACACACACAGCCTTGTCTCACTATAATATACTCATTGACATAATGCATTCCCTAGCCCCCTTTCCTAACCACCAAAACTGAATACCTAACCCTAACTATAGCCTGATTCTAGCCTTAACTCCAGAAAACACTCTTTGAACTTGTGAGGACTAGCTAAAATGTCCTCACAACAATAGCATTTGAACAAAATCTGTCTACACAGAGAAATTAAGACACTCCACACCCCTTTCTGTACTGTCTTGAAATCTCTACAAAGTTTTTGGTTCTTTTCTTCTGTCTTTCTCCCCAGTCTTCTGTCTTATCACTTATTTATTCTACAGTGTTTGTCTTGCCAGATTTAAAGCTGGGTTGTGAATGCAAACTGCTCAGATCAATATTATAAAAACTCATTTGGCCATGTCTCAGAATTATCTTTTTGCCCTTTGCAATCGATCCTCCTGTCACATTCTCCTGTCTTCCTCCCACTCAGAGATGACCTGGCACTGATGACTTCAGACATTCACAGACATTTGGTGTCTGGACTTTTGGTGCCAGTAACCCCACAGCCTCTCCTTTACTGACTACACTCTTATCAATGTCCTTCCTATCTTTCTCTGGCCAGAGGGTGCACTGCAAATCAAATACTTCTCGTCAGTGGGGTGTTTTGGATCAGCCCAAAAGCTTTATAGAACATAGTCTAGAACATATTCTAAAGACTAGAGGAACTGTATCTCCAGGGTGGAAGCCTCTTCTATCACCAGAATAAATGTTGGACCAGAGACCTTAACTCTGATCCTAAGGAATTCAGCACCAACCTGAAACACTGAAAAAACAAAGGTCAGTACACACACATCACATTTTATCACAAGCGTTAAACTAAAGCAAGCAAGGATCAACAAGCTTTCCTCTTCCTTTTGTTCTTAGTGTGTGTATGTCTGCTTCATTCACCTTTTCAGGGAAAGCTACACAGGCACCCTAAGATGTTGAACTGTAGCACCACCTACCTTCAACTTAACATTTTACAGTTAGTGCTGAAAATATCACCCAACTATTATCATGAAATCTCCATACTGTCAGTGCAAAAAAAAAGTGCAACTTTTTCTTTTGGCTGGGTGAGTCCCAGGGTCGTGGCTTGTCTCAAGTGTCCCAGAGATGCTGCCCTACCTGCAGGTGTTCCACTGCTTTGCCCAGTTCTGTCCCCACCTGGCTCTCAGCCCAGAGCTAAGCTTAATGTGATGGCCACCAAGGACGTGCTCTCATCTCTCAAGGTGTATTACACTCAAACATACACAGTTTTTATATAGCATGTTAAAATTCTTAATGACCCATATTTGATGAGATTTCCTTGTTTTGTAGGTTACACATTTAACTAGATGTTTTTACAAAACTTAGCATTATGTCATTGTCATTAGTTTTACCAGCGTACGTGTTCTTCACCAATACCTTAATACCAGTTTGTTCAAAACCAGTGCTTAAGTAGCTTAAGAATTTTTTATGACAAGAAAATAATTAAATTTAATAATTGATATTTATGGATCCCCTTTGGGAAAGTGCCCCCTTTTGGTGCCAAGGGTTCAGGGTATTGGTGGCTTCTCCAAGGACACCTTCACACGTAGCCTACCAGGACTGGGAATCAAACCACTTACCCTCAGGTTTTCAGGACACCTGCTATACCCACTGAGCTATCATGCAGCCCTTAACCAGTGACACTGGTGATAACTATGATAATATGGTTACATTAAACACATTTGTTCTGAGTAACATGAGTAAGAAATTATAATTTAAAAAATTGAGTGACTGCAGGTAGTGCACAGATTTCAGTTCATGTATGACACATTTCTGGGCTACCTGCTTTTAAATTACATAGATGTGACCATAGCAGCGATGCCATACAACTGTTTTATCCAGATACTTGTTAGAAAACCCCTCTATAATACAGTCTGCCTTCAACTTTGTGGACAGGGCTCAGACTTCATCTCCACTCTACCTGTTATTACATCCAGTAGGCAGCCATCAAAACAGCCAGTGATATTACTGAGCGCCAGATAGCTACAGGTCAGATTCAGAGGGGCTCACACTACTGGAATTATCTTCTTACAGTATTAACAGGCAATGACAGCTCATCAATACTGTGTCCAGATCAACTTCTCATTGTGGTAATTGCTGATTTTGTGCTGGTGACTATCAACTCTGTTGTTAATGGCAAATCTGCTATTTAAGACTCGGCTTATAGTGTAAATACTATTTTTTTAAATTATACAATGAACAAGATTATATTTGACTGAGGTGACAAAATTCTAGTAAAACCTAGAATTGAAGTCATATAACAAGTGGTGGTTGTATAAAAATACCAATTGTAACTGCTCATCTCCTGAAACACAGTATCAAGGAATGCTGTGGAGAGTGCAGAGTGAAAAATGTGCAATGACATTTTTATCCTGTATTAGTCATTCAGTAACTTGGGAGGCACACAGAATCGCATTTCCCATGATTTTATTTGAAAGCCGTGCCAATACACAAGCATGACACGACAAGTGTCACCATAGCAACAACAAAGTTATAATAGAAACCCTCTCCTGATTTAATGTCTTTGTGTACAACTCCATGCTGTCACATAGACTGTGCAAATGGCCCACAAATCTAAACAGTGGGTAAATTGTAGGTCACAAATCTTTTGATTCCTCTAGATAAACCATACTCTTCATCCCACATTTATCATTTTCTCAGGAAGCCTGCAAGCACATGTAAATTCACGGCCACAATGTTAAGTGTCATTTTAGTGTCACATCACTGTGTACTTTTGTGTTTCACAAGCTGCAGGAAACAGAAGCAAACCCAGTGATGACTTTCCCTGAATCAACACTTGTTTAGAGCGCGTCCTACACCGACGCCACTGGCTTTGGTGCAGATGACATCACTGTCCATCTAAAATTAAAATAGACTGTAGCGTTGACTTAGCAAATGCATATGTCTTAATATCTGAATTTATTATGAGCTTAAAACACAAATCAATTATGTAGAGTGGTGATTTTACACAGTAAAACTCATTGCCTTTATTGTATCTCCTTCCCTAGAACTGGTTCTGCAAGTTAGTCATATGTCTTTCTGTATATGTTTGTCCTTAATCATTGAAGGGTGAAACTCAAGCAAAACAAATGAAATTAATCCACACTTGTGTCAACGGCCCTGATCTTTACCAGCAGTTGTTTGTTTTTTTTCAAATGATCCTGAGCTGAAGCCCAACTGGTTCGCAAACATGCAAGATTATTTTACCAAAACACATCCTTAAGTTTATTAATAGAGGAGAATTAGCAGATGTGGTGTGTGGAGTCTATTCAAGGCATTTCTGTGCATATTCTGTAGAAAGACTTATTACATCATTTGCATTCCTGCTTTGCTGCATCAGCTCCACGACTGTTCAACTTCTGTTCTTCTCAGCTCTGTGCAACCACATCTGGTCAAACTAGTGCTGTTTCCTCCTGAATGAGCATCCTGTGGAACGATAGGGAAACAATGCAGTTAATTATTAAGTTAGTTAAACGCTCTCTGAAATAAAACTTTTTCTTGGCTGTTTTGGAAGAATGATATTCCCTTAGTTTGTCAGTTTTATGATTTAATACATTTAACGTAACTTTAGTTTCATTACTGCATCTGAAGTATTTTGTATTTAAAATAATTGTGTACCCTAAAAATTTTTTAAATAATTTCTTAAAACCCAAAGATAATCAGGTTTTAAAATTTAAGAAGTTGCAACCAGCAGCCTGACTTTCTGTACTTGTAAGAAAACGGTAAAATTAAAATTTCCTCCTGCCTTTTCAAAGACTGAATCACCTTTGAACAAGTGTGATTTCAGTGCCAAGGGTTAGAAGCTGCACACAGCAACTCGAAGCAGAGGACTTCAAGGAGCCTTGGTTACCACGGCAGCACAGCACAGGACAGAGTGAGTGGGACGGTGAGAGTAAAAACAAACCTTGACCTTAAGCTTTATCAATTCATCAATCTACTGTATCCAGTATCATCACTTCTTTAGTGTACTCTGCCTGGTGATGTAACTGTGATTCATCTTTTGTCAGAACTTTTATCAGATGTAAAAGACGAATTATTCACCTGAACCTGTTGACTGAAAACGTGCAGAGGAATGAGGGGGAAAATTTTTGATATTTGTGCTTGCAGGTGTGTAGAAAAGGATCAGTGAAGATGAATTTCTGTCACAACCACAAGAGCCACTGTATGCCTTAGTAGACACCCTGTTCATGAAGAATGCAATGAAAGGCCAACACAAAGGCAAATTTCTGGGTGTAAGTTAGAGATGTAAAATTACAGCTTTGGTTTAAAACTCCATAATGTTAGTGACATTATCTATTGTATGTCTCTTGTATGCATGTTTCAGATCAAAGAAGTGGTCTTTAGTATTGCTGTTGGTTCTAACGGTGTCCTGTACCTTCTGTCAGACGAGCTTTCCCTCCTGTAGGCTGGCAGAGGACCGTGGAACAGCCGACACACAGCACTACAGTCTGTGCGTGACTGAACACTGTTGTAATCTTGTAGCAACCTGCAAAACACACATACACCTAAATCATTTGATGGGATAAAGCAAAACTGCTACCGAAACTAGCAGCTGCTAAACGCTTCACGACCATTTAATAATCAGATGCTTTCTTGGTTTTGTCCTTGCAGCTGTTTGTGTGAAGGAGTCATTTGAAGCTCATTTCACCAACAACCACAAGAGTCACTGTATGCCTTATTTGACACCCCGATCACCACAGGAATAATGAAAGGGCAACACATAAAGGCACATATTTAATTTACTTTAACTATTTAATACTTTAAAAAGAAAACTACTGAAGTATGAAAGTATTGTATTTAAATTGGCATAACTATTGAAATTTAATTATTACTCAATGTACTGGTTATAGATACTTTAAAGCTGCAACTAGTGTTTAATGTAAGTGCTTATTGTAATTAAATGTATTTCTTATATAACAAATAATGAGTCACAATCCTAAAATACTTAATATTGTGCCTTAAACTCTGAAATACTAACAGCTTAGCTCTTATACAAAGAGAAATTTATATTATATACATCACTTAGAATTGCAATCAAGCACAGTACTCATGTACATGTACTTATACTTCAGTTCTTTTCTTCATTAGATAAAGATTATTGTCTCAGTCTGAGGGTTTGATCAAGCTGCCACATAAACAAACTGACCTGGACATTTGACATCCATAAAATATGAATTTGGACTCTGAACAAGGCGTTTTTTCTTGTGTCGCCTCTTCTCCTCCTCAGGAGTCGGGTGCAACAGATCCTTTGCGAGCTGAAAGGAAATAAACAGTTTAGCTAAATATCAAGATAAAGACTTAAATGTATCTAGATTAAGCAGAAAGTCTGGAAGTTAGTGTCATGAAAATACATTTCTGTCAAATATAACCAACTTTACAACTTAATAACAGGAAGGCAGAGGTGGAGATTTCGTCACGTATCATCAGCTATAATATAACAAAGAGCATTAATATGTAAAGAAAATAACGTAAAACCCATGAGAAACAAAATAAATCTGTATTTTACACCAGTCACAGTGATGACATTCAGATTACATAAGTCATATCTCTTATTAGGTTGTTTTTCTGTCTTAAGGAAACAACATGTGACTGGAGGAGAGGGAGGGAAACGTGCTCACATCTAAAACCATCGCAGCAAATAATCACACTTAACAAACAGATTATATAAACGACGTTTAACTCAAATCGTGAAGCCGATTTTAAATTCACTAAATCTGTTGGGTTTTTTTATAACCTGACATTAAATAATCTGTATGACAGAGCAGCGTGGGCTGCTTTGTCGGAGCGTTACACGTGTTTCGCCATATTGTCTCCGTTTTTTTTCCATTTTTACACTTTAATTACAACATCACCAAACACCAACTCCAGCAGAAACCTAATATAACTCGTCCTACATCTGTCTAATATACTTTTAACGAGTGATGGCAGATTTAAAACAGATAAAACCGAGATGTTACTTACAGGCATGTCTGCGTGTCTGAGCAGTCACTCTAATAATAAAAAAAAAAAAAAGGTCTCTATCGACACCGGAAATAGTTTAGTGACTGACCCCAGGAAGAAAATCTTTTTTTTAATGTCTGCTGTATCTAACAAACCTTATAGATAATAATTATTATAACCTCCTATGGACTGTAAATAGAAATAAAATTTTCATGCTAAAGAGCTCATTATTTCAGTTTTTGATTACACAGCATCAAATGTAACTTTTAAATATTTTTACAGTTAATTCATTTTATTTCAAGAAATTTCAATTTCAAGAAATATGTAAATTATTTCACACACACCTTTTTAATTTGACAAATATGACCCTCTTTAATCAGTGACAGTAGGCTACTTATAATGCATAATATTTATTTTATTGTGAATTGTTCCGAAGTTTTACATGAAAAATAACAAGAGCTGTTCTGTTATTCTTGGACTCTCTTTCTGGTCACACGTTGCCATCCAGTGCTCACTGTGTGTGTCTGCAGGTCTGAGCCACTTCCCATCAACCACTCTCATACTACGTAGCCTGTCAGCGGATCTGATCTGGGGTCTGAGCCGAAGCAAGTTTTTTCTTTTTTTTGGAGACAGAAAAAAAAACACACGTAGGCACTGCGGTGTGTTTGTAAACGGAGTCGTGTTGATTCGTGGATTACGGGAAAATGAATGTTGAATAGTTTGGGCGATGAACGCGTTTTAGAAGTAGAGAGATCAACTTTGGATGGAGCGGAGCTTAAATCTTTATCCAGCGCAGTCCAAACAGAGGCACGGAGGGGGATCGGAATCTACCGGTGACAACTCTTTGGGGAAAAACACAGAAAAGTGGATCCAGTCGTTACAAGGAGCAACATTTCTTTAAAAGGTCTCATTCACAAGAAAGAAAATCTAAAAAAAAAACCAACCAAAGCCTGAAGTCGATGCAGGATTTTCACTTTTGAAGAACAGCTCCAACCATGGCGAAAAAGTATGATTTTCTTTACAAACTGTTGCTCATCGGGGACAGTGGAGTGGGCAAAACATGTCTGATCATTCGTTTTGCTGAGGACAATTTCAACTCCACATACATTTCTACCATTGGTATGTTGTCACTGTAATCTTAAAACCTAACGACATTTCTGCACCAGCTTGGAAATGCGTAAGAGGAATGTTTCCTGGATGCTGACATTTCATTCTTCCCCTGTTCTTCCCAACTGTCTGGAAGTTGAGTCACGGCAACTGGACTTCTTCACTAGGCCTCCAAGTAGCTTCTTAAAGACTGAAGAAGCAGTGAAAAGTTTCGACCTAACAGGAAAGACGTCCAGTTGCAATGACTCAACTTACACATAACTTCACCTAAATGAATCTTCACCAACGTACTGTACAAACTGGTTTCTCAGACTGCATTCATGTCTCAACTAGCCCGTGTTCTTTCATTTCATTTTCTTTTCTCACTGTCTCTTATCATTCTAATTTCTTTCTTCTTCTTTTTTTCTGAATGTGTGCACAGTCTTTTCCCTGACCCTCTCCCCCATCTCTCCCTCAGATCTCATTCCTCTCACTTGGATCTCAGAAGGTCCACCCACCCTCATTCCTATCTCTTTTACCATCTCTACGTTCCCAGAAGAATGGTTGGCTTTCAGGCATGCACAGTTTTTTTGCACAGGACAGCCCCCTCCTCTTCCCCTCACTGTCTGTCTGTCGGTCAGCTTGTCCATCCAGCAGGAAAACCTTAAGTCACAGGCAGTTCTCTGTGCAGTCCTGAATGTCTTTCCTTCTCGTGCCCGAGATGGGAGTGCACTGTGGGGTCAGAATTGCAGTGGAAATGACCATGAATCAGTCTCCGCCTGTGTGAGGGTGACCTATATAGTCTGCAATGTGTGTGTGTGTGTGCCTGCTTGGGTGGGTGTGTTTCTAGTTCATATCTGAGGTATTTAACTCATTCTCTGTCCCCCTCCTCTTCCTCTCCGCTCTTTTCTGTCCTCTTGTTGTCTCTCAGGCATCGACTTTAAAGTAAAAACCATTGAAGTGGATGGAAAGAAAGTGAAACTACAAGTATGGTAAGAGATGGCAGTTTGTTTCTTGTCTGGAGATGCTTTGTTTGTTTTAAGCAAAGCACATAATAGGCTGAGTTATGTTTCTGTGTTTTCTGCCTGGTGCTGCTGTCTTATTTCCCTGAGAGCAAAGAGGAACCTCCCTCTTGTTCTCCAAATTAGGGCTTTATGACAGGGTTTACTGTCCAAGTCTCCATCACACATGCACCACAGAGTGCAACTTCATGTCTCATAACTCAGAGATTCAGTGTAAAAAAGCACAATAAATGCGTTGTAGTGCGTCTCCAAATTCAAATTTCTTCTCAACAGTGTTGTATTTGAAAGTCTTTGTGAGAAATCTACTCATCAGTGCACTTTTCTTTTTTACTTTAAATGTGTGCATCTCGTGCAGGGACACAGCAGGGCAGGAGAGGTTCAAGACCATTACTACAGCCTACTACAGAGGAGCCATGGTGAGCACAGAACACATCCAGAACAAACATCACCAGCTCTTTGCTTTGTATCTCTGACTAACTCCTAAACTTCTCTTTCTGTCTTTCTGGTCCCCTTTTCTCTGCATGTCAGGGCATCATCCTGGTGTATGACATCACAGACGAGAAGTCATTCGAGAACATTCAGAACTGGATGAAGAGCATCAAAGAAGTGAGACTGTTTCCACTCAGCCATGGCAAAATAACCGGGAAAGACTTAAAAGACATATTTAAGAAATAGTGCTTAGTCAGATGGATCCATATTAATCATGAGTTTGGGCCTTGACTCACTACAAGAACAAAGCTATTGGCAATAGAGTCATTTCACAGCTGGTGATTTTACAGCAAAGTTAGTTTAGAGAATCACACAAAACATATGAAAACACCTCCTTCAGTTTTTTTTTACTTAAGCACTAGCCCCAGGGACTCCAGCTTCCTCCCACAGCCCAAGACATGCATTTAAGTTAACTGGTGACTCTCCATTGCCCATAGGTTTGAATGATTGGCTGTCCAGGGTGTTCACTGCCTCTCGCACAATGGCAACTGGGATTTGCTCCAGCACCTCCATGACCCTATAAAAGCAGTTAGGATAATGGATGAATGAAATGCCTCAGAACCAGACTTTAGTTAAAAATATGTACGCTCCCATGAGCGTGATGTTGTCATTTCTTTTCAGTAGGACTTTAAAAACAAAGATATGAAAAACTAGTTTAATCTTTAATCATAAATGCATTTAATATTGTTTTTAGAACTGCAAAGTATTTAATGCAACTGTTATTTTTCAGAGACACAGGGACATAATATTAGAAACTTTTTAAAGTATTACTACATAAAAGATCAAAATAATGTTGGAATTAGACCAATGCATTTTGGCTCGTGGCCTTCATCAGAGTCTGTTTTCAAACAAATATCTTCACATAATCTCATGAAATGGAAACAAAATATGCAAAAGTCTGAAGAAATTCATGAAGCCATAATTGCTATAAATATAGACCCAGTATAATAATATATTGGTGCCCACCTAAAGATGGGTGACGAAACAAAGGAAAAGCCTGAATAAATACGAGGTAAAACATAAAAATGCAGGTGCTTACTACACATGTGCAATGCATGCTGCATAATGGCAAGTGACTCAACTGGCATCTAGGTGACAGTTCATAGTTGTGTCCTAGATGACAGAAGCTTCAGTCAAAAAGAACTGTCTGGTAATCTCAATAAGAACAGTGACTAATATATCTGCATTTAGATCTATCAGAAAGACATCAGTGGAGCGTCCCCAGTATGAGTCCAGCTAAAAACCTTTTCCTCATGTCAGACCCCGTCTCTTCTCCCACGTTTTCCTGTCTGCCTCTCCACTAATATTATCGCGTCATGCAGGCGGGTGCATTTGTGGAGTACACCAAGAGAACGGTACAGGCCTGAGTGCTTGACCACTACAGTGAGGGTCTGATGGCTGTCGTATGCTTTGGGGTAAATTTTGCTGATGTGATTTGGGTCCATTGTTTCTGTAGAGGGATTGCAAGTCAAAACAAAGTTGTTCTGAGTGAGCACCTTCATCCTATGATGAAACATTTTTATTCTGAATGGGCTGCTCTCTTTCAAGATGACAATGTGACAAGTCACTGATTAGTTTTGATGGGTATAAAAATGATGTGCTGTAACCTTCACAGTCACTAAATTTCAACCCAACTGAACACTTACAGTAGATTTTGGACTAATTTGTGTGACAGCCCTCCACCATTATCATCAAAACACATTTTTTAGAAGAATCGTGGCAGAGAGACCAGAGACTTGTAGAATCAATGCAAAGTTGAAGTAATGCTTTTAGTGAAAATGTGTCGTGCTTACATGCAGAGACCACTCTGCCCATCAAGTACCGATCATTCTGGACCTTCAGTGGTGACATCGGATTATTCTCTGTATTTTTGTCTGCTGCTAAACTAACACTCTTACCTCAGTACGCGTGAACTTAACTCACTATAACCAAATAATGGAATTCCCTGTTTTCCAGAATGCATCAGCTGGAGTCAGTCAGATGCTACTAGGGAATAAATGCGACATTGAGGCCAAGAGGAAAGTTTCCAAGGAGACCGGAGAAAAGGTGAAATGACCATGAACAGAAACATAATTGAAGCCTGCTTTTTGTATTTTTTTGATTTTAGTAAGGTCTTTCAGGAATGGTGTACAACTAATCAAAGGCTGAATTAAATTTTTATCAAATGACACAATAGATTAGTTTGTATAGTTTCTTACCTTTTAAATTTATAAGGGTGTGACTATTTGCTTAAGGGATTGATTGTGCCACACATGTTTTTTTAAGTACTAGCTTACTTTAGATAAGAACCAGGAAGTGATTATTACCCATATCCTGGCCTACAATAACCAGTTCTCTATCTGCTGTTCACAGTTGGCCAAAGATCATGGCATCAGATTCTTTGAAACCAGTGCAAAGTCCAGCATTAACGTTGAGGAGGTGAGGTGGAAGAAAACCACTGACTAATAAAACAGTGACTCTATCCTTCAATAAACATCCGCTTATCAACTTGTTTTGTTATGAGAGTAATGGTTACATGCTACAAAATCTTCAGAGGATCTGAATCTCTCTGTATTTCATTCAGTCTTTTCTGGCGTTGGCACGTGACATACTACAGAAAAGCAGCAGGAAACCAGTGAGTCAGAACAGACCTCTTTCACCAAATTCTTGGTTTATGTCATACTACAGATGTCTGTAATTCCTTTTCCCGTCTCTCCCGTTTACTTATTTGATAGGGCCCCACAGGTCGAGAGCTGAAAATCACCAGCGGTGCAGAGAAAAAATCCTCCAAGTGTGTTCTCCTCTAGACATGATGCCGACCAGCGCATGTTATCAACACAGGAACACGTCAGTATTACTGCAGAGAAATACGGCACAGCATGTTTTCTGTCTCCATCTGGTGGGCTCCAATAGCAAATACATTACATACAGGTTCAAAAGTATATATATTTTTTAATTGAAATACATTTTACAGGTTTTTGGAAAACACATTTTTGATTGAGATTGTACCTGTATTTCACATTGAAGATAATTTCGTCCACTGTTTAAAAACGAGTCCCGCCGTGTTTAGTACTACTTTCACCCTGTGAGCCCAACAACAGCATTGTTTAATTTTTAAAAAACTATGTAGCTATGTTTAAAAAATATTTTCTGCACTGGGTAGCTCTTTAATTTCCATTATTGTGCAGGGGTTGAATTTAGGAGTCGGTGGCAGACAAAGTGTTTTTGATCTACGTACAGTACATACAATTAACTTGTCTGAAAAACATTTCTCACTCAGTTCACGGGCCTAAATCAATATTTAATGGATTAAATATTGGTTGGCACTTTGTAAGTTCACTATTTCAATTGAAACTATTAAAACAGCACAGACAAGTTCACATTAACATTTTGTCAGAGTTTATATTTACATGTGATTACGGTTATGTTGTTATTATCCCATAACAATAGATAAGGTGTTTCAGTGGTGCACAGTATTATATTTGCAATAAACAGGCTGAGTAACACATGCGTTAATGTTAAACACCCTGATTCTATAACATGGAAATTTCCTGGTTACATCCTATGAGAAATTGAAAACAAGCACTTTGTGTTAATGAATTAAACATGTGTATTTTGATTGTTTGTTCAAGCTGAAAGAAATGCTGGTTGGTAGCAAGTTGTGTATAATAGGTGAATGGATTGAGAATGTGTTAGACAGGAAGAGAGATAGGTGCAATATGAGAAGATGAGTGGAGAGATGAAAGAATGATGGATAAAGTAAGTGAATAGACAGGATGTGAGAGCCTGGGAAGTAGCAGCGCTCCCATGTCCCTCATTGTGAATTGATTTAGTGAGTCTTGCCTCTTATCTGAAGTGCCTGATAAATGTCATGCTAAACACTACCATGATTTATCTACATCAGACAGCGTCCCTGTTCAAGGAGGTTCAAACTTTTAGGTCTTTCTAGTAACTGTGATTACAGGTGCTCATCTGATCACAAGATTTTTTTTTTTATCCTGCACACATACACGGTATTTCCTTTATCTAGTTGTAGTTGTTTTTGTTTCTATTTTTTCATTTGTTTCTTTCACATTCTCTCTTCTTAGACCTGCCACAAGACTTTGTATGTAGTTCACACACCTGCCGCTTGCTCATTAAAAATATATAAACAGTACATATAATATGTGTGTTGTCATTTGTCACAATCAAAGTATTTTGTTTGCAGTGATATTGTGTTTTTTTAGAAATTTTTTTTTTATGTAGCCCAACCCTGCAAAAAACAGCTGTTCAGCATATGACATGGAAAACTAATAAATTGTTTTACAGGTCATTTACACTCAGCTGGCTATTCAGCAGAACTAGTTAAGAGAGGTGTTGATTGAACTGTATGATCAATTGGAAGTTTCTGTTCCTGGTACATGGGGATGGATTTCTTAGTTCATAATATTGTATCTGCAAAAGCTATAGCTTATTGTCAGCTATAAATATTAATAAAGCTTTACAGTAATCCATCCATTTATAAAGCGAAACCAGATTGTAGGTTAGACCAGGCACCTGTGGGACACTCGTTCCCACTGGTGGGACCTATAGTAGCCTTCTTTGTAACTACTGTCCTCCTAGTTCAGTATCACTAATACTTGCTGCAGCAACAGAAGCTGGAGCCTGTCGCTAAGCAACCGCCCCTCCTTCCCAGCATCAGCACCACGGCGGTGTGCGCGCGCTCTGCCGCATCTTGCCTACACGCTCTGCGTGCCTTGTCATCACGTAGGGTTTAGGTTTGCAAACACGATCCGTTGCTCTCCCAGTGTCAGAGCTCTGCTGAAGAACAGAGGAAAGACGCGAGGACAGCAGAGGGAGGGGCAATTAAAGAGAGGAAATAAAACTAAGTTTGGCTTAAGTATGTTACTCGCTTATCCAGGATATAGGTAAGGTACAGGCTATGTTGTTATGTTCGTGTGACGTCTGGTGGGAGGCAGTGAGGTAAACGTCCGGGATACACACACACACACACAAACACACGGTCTGAACGCGATGCCCGCGTGACTGCAGGGAGGAGAGAGCGGCGGAGGAGGAGGAGGAAGAGGAGGAAGAGGGGGGCCTAGGTGCGTGTGGACCACCGCAAAAACCCTGTAGTGGAGTTGTCAAATATCGAAACCTGCGAAGAAAGATTCATCCCACCCCAAATGCCATCTCTGGTTCAGTTTGAAAATCCAGGGACGTATTTATTTCCTGTTCTTGTTGAGGTAATTAGTCTCGCTTCCCGAAGAAACCGATGTGATCTTGGGGCTTTGATCTCTACACCGTCTTTTCTATGGACGAGGACCTAACATAAGGTCGCGGGAGGGGAGCGCGCATGTGGACCTCCTGAGTGGACTAACCGGGTCATGTCATCGCTGCTGGGGGTGAAGCATCGAGAGATCAGCTGTTTTCTTGGGATGCTTAAGAATTTGCGGCCTGCTCGCTTCTCCAGTTACCGCAATGCCACGGGCTACAAAAGGGAAAAGTGCTAGGCAGATGGAGAGGAGGAAAAAGCAAATGAGTACTACAATATTGTAACAAAAAACTAGTACCAAGTGTGTGCTGGCGTATAATCAAAGAATGACTAGGCATGGTATAGACTGTTCTCTGTCGGCTGTAGTAGCCTGGAAACTGCACTGGATGTAAGAGACACTGTACTGACTGAAGCGATCATGGCTGAAGTATCATGGCTGTAATGTCAAATGAGGAGAGTACGGTGGCTGTGAGTGTGTAGTGGCTGCTTATTTCTCAACTTTCTGCTGACAAAGTTCTTGGACTCACTGATTGGACTGTAGTGTGCACCGCAGGGCATTGCGCAGCACCTATGGCACCTGCCAGTGGTGAGCTTGGTGCATAATTGTGACAAAGTGGAGCTCTGATGCCAGCATTTATGTCTTTCCCTGTTTTACTCTCCTGTGCTTCTACCTGTACAGCTGATCTTTGTTTTATAAACCCAGAGGAAATCACAAACAGATAAACCTAACATGCCTTCACCATCAGACTCCAGCAGCGTGGCTTCAGCCTCAGGGTCTCGAGGGTGGTCGGATAGCCGCAGGGGCCTGTCTGGCCGGGGACCCGGTGGTGCACGTCTGCTCCTGTACCTGGGGCTGTGCCACCTGGGTCTGGGGGCCATGGTACTGGCCTTCTCTTTCACCAGCATGGCCTTCACTTCCTCAGCCCGCGTGAGGCAGTCTTGTCCTTTTTGGGCCGGGTTCTTTGTAAGTGTAAAGCATTAAGAATCAAACAAGAGATCTTAAAAAGTGTATTCTAATGTGTTTGTGTTTGTGTTGTCTAATGTCTGCATATAGGTGGTGGCATCAGGAATAGTTGGGATCATCTCATGGAGGAGACCTCTGACATTGGTGGTATGTATATTTCCATCTGATAAAAAGAGTATTCAGGTTTCTAAGCTGGAAGCTAATCCAGATGGAGAAATGTACATGTTTGAATTTTTTATTGTTTTGAGCACTTTAAGCACCTTTCATCTGTCTTGGTTTGAAAGCTATGGTTCAGAGTGTATTCTTGACCTTGGTAACAGCAGGTGTCTAGGCATCAAGATGGGCACATTTTTCATAAGTTTTAACACCTTGTACTAAACCGAACCTCGACTCTGTTCTCCTCCACAGGTGTCACTGTTCATGCTGCTGTCTGCAGTTTGTGTGATCCTCAGTCTGGCTGGTTCAATGCTTTCCTGTCAGAATGCACAGATGGTCAAGTCTATGATCACCTGCCAGGTACACAACATTTTGCAAGTGTTGTATTCTGCCTCGTGTTGAAATGCCCTTCTAGCCAGATGCACAGGGGAACGTGTCAGGAATAGTTTTAGGTTGGAGGAATATGTTTTTAGTGTCCAGATCAGTACTTCACATTAGTTCTCTCTGTATGGGAATGTGTGTAGGTGGAGAATGGTCTGTGCGTGTGCTGCGCGCCCACTCAATCCTGCTCTATCAATGAGGAGGAGACCCTGGTCCTATACCTGAACGCTGACTGTCACTCACTCAGACATCAGCTGAAGGTGGGTGGAATTTATGGTGTCTATACTTAAGTCTCTATTTCAACATAAAATGTAGCCTACATTTTTTTATGACTACAATGCAAATAAATACCCATGGGCTGTAGGATTGTAATTTGTCATTTCTTGGTAGGATCTTTTGTTCAGTGCTTGTGGTCTCAGTATTCTCTCCACCATCATCTGTACTCTGTCCACTGTGACCTGCAGTATCCACATTTTCTCCCTGGACCTTGTGCACCTGGTAAGACACAGCACATTCTACATTTACTAGACTGTTTCTTTAAAATGTGTACTCTGCAAATCAGTTGTACTGCTGCCTCAGGGGATTAGGGGTTACATTATAAAAACACCTTGTCCTAAAGTTATAGCCTAAAGCTCTATTTGTTCTATGTAAAAACATGTTTCCTACTCTCACTGCTTAGCTGGCCCCACATCGTTCTCGTTCAGTCAACCCAGAATGTACCACTCCTCAGGACGCCTTCCTAACCAACATCATGGACTTTGAGGAGTTTGTCCCACCCATCCCTCCACCCCCATACTATCCTCCTGAGTACACATGCAGCTCTGAGACAGATGCTCAGAGGTAGGCCTGCCACCCAAAGAGAAACTGGCATTCATACATAGTAGCACCATAGTGGAACACAGACACATTGGCCTGACTGTAAAATTATTGTTTGATGTTTTTGTATTAATGTCTAGCATCACCTATAATGGCTCGATGGAGAGTCCTGTTCCCCTGTACCCCACTGACTGTCCCCCTCCTTATGAAGCTGTGATGGGACAGAGAGCAGTCAGCCAAGTGAGCAGGTTCATGTACCTGTAATCAGTGTATGTTCGTTACATGTGTTGTACCTGGTGATGATGCTGATTCTTGTGTTTTGTGTTTGTTAAGGCAACAATGTTTGACCCCCATGGCACTGAGCTGTCTGGGGAGAGAGGAACTTCTACTGCCTTTAGTGGAGAAGGTGAGAAAACATTTGTTTAGGTTGAAAGGAGGAGCGACCTCCAAACAGTACCCCAAAATGTATCTATCACCATGGATACTGTACATTTCAGATAATTATTATTTAGATTTTATCTCCATAACAAGACGATTACAATTTTATTTTTACTAGTTTCCATGGACAGTGGGTCTCTGTTGATGTCAGAGATTGTGGACATCCCTGATGATTCCTCCCCTTCTGAGGACTCCTGTCTGATGGAGGTTGGGCTAAGGAGCCAGGGAGAGAGGAGCAATAGGACCAGTGTTGAATGTGGAGACGGAGGGGACTACATAATCTTCCATGGTTCTCAGTCTCAGACACCAGAGAGCCCTTTGGCAGGAGGACCAAGGGCCAGGTGTTACCTCAGAGGAGAGAGGTCCAATTCCTGCTCTTCACCCAGCACAGCCACCACCACATACAAGTGAAGACTTTTAATAATTGATTATGTAGATAAATGTTTTTCAACTACAGAAATCTTGAGATGTAAGGTTAAAATCCTAGGTTAACCCTGTAGCTAGCACAACCATACACAGAAATATTTTGTTGACCTTTCTCTTGGTTGTTCTCCAGGTCTCCAGTATTACATCACCAGGCCATGTTAGCTAGGAGCTGTTCCCAGCTGGAAGCAATAGGGTGCTCCACATCTCAACAACGATCTTCAATCCCAGAGATTAGAGTTCGACCCTCTACTCCTTTACGCCAAGGAGCAGCCCCAGCATCCACTGTTCCTCCAACGTCATCCTCCTCAACTGCCAGAGAGCAAGGTGGTGGTAATGGGCCGACCCTCCCACACCAACCACTGTACTTTCGACGAAGGGCAGGAAAGAGTGAGAAAGATGGAGTGAGCGTGAGAAGGGATAGTGAAGGGTTTCTACGTCTTGTGAGGTCACACAGTGAACCAGGACTGATCTGGTCTGATACAGGTGATTCAGACATAAACATGAACACATCTCTTACATTAATTTTACAGCTTCCACAACCTAATTTGTATCACCTCTTATGTAGTTGACTATGGCTCTGGAGGCAACAAGGGATCCACAGACACAGGTAAGAGCTTTGTTCTAAAAGGCTTTAAGATGTGATGTTGAGTTGTCAAATTGGCCCATTTAAACCTGACTCTAACTTTATTGCCGGGCTGTCACTGCCTCTCTCCCATTTTTCTCGCCCATACTCACTATTGATTGTATAATTAAAGTAGTAGGAAAACCCAAAAGAAAACATGTCTAATTTCGCTAATGAGATATATCTCAATACATTTGCAGCTAATGACCATCATTTATTAAACCTTAGTGCGAATCTTTCCCCTATGCAGATGTGATTTATGAAACTCTTCCTAAACATCTAAATGAGCAGTTATTTGAGTACACAGTGATAAATTACATTGTGCTTGCCTGCTCCTCATTTACATTAATGTCAGATGATACTGTCTTATTTATGAATGTTTGTTAGTGCTTCTCCCATCATAAGACATGATTACAAAGTTTGCATACAGAACCTTGAAATGCAATTTGTAATGGACAAAGAAAAAGATAAGAGAGTCAAAGATGAACAACCCTTTCTTTCTTTTCTCTCAAAGGTCCTTGCTCTGAGGCTTGTGTGCTGCCCCGCACTTTTATGCCTCCTGCTGCAGCTTTGCCCAGGAAAGCCAGCATGAAGTCCGCAGCCACAGGGGTGCAGGTCCCTGCAAAACCTCCACCCACCTCACCGCTGCGTTTGCCTAAAGACTGCCACCGTTCCCTTGGAGACCTTAAGGCAAGTCTGAAAATGAATGACAGAAAATAATGTTAGGCTTGGCAGCTGTTGAACTGTTGTTTGTTATTGTGCTCTCTTTCTAGCCTCCTCTACACTGATCTGTTTTTTTTTCTACAGGTAACTCGAGTTCTGGTGGCTCGCTTCCTGCAACGCTCCAAACGCAATCTAGCACCCTCCTCCGAGCATGCTGTGAGCACAGGACAGGGGCCCAAGAGGCGGAGTGGAGGTGAGGGTGCTTCCACCAACCACCTACCACTGGAGCAAGTATGTGTCTCTGATTTAACTAGTGACATACATTTCCAGTTTTCTACATCTAAGTCCAACTGTCTCGTGCCTTTATACATTTTTGCTTGTTAAAATCTTCTACAGGTGTTGCGAACGACCTGGAGCTCTGGCCGAGGTCACCCCAACAATCACTCACATCACCCTCATCATCGCGGACACCACCATTCCCATAGTGACAGTCGACATAACCGGTACTACAACAGCCGGGTGCCGGATGAGATCCACCTGCGCAGCTGTGGAGATTTAAGCTCCTCCTCCTCAGCACCACTACATCGTTTAATAACGCCATATCTGCCACATGGGTCATCAGGAGCTCTCTACTCAGAGTCTGCACTGTGAGGAGGAGAGGAGGGTGAAGGATAAAAGGGCAGGGTTGTATGTGAAAAAGGCATGTTGAAGATAAAGCGATTATAAAGCAGGATGTAGTTAAGTGAAAACATCTAGTGTTAAAATTCTAAAAGTCTTCTCTCCTTTTTCTCTTTGTCCATTTCCTAAATCCAACTGTGCAAATGGCCTTATTCAGTGGTGCTCTTTATCACTCTGAACATCAGCCCCGAGCTCACACTAATTTCACCTTTAAACATCAGTGAAATGGTCACTAGATGCTTATTTCTTCCTTCTAACAAATCAATTATTGGCTGAGGCCAGCCAACTAAGAGCATCTTTTGTGCTATATTCTCCACTTCCTCCCTGTCAAAAGATACCTTTTCCTTAAGACTGGAGACAGAAATCAACTAGCATCCATGCTTACTCAGATACATAAACATGGGTTGCAATATGCTTTTGTACATGGCTATTTATCCACAGGATCGCTCAGGTGACGTGATCATGAAAACTCTTATTTCGTCTTCCACTGATTAGTAAAATGTATCTTATTAAATACATAGATGAGTACAATGTAAGATATAGAGATGAGGTTACACTCAAGGACACATGATCTGACCAGGTAAAAACTTTATTGAGTTATTAATTTGACTTTTTCTTAAGTTCAGATTCACACATTTTCCACATGATTCCACCTCCACATTGGCCTTCGAAGAAAGGCAGCCAGCATTTGTAACACTGACATTATTGCACGCCACAGACACATGCTCAGCCTTTGAAATGTATTCTCTATGAGTGGCCCCTGGACACGGTGGTTTGATTTGCATATGTGCATGATTTGCTACAGCCTCCCAAATAGAGCAGAAGCTTGTGCATTACATCCTGACCATCTGTGTAACTAAGTAACATGTCCTCAGAATGTCTATTTGCATGTTTTGACAATGCTTAATACTTTTTTTCTTGCACCCACAACCTATGATAGTAACCATTTGAATTGTGCTTGTGTTTATACATAGATGAAGGGAAGGGTCAGAGTCAAAGATATGCAGCATTCCCAAAGTTTACTGCCAGATGGCTCCAAACATGACTCTGCATCATAATTTGATTAGGATAGGGTTTCAAAATATCAGGCATATCTACTGTATGACATGGCCTAAAACAATGTAATCCCATAAGATAAAGGTAGAGGTGTAGAGGTGGGAATTGCACTATAAGTCTGATGGTGTGAAGAGTCTCTGCAATAGGCTATATGTTCAGACACATTTGCTACAAGGTGTGGCTTCACATTAGGTGTTGGCACAATTCCCTTTGAACTTTGAAAGGGTTCTATGTGGATGGGTAAAAAGAAAAAAACTGTGGACTGCTGACACTTCAGTGACAAAAGATATATATAATGAGTCTGGCATATGGATACTGAATTTTGAAGAGGTATCAATATGTTTGTCAGACTGATTTTTTTTTCTGTGGAAGTCCTTTTTAGTGTGCTCACTAAATGATGATATTGACTCCCATATCAGTGAAGGCACATTTTGAATACACTCATATGTAACTAATTTTTAAAAATGAAACACGACACACTAGCACACAGACTGACACAGACACACTCATACACTCCCTTGTTAAGGCACTGAGCTGTGTTTCTACCTCTTGTCTTGCATTAAACATTATTTATTTGAAGAAATGTATATGTGTATGGCAGCCTTAACAGGATAGAGCCTTGAGAATTGAATAATAAATGTATCACGTCTGTTATAGATTTTCAATGCAGTGTCAATGGAAAAACTTTCAATGCAAGTTATGTATTTCAACATATGAAATAAATAAGACAAAATATATGTTAGTGTTTTGTGTATATTATGAAGGGAACATTCCTAGACAATATTGAAAACATTTTTATTCTTTCCATTCTGTTTTTTCTTGTTGTTTTCCCTTTTTCTTTATTTTCCTTTTCTTTTTTTCAATAAGCAAAACTGTAATTACAATAGACTATTTAAGACTCACCACTCCACTTAAGCCCCGTCTCTTCTCTAATGCTATTGGTCGACCCTTGTGAAAGCCCATCCTGGTTCGATGGTACCAGCCAATGAAAGCTCTCTATGTCAAATGGAGCTTCGCGTTCCACGCCCACACGCACCACTCGCTAGGCGTCTTGGGAATTTTAGTTCTGCTGCAAAGTAATAAAACGGACAGTAGCGTGGAGGCGAACTACAATCTATTCATCCTGGTTTCAGGAGACGTTCACAGACTTCAGTTCCACAGCAATACGAAGACACAGAAGATACGCTTTTTTTGCTGTATTACACTGAATAATTTGGAAAGAAGACAGCATTAGTATGGTATGTTGCGGCATGTGTACGAACAATAAGCATGTTATTTCGGTGTGCTATAGCTAGCTTAGTTAAAAGGCTATATGCAGGCAAACAGTACAGGCTTAACGTCAGCTTACATTAACGTTTCTTTTCATGACAACGGAAATAGTTAGCTAATAATAGTAATTGTCTTTATCTAATGCTTGCTCTTGTTTTACTTATTTAGCAGGATATGAGACAAACTAGTCTAACATTTGGAATTTTTCCTCACTTAGACTAATGAACAAGTTTTAACGTCATGTGATTTACGTAGCCCTATAACTAGTACACGTTTGACCCACAGCTTGTTTATCGTTAGTTTGAAAATGAGACGTTTGCTCAGCTTGGTTATTAACTCCTCTAAAATATGGCTGTCCGCCTCCCCGCTTAAGTTAAAAAACAAATGTCTTGTGCTGTGCTCCTCTTCTTTCCAGGGAGACGGAGCATGTAATGGGACACACAGCAAAAAGGCGCTGCTGTCTGATCTTCAGCTCTTTGAAGCACAGTTTGAGGAGCTGGTGACGGATCTCACAGAGAAAGACCTGAACGACCCGGTGCTCGCCGATGCCCTGAGCAGATTAAGAGAGGTATGTGTTGTATTTTGTTGTGTGATCTGCTACAAGTGCTAAAGTAGTATTTAATTCAGTCCCTATCTGCATTTTGCTGTTAGGTTTTGGTATACAATGCTCCTGGAGGCAAGAGGAACAGAGGCATGTCGGTGATTGGCTCACTGAGAGAGCTTCTCCCACCCACTCACCTCACCCAGGACACAGTGCAACGGGCTCTGTTAATTGGCTGGTGTATTGAACTGGTAAGCACATGTCATGTTAAAGAATAAGTCTTGGATATTCCCAGGGCTCGAGACTGTGATCACTCTTGGAGACTTTCAAAAACGCATCATATTTGACGGTGAAGGCTAGAACGGAACAAGAACTGGGTTGTGGACCTGTGTAATGTATGTGTTATGAAAACTCTAATACATCCATGTTGTGTGTGAGCAAGGTAGAGAGTGATTAGGACACAGAACTAACTTTACCTGTTTTACTACTCATGTTAGGAGCAACCAATACATCAGAGAGAATATTAGTGTGCGACAGTGTGAGATTTCTCTGTTCAGAGCACCCAGTTAAAAAAAATTATTTACATCATTTCGCAAATAAAGGAGCATCATTAAGTGGTGCTCAGCACTTAGCTTTTCACTAAGGAGCACCAGTTGTACCAATGGAAAAAGTATAAAAAACCAAAAACTGTGTTACAGAAAACCTGGTGTAGAATACTACATTAAATACATACTAGTGCGCCAAATTCTCTCAATAACGTGCTTCAAATATACCTTTCTTTCCTATTTAAGTAACATTTGCCTTACATATCCATATTAGTTGACTTTGGTCATATCATGAGTGTAGCATAACTTCAGCTCTGTGCTTTCTAACTTAGTTTTGTACTGTCTGTGTAATACTTCTTGTCCAGATTGCCATATTGTCCAGAAACTGTACAGGACAGGGCAGAGTTGATTTCTGTTATACTTAGTCTATACTGTTATCTTTATCTGTTGTCTTTAACTTGTTGGTGTAATTAAGATTTTCTTTAGGCTCTAGACTCATATAATCAGAGCCTTGTTTGACAGTTTGTGCAGCCCAAGTGTTGCTAAAACTTGATCTCACGAGCACAGACTTAGACTGCTGCAATGACACTTCTGTTGTCTAACTCGTTTAGTGGTACAACTGTGTTTCTTGTTTACAGCTTCAGGCATTTTTCCTCGTGGCAGATGATATCATGGATGGATCTGTGACTCGGAGGGGACAGCCCTGCTGGTACAAGAAGGTGAGACTTGAATTTCACTCTTTTGTAGTGTGATATCAATTTATTTAAATCGTGTTCTCATGTAAATCCTGCATATTTGTCTTTAAGGATGGAATAGGCCTGGATGCCATCAATGATTCATTTCTCTTGGAAGGGTCAATCTACAGACTACTTCGCAGACATTGCAGGGATCAGCCATACTATGTCCACCTACTGGAGCTATTTACAGAGGTACTATAAGTCTTGATTGAATACACAGGCACAGACAAACACACACGCTGACAGGTTTCTTTTTAATGCACCTTTGTGTATTGCAGACATCTTTCCAGACAGAGCTTGGCCAAGCTCTAGACCTAATGACTGCTCCTCCTGGTCAAATTGACCTCAACAGATTCACCATGGAAAGGTTGTGAAGTTGTATCTGTAAAGTAAATTTGGAGAGAAGACTGTTATTTACCAAAGAAAATACAAATAAATATTTCTGTCGCTCTTCTTCAGATATAAGGCAATTGTAAAATACAAGACTGCTTTCTACTCTTTTTACCTCCCAGTGGCAGCTGCAATGTACATGGTGAGTGTCTGTTTTGAACACATGACAGAAGGAAGTCCCAGAATTAAACTTTACAGAACTATCTTTTGAAAAAGCTGACACAATCCGGGCAGATACATTTTCTTATAACCATCTTACCCTTCCTTTTGTAGGCAGGAATTAAACGTGAAGAGGAACACAATAATGCCAAACACATCTTACTTGAGATGGGAGAGTTTTTTCAAATACAGGTAATTACTTTTACACGTCATCCCTTTTTTTAGCTTTACATTTTGATGCAGACTAGTTGATAACTACACAGTGAATTTTTTATTTGCAGGATGACTACCTAGACTGTTATGGTGACCCTGCTGTGACAGGAAAGATTGGTACAGACATCCAGGATAACAAATGCAGCTGGCTGGTGGTGACAGCCCTGGAGATCATGACTCCTGAACAGAGAGCAGAGCTGGAGGTGGGACTTCGGATAACATCCTCTTCTACACTTCGGATATGTTCTGATATATTGTGGCTGCAAACCTGAGTTGTATTCAAGGATTTAGTGGTTTGAGCATTCAGAAGTTAACACCAAAGAATGTGAATATACGGTGCAAAATAATGTAAATTCACAGTGCAGGTTTTTTGCATTGTTTCCTTCACACAAACATCAAAGAGAATGCATAAATATTAAAACATGAATTTGTGTATGTGCGGCAGAATAAATAATATAATTTCTGGATTTTCAAATAGTACACACAAAATACTGTCAAACCTGTGCAGCACTAGAAGTTTTGTTGATAATAACTTAACAAATATAACTTTTATCTCTGCGATCATTCGATCTCTGTAAACCTGGTCTTTGTTTTTGTCTTTTGGCTGCTTCCATATTTGTTTTATCTACTCTTTAATCCCAGTTGATTTAATTTTCATCTCTTCCTCAGGCATGTTATGGGCGCCACGATGATGCCAGCGTAGAAAAGGTCAAAGTGCTATACAGCACCTTAAAAATGCCAGAACTGTACCACAAATATGAAGATGAGAGCTACCAGCGGCTACAGAAACTCATCGCTTGTCACGCTCGAAACCTTCCCCACTCAGTCTTCCTCAGCTTTGCAAAGAAAATCTACAAGAGGAACAAGTGATAGAATGATGGAAGTTATAAAAATGCTGTCAGGTGCATCGGCCTGGTTTCCCTCTGACTTTCATCATGCTGCACAAATATACTCCTCATTTGAAGAGGGTTTGCCAGGGAAAAGGCTCTGACGCCAACAGCATGGCCTAAAGAGGACTGTAATATTTACTAAATAATTAGGCAGTTTCTTCACTTTTAAGTGATTTTGTAGATATTTGGTTGTGAATGTTATTAAACGGCCAGTGCCTCTTTTGTTCTGTGATAGCTATTTATTGAATCCCGTGTAGGATGTACAGTTTAACCAGTCAATTCTCCACTGAGCAGTCCTGGATAATAAGGAATTGCACCTGGATTATGACAGTAAATACAGTATATCCACACTGTGAACAAAGAGGTCAGGTTTGATCAGCTTTCTTAATTGCAAATATTTTTATATTGCTCCTAAATATGTTTGCTTTAATAAATAATGTATGAGCAGTAGCAGTATTTCCTCTTGTCTCTTCATTATTTTTGTGTGGGGGGGCAGTCTTTTGTAGTATATTCTAGTAAATTAAATATCTTTGGACTTTAGATTGTTGGTCAGAGAAAACAATCAATTAGTGTACATATTCGGTTACAGATTAATCAGTAGTAAAAAAATAAATGTTAGTTTCAGGCCTAGTTGGTTATAGTTTAAGTTTGCATATTAGTTAATATCCTTGAAGACATTAATACATGTATGATTGAGGGACAGGATGATGTAAGAGGAATTGGAGACTCAGGCTCTTCGTTTTATTTAATCCTTTAAAGGGAGTTCGACAGAATTGAAATGCCTTAAGTTAAATAGGATGTGATGATAAGGCAACTAAGGGGTGCGGTTTGAGTCTGAATGGGGGAGGTGGTGGAGGCAGGGGCCGATGGTTTGCTGGACGCTCGCGAGAAGACAGATGCTGATGCTGTTAACATCGGAGAGAGATTCACATTCACACGGACTGGGATGTGGCAGAGCCCGAAGAGATGGAGACCTTCATCCATCTTTACCCGAATCTGATCGTGAGTCGACTCCCATTTTATTGTAGCCAAATCTGGTATGTTGTTTTTTCGTTGTCAGATGAGGCTGCACAGGCCGGTCGGGTAAGAGAAACCTCATATTCGTGCACGGAGGCTGCGGAGATCAAAAACATCAAATTGTGCTCCTAACAGTGAAATTTTATGAACAGTTTTTATGTAAATGTTAGGATTATTATGTTTGTAAATTGGTATTGACATGTAATGTGTAGTATTTGACTTATAATATGGGTGGATGGGCCTGTATATAAGGGCGATGCGGTTGGAGGTACCCCCTCCTCCTCCTCCTTCTCCACCTCCTCCTATCTTGCTCTTTCTCCATCAGCTCTATGGGATCAATAAACGCAGGGGTAAAGTCTGTACTCAGGACGGGTTAAATTACATATCATGATATGTTGTTTTTTGTTTTATTTCAAGGCGTTGTTGGATTTTACGCCCATTCCGACAAATACCCAGAGAGAGAGAAAGAAATGACTTGTGGTTTATATTCCTCAGTGATGTGAAGGACACTGTGGAGGAATATTTGAGCATTTCGTTACATGGATTCTGTAAAGGCAGACTCGGTGTTGCTCAGTGCTGATGCCTGATATTTTCATGCTCCAGTTAAGTGTGCGTTATGTTAAGTCATTGCTCTAGATGTTATTAGGTGTCATCTCTTTTGATCTAGATCTTACTGCCTTTTATCAGCTTGTAGGGACGGACTGACACAGATGGAGACAGCTTGGCTACTGTAAACTTGTGAAAACCAATGAAGCTCAGCAGAACAGATGAAGATAATGACTGACAGTTATTGACTATAAATTAGCTGGCAGTTATTATTATGGGTGTCTTTTTGCATAATATGTTTGTGTCTGTGTGTTTGAATTGGACTAGAACTAAGTAAATGATACAACAGATTAAGACCTGCATAGAAACGAAGTGGCACTTATTCACGTTTTTCTTACAGAACTACTGCATATTCATATAACTGATGCAACTCAATTCACCCAAGAAATTCGAAATTTTAAATACTATTACACATATTTGTAGAAAAGACACTACTTACTGCATTATAGTATTTCAGATAAATAAACATTAACATATCTGTTATTTTCATTATCGATTGTTCTGCAGATTATTTTCTATTCATCTTTTTTATAAAATGATGTCCTAAATCAAAGAGTATACCATGTGTTCATATCACCCCGGTGTCCTCCCAGGCCTTGTGCTGTGATAATTATAAAATAAAAAGCCTATAAGCAGTTGAGTTTTAATGAGTAGTCCAGATGATGGGTTTAACTTCAAAGACTTATAATATGAAAACATGTGTACAGCAAGAAAATTGTCTTTTTAATGAGCAGAGTTTGCTCATAGTCATTTACCGTGTGTCTCCTTTGATGTTACAGAATCTTGGGAGTCAGGCCAAGATGTGACCGTCACGCCGCGTCATAGTTTGGATCGGTCCAGCCTTTACAACACTTGTTTCTATAGCAACTGAAAATCTGAGTATGCTAAAAAGCACCATTCCAACAATGCAGTCCTCTAGCTGCTCCTCTCAACCTCCAAAGCCACGGCGTTTCGACATCAGTAGACGGACCAATGCCTTAGCTGGACCAAAAACTCATGGCCCGGGCTTACAGAGGGAGGATAAAAACATGAACACGATTACCACCTCCTCCCCACGCCGAGCTACTAAAGGCCCCACTGCACCCACAAGGACCAGGATGGCAGTTCAGCCTCGAGCTCCAGTAAGCCAGACCAGACTTGGCTCACAAAAACAGGGTTCTACCATCAAATCCACCACCAAATTAGCTAAACCCAAACCGAAGAGTGCTCGTGCATCAGCAGCAACCCAGATTGCACCTGCAGACCCTCCTCCTCCACTTCCCTCTGTCCTCCCCCTTGACCCGAATTGCAACGAGCCGAGCCTCCCGTGTCTGTGCTGCGATGGCCGCTCCCCACAAGACAACAACAGCATGTTCAACCACAATCACAACAACAACAACACCGTCTCTATCAGACAGCAACTGCAGCTACCACCTCCTCCAGCGCCATTGCCCCAGAGGCAGGACGGGACAAGGAGCAAAGAGCAGCCTCCATCACAAGTGCAAGCACCGTTGGAGCCTTCTGCCCACCCTGCTGCCAATCTGGAAAACAAAGACAAGAATGACCTGGACAATAAGAAAAATTTAAAGGTAGAGGAAGAAGATGATGAGGAAGAGAGTAGTGGAGATATTGATATTGATGATGATGAAGAAGAGGCTGACAATGATGACGACGAAGATGACGATGATACTCTTGTTCCCTCATGCTGTGACTGTCCCCCCTCCCTCCTGGAGTTCTCACTCTCCTCTTCTACTTCCTCTTCCTCCACGTCTATCAGCTCCTGCTCTGATCTGGAGTCTGACTGTGCAGATCAATCCACCTCCCTCAGCTCCTCCCACGACCAAGATAATCTCTTCAATGCTTTTTCTTCCAAAGACCATTCTTTTCCGCAAGCTCCTGAAAGCCAGCCTCCAGTACATTCTCCCCCATCCTTTCCCCTTAGCAGCAATCCTTTCTCCTTAGTGTCACATTCCCTGATTCCACTTTGCTCCCCAGATGAGGGCTACCCCTCAGCCCTGGACTCCCCTTCACCAGAGTATTTAGGAGTCAAAGGTGATTCAGAAGTCACCAAACTAGGCCTGCTTGACTTCCTTGAATCAGTTGGGGAGTTTGGGAAAATGGAGCGATTCAGCCAGGTGATCCAAGTGGCTCGCTGGGATTTGGAGGGGGAACAACACTGGGATGTTCTGAGGGATCGTCTGGATCACCTGGATCGCTTGGAAAAAGTGAACAGGGAGGTAAAACTGGCCTATATTGCAAGACTCCATGAAAAGGGATTTGATCTTGGAGATCTGGAAGAGCAGGACCTCTCAGATGTCATGGATGAAATGGGCAACATTGACATTCCCTTGAAGCTATATAAAAACCATGGAGAGATGATGGGAGAGTCTCAGGAGTTCTCGGATGCTGGTGTTGACCTCACTGCTCCATCAGACTGTGATGATCCTCTAGTTCCAGATTCTCTCACCCCTTCCCCTGTAGAACCTCCACCTAGACCTCCAAAACCTCCGGCACGTCATTCCAGCGTGACCTCTGACCTCCACACCTACATCAATATCAGCAGGGAGACCACCTCCATGGCCGTCTCCACCTCTCCCTCATTATCTACTTTCTCCCCTAACTCCTCATCCCCAACATTTACCACTTTCAGGTGTGAAAAACCCCTTCCCCCCTCTCCACCATCAGTTCCTCCTCTCCCTGCCTCTAAGCCTGTCTCATATCTTACCCTCTATACATCTTCTTCTCCACCTCCATCTATCCCCACCCCAACTCCTCCCATTCCTCCCCCTCGGAGGCGCCACCTTGCCAGGAAGGAGGCACAACGCCTCGCTGCACTTCAAGCTGAGCAAGAAAAGACACCTGTGTCCCTTCCGCCTCCTACCACAAGGCCACCCCCTCTTCCTCCTCCACCTGTTATCTCAGTCTCCTCCTCAACTCCACCTGCTATACCACCTCCACCTGCTTTGCCTCCTCCCCCCTCCTTCCACGCCCTGGATGTAGAGATTCGAAAGCTACTGATGCTTGCAGGATTGACCCAAGCTGAGCTCCTAAAACTCAGCCCAGAGCTTGGTGTCTGTGTCGGAGGGTTAGAGGATGAGGAAGATGGAGATAATCTTATTCCATCTAGATCTGTGGAGTCACATGAGTTCAGACTGAAAGACAGGGAAGAGGAGAAGAAAAGTGAAACCGAATTCATGGTCAGAGATGGGTGGAGCAGCAGAGGCAGGTTGGATGGAGATAAAAGAGTTGCAATAGGTGATGAAGGCAGAACTAAAGAGGAAAGTAAAGACACACAAAGAACCACCTCATTCACTGAGATGGCAAGAAGAAGGAAGAGGAACAGTGGTCTGGCCTCAGACCATTACTACAGCACCAATCTCAGCAATATACATGAAACTAAAGCTAAGAATATGAGCTTTGATACTTTCCCTTATCCAAATGAGTTACCAGATTCACCTCCCCCTCCTCCACCTCCTCGCCCCTTACCCCCAGTTCCCCCATCTTTGCCACCCCTTAAAGTCAGCACTCTCCCTGCCAACTCTGCACAACCTGAGAGATTTGATTGGCTTATAGCATTCACCCCTGATGGTGATGCACCACCACAGCCTCCACCCGTGGCAATGAGAAAACTTCATATGGAAACCCAAAGGAAGCTCAGTTCGTCAGGATCAGCTTCAGGGTCAGCTCCAAAGGTCACAACCTTCAGAGAGCTGCGTTTCCGCAATAAAAGCGCCTCCCCCCCAACGAAGGTGATCACTGCACCAGAGCCTGACCCCACAGTCATCACTCCAGATCCAGATATACTGTACAACCTAAAGTGGAGACGAGAGAAGGTAGGCAGTGATGGAATCCAGTGGGAGTACACCTCTCAGGCTCAGGCCCTGTTCATGCAGCCGCCACCAGCTCTCACCTCAATGGCTGCTCTGAAGGAAATGCTCCAGAGAGCAGAGGAAGAAGGTGGACAACTTGAGCTGTGCCCATCACAGAAGATAGGCTGCTCGGTTAGCGACAGCAGCCTGTGGACCATGGGCAGAGAGGGAGAGGGTAAAGATGTAAAGAGGGAGGAAAAGGAAAGACAGGAAGAAGAAGAAGAAGAGGAGGAGAAGAAGGTAGAGTTGAGAGGACGTGCCGATGGAGGGAGGACTTTCGAATCAAGAACTACAAGTGAGTATGAATTTCCATGACAGTGCTCATGAAAATAAAGAAGGCAGCTGAAATTAGTGGCATAATGCTAGGGGTATGCATGTTTGGATTTATGTACGAGTATGAGAGAAACACCTCAGGGTAATTAGAACAGCAAAATATATCTGGAGTGGGCAAGGAGAAAGAGATGGGCAAAAGACAGACAACAGTTTGTTGACCTTCTCAGTAATGCTTGAATAATATCCTTGGACATTTTAATAGAAAGAAACAGAAAACCAAGGAAGATGAAAATGTACACTCATTTATGGGACGAGAGTGAAGAGACAGAGAATGAACATGAGTCACAGAAAAGGATGATCCATGACATGATGACAAAGGACAAAAACAGATTTCAGATGGGGAGAGATGGAAAGGAAGTGCAAGCAAGAGGGAGAGGTGAAGGAAAAAAGACAGTGAGGGGAGTAAAGGTAATATGAGGAGAAAGAGGAGGTTGGAAACTTTCCAAACAGCATTTGCTGTACTGGTTATCAGAGTGTGATGTCACCACTGCCTTATTCAATTATTCATCCACTTTTCAGTCTGAGGGGAGGGGGATAATGGACGTCCCATTGAGCTTCACTGCCTTTTCTCTTTCTCCTTTCTCCCTCCAACTCTTACGTGTTATTCTTTTTCTCTTTCCCTTCTTACTGGTTTTAAATCCCAGCAGTTTGAGATGTGTATATGCTTTTCTCTCGTTGCCTATCTTGTCTCCTTGCTCCCACCCAAGCTCCCTAGAGCAGTACAAATAGCCCAGATCAAGTTACTTATCTCATACAGTGCTGCAGTGGATTGCAGACACTAAGGATTAGATTGTCAGCGTCCAGAATACATTAAGATGAGTGAATTTAAATAACTCAACATCCCTCAATGTCAAACAGTCGCTAATTTTATTTTAATTTACCTGTACTTTCTAATGATCAAAATCAAATGACTTGTTGAGTTGTGTGCTGTAGAAGATACCAAAATCACTGCAATAAGAAGCAATGACCAATGCATCAATAGGTGTCTGTACCTTTAAGAGTCCAAGGGGTGGATCTTAGTACATGGACCAATAACTGAGAGCCAGAGCCAGAAAAATAGGAAGTATGTGTTAGTTACAGTTCAAAGACAGCCCGACCAAGGTATGGTGGCATTATACTTAATTTTGTAGCCTATAGTTTATAGCACCGTGTCATAGTTAACTGAATGAAAAGAAACTTGTACTGCCACAGTCTGAATCTCCACTGAAACAGACACTGTGACTGAGCAGGGACAGACAGATCTCAGCTATCTATTGTTGACTGACTCAGCACTACAGTGTATGCTGTACTGGTGGAGGTGGGGAACGAGCCAGAGAGACGTATAAAACATAGGGCAGCAACAGAAGAAGAGAGGAAGGTGATCCAGAGGTGGTGAAGACACGCACTGCAGTAGAGTACACACAAAAAGATTGGCGCTCACCGTGGTGTCTTATACTTAATAAGACAAGTAGGAAATGAAAGTGAAACCAGATGCTGTGAAGAAAACTTTCTTAACCTATATTGGAATGTGACGACTCTTGGTGACTGATGGTGATGTTTTAGTTACAGTGAATGACACATTAGACTATTTCTACTGTGCAGATGTTATTATTTTACAGCCTCTGTGTCATTTCCTGCTGTGTCAAACCCTCCTAAATGAAAGGCTGTCATTACTGCTCTTCATAAATCAACTCCATTGACTCCCATGCACTGTCGATTTGTAACTGTCAATCAACTGTTTGACTTCTTTAAATACTGCATTACCGCATGGTGTTACATGATGATGATTTCTGCTGGAATACATTCATGAATGTGCATTTTCTCTTGACAGACACTAACATTTTCTGCATCTCTCTCTCTCCTTCCCATTTCTTTGCAACATTTTTTTTACTTTACTCTTCATTATTTTTTATGTTCTTTTCCCCATCCCGTTATGTCGTTTCCATACTTTGACCATGGCTCTGCTTCGCTCCCTCATATCACTCTGCTTGCGCTCCTGCCCTCTTCATCCGGACCCCTGCATCTTACAATTTTTGGCCTTTTCCTTCAAGCAGTTTCCTCACCCCCACTCTCCCTTGCCCAGTCCTCCCAACCTTACTTCCTCCACACTGCCCTCCCTTCCTATCGTTCAGGACACTGTAATTCACAGTTCCTTTCAAATTCCAGGCCCCACAGCCACGTAGGCAGGGAGTCCACAGACAAACACTGCAACACACACTGGGCCCCTGCTGCCGGCTCAGAATGTGTCCACAGAGATGATTCCAGCGCTGATATAATCTCTGGGTTTAACTATGAATCCCTGTCGGATTTAGGTGTAGACTGTCCTCATGATTATGAGAATATCTTTAAGCAAAACACAGCATACCAATATATCACCGATTCCAAAAACAAAGATTGGGACTTTGTGTCTGGCTCTATTAGTAATTTGGACTCTCTCTACTGCAGTGACTCAGACAAGAAGGATGAGCCACACACTAAGTCAGACATATCTGTTAGTTGCACCTCTGAGGCTCCAGGTTGCACCACACCATATAAGAACATAGATGTCATGATGACATATTCAAACAGTATCAATCCCACAGATTCACAGTTTTCAGAGAAGTGCACACACACACACAGCGACCACAACAGCAACAGGGCCAGGACATCTAAAGCGCTGCCCCCTCTCCCCACCTATTACCTGTACCACCCTAAGAACTGCCCTCTGCACAGAGGTGCCCCTCCTCGCCTCTCCCCCATCGGAGCCCTCTCCCCTCCCCAACGTTCTGGGGCGCCCCCTCCAGGTGCAGCAGGTTCCTGCCTCAGCTCCCCGCTTTTCCCACGCTCACACACCTTGCCTGCCCTCGCTGCTCCCTTCTACTATCCGAACCTCTACCCTCCTATACCGCCCAGGCCGCCCCCCCTACCCCCAAAACTCTACCAGGCTCCTCTGCAGTCACGTGCGGCGAGTAAGATTTCTCTCTCTCTTCTGTCTCTCCACATCTTACACTGTCTCTCTTAGTGTCTGACATCGTGCTTGCGTGAATGTTTGTCCGTCTTGACTACTTTCTGTTTTATTATTCTTTGTTCGTGATATTGTGGCCCTCACACATTTGTCAATTTTTCAACCTGGGAATTTGCAGAGTTGAAAGAACTAGGTAACTGTAGCTGTTTTATGTATCAGAAACCTGCTCTCTGCAGGTTATCTGATATGTCTTATCTGCACTGTCCTTTCAAACCTGCAAAGGGCCTTCAAAAGGAAAACAGCTGTTCCTGTCACAGAGTGTCTAAAGTCACTGTCATCACTCTCTTCCGTTGTCCTCCCATATCTAACTGTTTTTGTGTCAGTTTGTCTCGTCTGTCTCCGCGTTGCTTTTGCACGGAGTTTAAATGGACACAGGCATTTCATGCAAAGCACAACTCAGCTAGCTGTTGATGTTATGTTGTGTGTCTGTGTGTGTGTGTGCAATTATTCCACCACATCCTGTTCATTATATGAATGTTTGCATTTATATAATTGGTTTATATAATTTTAGCCATTTCTATAAAAATTAGACTGTGGACAACACCTGACCTTTGCACATGAGTATTATATGACCTGATTCTTGTAGCTCATACAGTTGTTTCCTCTCTAACTCTGCAGGTCTCCCTATGTATGCTTATGCACATATATTGTATAAGTATGTGTAAGTGCTTGTCTGAGTGTAAGAAGATTAATGCATAGGATCATCTTTATGATGAAGACAAAAAGTTGATGTTGAATGCTCACCAGTGTAAACCAATATTTACGGGATGTGCTCACACACTGTTTGTTGTCAGTGGTACCATCTGCTTCTCTCTGCCTTTATCTAATGCTTCTGCATTGCTTAATTGCCCTTAGTAATAACACTAATGTTTTAGTTATGGTATTCTGTCTTTGGTGATTTATTTTGCTTCTGTTGAATTTGTATTTTTTTATTTCTACAGTAAATAATAGCTCTTTACTGTCACTGTCAGCTGTTCGCAGTGTCTCATTCGCTGGCTCTGTACAGAGGGCAGAGACATCCTGGATGGGCGAAGATGTGAAGCAACCAGTGAGAGGTCTTGGCCTGTCCTCTCTGTGCCTGCAGGAAAAGAAAGGTGTGTGTTCCCTTGCCCAGCTTTGCATCTTTGTGTTTGACCCAGATGTACAGTCGCTTTCTCTGTTCAACTGTAGACTATTGTTGTTCTCTCCAGCTCTGGTCAGTGCTGTCAGTGTGGCAGTGGAAGCCATCTTGGCCCAGTTCAGTTCTTCTCGGACTGTAGTTCAAAAGGTCAGTCGCTGCTAATCACAGATCACATATCATCAGTGTCTTTCTACCCAGAAACTAAATGTTTTATTGTGATAAATGTGTTTTTATCTCTGAAAATGATTTCTCTCCCTTTCTTGTTCCTGTACATATTTTTTCTCTCTTCAGTCTCTCTCATTTACTGAGGTACTAGAATATTTTTGGATAACCCAGTGTTGTAGCTGTAATAATTTCTTTGTAAACTAACTCCCCTCCTAAATCATTTTCCATCATATCATGCAATCCTCACTTCCTGTTCCTCTCAACCCCATATATGTGTCCCATTTTCCTCCTCTCCATGTCTCCATATCTGTTCTTTTCCCCCTCTCTTTTCTTTCACTACATATCTTTTTTTTCTCATTCTGTCCAATTTTACACCCACCATGCATTTCTCCCATGCTCCTCATTCCTCTCCTCCCCTCTTCTCTCCGCTCAGGCCTTATCAGGAGACAGCACTATAAATCCATCTCTGGGCCGTCTGGTGCTGCAGTGCCTCTGCCCTGCCCTGCACAGCTTGCTGACCAATGGCTTGAAGCCGCACCAGAGTGACTTGATTGCAGGCAGGAGGCCAAACTCTGCCTGGGGTCTTGTCCAGGCCTCAACTAAGCCAGGTAGCATGCCTAGGAAAATTAACATTTGTAGTCTTGGATATTAAAAATCAGGCTGTTTCTTCTCTGTGTTGTATTTCATAGTAGATAATAATAAGCCCTGTATTGTTTCCATCTACTATTTTCAGTCAGTCGATACTTGTAGATTTTGGTGTCTAAAATGCTGAATAAAGTGAACAAGAGGAAGCAGATATTGATTGGATTATGAGTGCCAAGCTTCACCGTAATTTTTCACTCACCTCTGTAAGTTCTCTCTCTCTCTGCCTGTCTTCATAAGCATTTTCTCCTCATTCTCTCCACCCACTTTCAAGGTCCTAAAACTCAAGCTTTGTTTAATCTACAAGTCCGGGTTGGGGAGCTGCCCCAGCTCAGACAGAGCAAACATAGGTTTAATGCATTCCTCCTTGGCTTACTGAAGTAAGTATTACTCAAAGTAAGGTCCTATCATGAAAGGTACACACAAAATTGTTTTAAAATATAAATAAAATTTTTAAATGCTTATCGTATTTTGATTTTCCTGCACATTTTTTCTTTTAGTATCAAGTTTCTTGATTTCTGGCTGTCTCACCTTCAGTCTTGCAGTGGTAAGTTTCCTTCACTTTTATGTTGTTTTTGTTTTGAGCCTTCATATGAATTACAGTGACGTCCCCTTTTCTCAGATGTGTTGGATACCTATTACCATCCGACCTCCTTTATGCGTCTGTCGCTGACCATCTGCCAGCCTCTGTTTGAGGAGCTGCTCCTCGTGTTGCAGCCTCTCAGCCTGCTGACATTCAACCTCGACCTCCTCTTCCAGCATCACCATTTAGAGCCTGACAGTAACAGCCCAGAGATACCCAGTCCACGCTGTCAGGATGCAGGCTTCCAGCTGTCAACAAAGGGATCCCTCTCTAAAATCACAGACAGCAGACACACTGAGAGTCTCTCAGAAGTAGACTTTGGAAGTCCAGAACGTCTGACAGTTAAAGAAAAATCTCCATCCTGTGCTAATCCAAAGAAGACTGGAGTGTCAGAGGAGTCACCACTTAGCAGTCAGCCGTCAGTCACTCTTAGTCAGACAAGTCCTCAGTTGCTGTGGGTGCAGGAGAAGGAAATTGGAGAGTTGCCTCCACCTGATGTTGACGAGGACAGCCTTGCACAGCAGGCGGGACAGGTAGCCGTGTTCGTGTGAATGTGAAGTTTGAAACTGTTTATTATTGTTTGATCCTGTGGGGCTGAAATGTCTTTTTAATTATAGGTGATCCAGCACGGGTGGGGGGCCGTGATGCGCTGGGGAGGCCGTCTCAGCCAGAACTTGGCTGAGCTGAGCTTGTCCGCAGGGAAAAAGGAGGAGATGAAGACAGATCTGCCAGATCTCCAGACCCAGACAGGAAGTGACTACACTCTGGTCAGCAGTGATGTTCAGGTCCCCTGGGGTCTGGGCCGACTGTTTGGAGCCTCTAAAAGCCCTAACAGCCCAACAGGTCACACACCACCAACCAGGTTAGCAAAAAAAGTTTATACATTTATTAATTAGTATGTTTTTAGCTGGGGAGAAATTAATTAATTTGTGTATTCAGCCAGTGTATTGTTTAGCTTAAATGAAAATTTAAAAACTCACTGTTGCACTTGAAATCCTTATACAACTTGAATGTAACTATCTTTGATTCCCATTTGTCCTTTTCCATTTCTTTCTTTCTTCCTCTGCAGGCGGCCCTCTCAGTGGTTGGCTCCAGGTGTCACAGCACTGACTCGAATGGTGAGCAGCAGCTCCACCCCAATGTTAAGGAGGGCCCCAGAGCCTCAGGGAGAAAGTGAGCCAGTGCCAGAGAAAGAGGTCGACGAAGTGGAGATGAAGGACAAACCAATACCACTCAGGTACAATGGATGTAAACTTAGTGTAATTTCGAATGGTGGATTTTTGCATTTATATTGTTTGAGATGGAATGAAATTGGGTCGGGAATGCTAGATTAGCCTTTTTTAAAATTTACTTTTAATTTACTTTGCGAGTTCCCTCACGACTGAAGCTTCTATGCTAATTAATAAACTTAACTCTAAACATAGAAGATAAATAAAATAGAAAATAAAAGTACTATGTACAAAAGGATAGAGTGTGGTCAAAAACAATTGATTTCTCACTTCACTAAGCCAGCTTTTATGATACATTTAGGCATCTTTTTATCAGTGTTGAGTATACCCCAAATGGTGTTTTGTTTTTAAATCCATAAACATCTTGATAAAACCAGATGGTGGTGCTATAATCTAAGGTTCAAATTGAGAGTTCTCAGTGCGAGTCTGATCGATAAGAGGTTTAAATACAAATTAACTGACTCCTTTAACATGAGGAAATTACTTTTTTAGACTCTTCAAATTTTAATGAATCTTACATTTCGACCTTTTATATTCTGGCATACTTTAGACCTGGTTTATGGAAATGCTATAATAATATTTCAATGGTACAATTTTTAACTTAGAAACTTAAGACCTCATCTATGGGTAGTGATTAACTTAAATAGGCCAGTTTCAGATACTCAGTAAGGTATTTAAAAAAAAAAAGTCTTAAATGAATTTCAACTAATACATTATTTTCTAAATCTGTACATTTACCTTCATCTGGGTTTCTAGTTCTGGCATGTTTTGAACTTTTGCATCGCTGCATGTAGAGGAACTCATGTTATAATATCTGCCTTTTGGAAGACTACACTTTAATTGGTGACTCACCAGTCTGACATTATGCGGTCCTACATTGTGACTCATCTGAGCGTTGGATGCTTAGGATGATGTTTTTCTTTGTGGTTTGTGTATATGTAGACCATTTTGGCTGAGAGGGTCTCTGCTGTGTGCCCTCAGGTCAGTACGAACGCTGTGTGACCACACTGGAACGGGTTCGGAGCTCAGCTTTTGCAAGGGGGAGGAACTCGTGGTGTTAGGAGGAGTTGATCAAGACTGGATTCGCTGTCGTCAGGGAGACAAAGAGGGTCTGGTGCCTATTGGCTACACGTCCCTCATCATGTGACTTCGGCACCGTAACTGCTGTTCTCAATCAATAAAAGAAAAAAAACTAAATAAAACATTATTTTAGGCGAGTATTGAGAGGTTATGGTGAGGCTCCACTACTCTGAAAGGGATATTTCATGCTGGTTTGGCTAGTGTTTGAGTTGAGTGTATAACACCATCTGTTCTGCTTTATGTGCATCAGGAGCAGTCAGCAGCCCTCTCTCTTTATGAACATATGGGTGTTTTTCCCCATCACAATCCATCCAGTTTGGTAGCATTCAAGTAATGGATTGTAGCAGCAGGACTGCAGCAGATGGTGTGAAGTAATGACTCAAGTCAAATTTAGACCATTTTGAGTTGGAAGACCTTTGATCTTGGAGTGAAATATCCCTTTAAATGTCTTTTTCTCAGTTTCTGCCCTCTTTGCCTTCAGCCGCTGGTCTGAAAATAATCACAGGGGAAATTCTGTGCCATCAACCACTAGCACATTCAAGTGTGTTCAGATCAGCAGCTGCCTGTTGTGAGGAGGCGACGGTTGACAGCCTGGCTGTAGCCACGTTAACATCTAGTCGTGGCTCACAGGTTGACGAGTGGAGAAAGCACGTTAGAGTACTGGGCCGCAGCTCCTGCATACATAATGCGTAGTAATGTAGTGAATTGTAGCTGTGTAGATCTGTGTTCTATTGACCTTTTACTCCTATTGACCTCTCATCTTCGCCTGGTTCATGTGTGTTTTGACATGTTTCTGCTACTATATTTGACTGTATAAATATACATAAAAAAATATATATAGGTATATATATTGAGATTGATATTACCAAGATAGATAGAAAGATAGATGAACAAGAGAAAGCAGGTAGTGAATCAAAATCAGCAGGTTAATACTGTGGCCACATTTAGGAAGTGGATGAACAATAATGAATGGATTCATTCTTTATCTTTACATGTGCAATTTTCCACACGCAGTATGTGGTTGCTATCCATGCATAAAGAGTGATGTGTGTTTAAGTATGAAATCCAGTATCTTCCCTCTTGTATGCTTTATGTAATGCCATTGTCCTGACATCATATTCATCAAATACTTACATAGTCCCATTCATACCATTAAAAACTGTATGCATTTTAATGTGTTATGAATGCTGTGAATGAATGCCAGAAAATATTTATCTGTCCCAAACAGTAACAGAAGAAAATATTAGACAACAGCAATCTGTAGCTAAACTCTCAACTCGTCCAAAACCTCCTGAGGCCAATATGAGTCAGAGTAAACACCTCAAAAAACTATGCTCAGCTCTTGTTCAACACTATCTGAACCTAAAATTAATGCAGGGAGAAACTCCATGATGTACGTAATTCATAACTGCTACTGTAAAGTCTGTAGGTTTGGTGGCTGGTCTTCACCTTGTACCTCAGCTTTTGTATTTGTCTGACCCCTTCCTGCCATGTTTGCTTATCATAATCATTTATATTAATGAAAGTGGTAGTAGAAGTGGTAGTGGTGGAAGTGGTTTGTTGATTCTAGTGTTGCTAATATGAAATCTGTTTCTTTTTGTCATAGATTTATTAGTTATTCTCTAGATTATGTATTGATGACTATGCATATAGTTAAATGTACAACTAAAAAACATTTTCTTTGTGTTACAAAGTCATTATTATAATTTAATGTTCTCATGCAAGTAGAAACCTATACCCTAAAGTAATAGCTTCAGTACTTACAGTTAATGTCAGATCCTAACAATACATGAGCCCCATTTAATTCAGCAGGAAAGTGTCATTGCTGTTGATCAATCAGTGAAAGCTCAGTTCTCCAGTTTCCTCATGTTATTGTGTCAGTGCCCTGTAGCATGAGATTACTGTCACTATGGCAACAGCCCTGTAGCATTAAGTTAAACTAATGCCCATGACTTATGACGAATGACCACATTAAAATGCCATAAGTGTTTACATAAAATACTTCTAAGATACAATTTAATATTGACACATTAAATTATATTTGTGTTTTTTTGTTTGTGTATATTATTTTCCAAATGTGAGATGATAGTCTAAATGCATTTGTTTAAAAGCTGTTAATTTATTGGATCTACTATTTATTGATCTTGAGGTTTCTGAAAGGAATAGCTCTCCATCTGACCCATCTAGCGTCTCTCTATCTATCTGGGTTCTTTATGTGCGAGTGTGGAAGAGCGTGCACATGGCAGCATATGTGGCAGTGAAAGCAGAGATGAGTGTGAGCACATCTGTGTGTCTGCACATCCTGCACTTTCACTTATATGTGTGTGTGTGTGTGTGTGTGTGTGTATCGGTGTAACAATGAGTTCTGTATCTCCCTCTCCTCCTTATCCCCCTCTCTTTCTCTCTCTCTGGTGTCATGTAGCCCGTAGACATCCCCTGTGTCCCACTGTTGGATATAGTTGAGTGCACATCTAGTGTCAGTCACTGTCCACCTTCTGCATGTGCTTGTTTGTAAATACACCAAATAAAATGATCAGTATAAACCAAACTTGTTCAGCTGTTTGAGTCATATTTGTCTGCTGTTGTTCATGTAAAAACTCTATCAGGAGTTCATATTATGCCACTGTAGGTTATGTAGGTTCATTCAGAGAATGTGCTACATTAATGTCCTGCGTTTGTTGTTGACTCAAATGTAACAGGAAGCTACTGGTACCGCTGTGTGTCAGATTGCAAAGGAAGTGAAGATTCACAACTGTAAAACACTTTTAATACCTAACTGCATACTCTACTCCCTTTAAGCTCCTGGAGACATCCCCTCTCCTTTTTGCTCAGATCAAAAGATCTCAGAATGCCCTCGGATGTTGTGAAGGGCAGAAAGAGGAGAATAAATCTCCAGAGTGAGCTGCAGCCCTCCCCCATCTTGTAACTGTGTTCCTCTGATAGCGTCCTCCATTGTGGGTCATTATAAAGGACAACACAGCATGAGATATACAATCTAACACCACTAGATAGCACTGTTAGTTCAACAGGATTAATATCACTGCCCCCAAAAATACATGTATACATACACAGAGAGTATGCAGGGTTTAGTACTGGTAGACATAAAATGCTTTTATTATTATGGATATAGAGGCAAAAAGTCTGAGCTGACATTCTATGGCATTGTTTTTGATGTTTTGTTTTTCAGATGCACAATATCAGAGGCAACAGGCAAAGGTTACACGTCATGCAAACTAGATAAATAAGTCTTTATGTGTACCTTTGCTATAAAGTTAATCATCCACTGGCAATAATGTAGTGTAGTTAAAAAAGTAAACAGGAAAAATATACATAGAGTATGTAAACAGTGAAAGAAATTGCACTTTCTTGGCTTGTTATTAGAAGCCATACTACTGAAAGAGAGCAGAAATGTAACACTGGAAAAACAAATTCACTGTCACTGATTGTCTGACCAATAAAGAAAATTACGCTCAGCTAAAATAAGAGACTAGTTATGTAATTCTACAAAACAAATCATATACAATCATGTCGACTGTAAAGAGAAACATCTGATATATTGGTCAGCTGTAATTTGTTAAAAACATTTCAGTTAAATGAAAGATTTGAATATTAGCTGTTATGTATAATCCCAATAGTACTGTCATGTATAATACTAATTTTACACGCTACTACTGATAGAAGGAAAACAGGTCTCTTTCTATGTACATTCACATGAAACTAAACGCTTATGGTTACTTCTGCTAAGTGCATTAACCCAATGCTCCTAAGATGAGAACAATCTAGTATGCATCTGTACACAAAAAAGGACCTCCAATCCTCAAATATTCACAACTTAAAAAAAACATAACAAAGGAAGTCTTTATATAGTCCTTATCAGAGGAGATATTGCTTTTAAAGACTGCATGAGTTCGCTTAGGTACATACACAAGACAACATGGCACTTCTACAGAGCATTTGGGGCAAATCGATTCTAGTTTTTATTCTCTTTCCCTTCTCCCCCCGAGGACATTCTGATTGTCAATGCTCTGAAGCAAAGAGCGAAACGTTCTCAAAGGCAGCCTGAAGTAAACAAAAACACTTTTTACCCTTATCCCACCTTTCCCCAGGAAGCAATACTGAAAATAGTCAACAATAAACATTCCTATCATTAATATATTTTGTCCATTCCATTTGTCTTTTTTTTTTAAAAATAACTTCTTTCTTAAAACCTCATTACAAATTCTCTTGCAGCGATGCCAAAATTCCTGTCACTAAGCCCACCCCCTCCCCTGCCTATTCACTGGTACATAGCAGACACTGTCTTGGTAAAGTGAAGAAAAACCCTAACACTGTCTCAACAGCTTTTAACTGGCTCACTTCTCCTCGTGTCATTTCCCAAAGGTGCAAAGTGACTTTGAAAGCTTAACGAGTAAATGTGGGTACAGTTTTGACCTACTTAGGGCCCAGGCTAGCTTTTCTTCCCCCCCCCCCCGGGCAGCTAGTGAGCTCCTCGTCTCTTGGAAACTTCAGAGCCGAAATGCTGAGTACCATATATGTCCACTTTCAATCTCCGAGCAATGTCTGTCTTTCCTTTGCTTAAGGTGCTGAAGTTAGAGCAATCAAAGTGTATGTGTGTGTGTTTATAGTGTGTCCACTCAGCATACATACAATCTTTAGTGTGCTTGTTCATCCAGCACTAGTGCAAATTCATTTCAGCTGGTCTGTTACTTTCTTTCTTTCTTCTGGGACAGTCTATCTCTGCTTCTTTCATCCCTCGCCGTTTGGATAAAAAGATGTGTTGCCATGGTTTCATCCTTGGTGTGATGCCCTTTAGAGCGCTAGGTTCAACACACTCATCTGTCAGTGTGTGAGATGTCTTTCTTGCATTTTCAGTCATTTAAATTTTCCAGCTCTCTTCTCTTTTTCCTCGCTCATTCTCTGATGCACTACTACTACTGTTGGTAGCAGTGTTGTGACATCAGTTCCTGTCCAGCTGTCCAGTGGTGGGCCTGGTCCCTTTTCAGAGTGGTCTCACCTACATAAAGGCAAGTTACTATCAACAAAACAATGCCCATAGCCCCTACAGTCTTTCTGTATCTGATGCTCTACTTACCTCTCTCGGTTAGCTTATGATTGCTGCAGGGTCAAAAGTAAATCATTCAGCCGTTTCCTCCTCTGTTCTCTGCTGCAGGCCTCTTCTTCCCCTCGGTTTTCTTCTTCTCCCTCCTCCTCTTCTCTGTTCGGAGTTTTCGTGGGCTGTGGTGAACAAGCATACACAAGTAATTGCAAAAACATATTTTTATCCTTGTGGAAATTTACATTCAAGAAATGAAAATATATTTTCCGTGGGTAGTGCTGCATTGCTTAACTTACACAGGGGCTGGCAGTGAGCGAGCTGGAGGTGTCCTGATTCTGATGGCGAGGGTCACTGCTGATAACTGTCACCTCCACCCCCACTGATTGATCTGAGGATTAGAGGTCTTTATGTTAGCGAAGGCGTATTATAAAAGTAAATAATTTCTTTTACAGATAAGTCTGTAATTATGCGAGTGAGTGTCCTTATTTCCCCTTGATCAGTCAGGGAGTCTTTGATGGAAACTGTGTGGTTTCACTGCTAATGGGGAAAGTTGATGCCTGCTGGGGCCTTGGACACCAGCAGTGGATGATAGAAATGGGAAAACATTTCTGAAAGCTGAAATTTTGTGGTTGGAAAACTACTTAGTTTGTGCTGCTGAGTATGATATGAAAAGAGCAAAATATGAGGACGATGGGCAGTAAGCAGAGAACGCACACACATACATACATGCACACATAAAGTAAAAGATACAAACACAGGAGGAAATCTATACAGATGTACAGTAAAAATGAAAATGTATAGAATTAAACCACATACACATATGCATACACAAACACCTACAGAAACAAAAACTAACACACACACTTGCTTCATGGACCTGACTTGATGTGGCTGTCGTCCCCATTGGCGCCATCGCAGGACGGATGTTGTGAGCCGCTCTCCTCCCCCTCTGCATCTCTCTCTCTCTCCCTCTCTATCCTCAGTCGAATCTGTCTGTCTCTTACGAGCTCCCAGTTCCTCACAAGGAACACGTGGTGTTTCACCACAAAGCTCCTGCCCCCGGCACACAGTGAGAAACGTTAGTCGTCGACAATGACATTAGTTCAGCAAATCAAGGAGTTTGATCTGGATATTTCTATCAATCATCTTTCCATACCTCTCACTGGTGGTCAAAGGCTCCATGTCGAGGTGAGGGAACAGGCTTGTAATATCACTAGAGCTCTCCTCCTGTGCAATTAAAAGCAAATGGAGAGATGGGTGTAAGTTTTAGGGAACAAATTATTAAAGCCACATTCTACACTGGAATAAAACAACCACAAGCCACATAAACTCACCGATGTCTGATGAGAGAATACAGTCCTTTCCTTCATCCGGCCTGAGTGAAACAGAGAGAGGGAAGCTGTAAGATACTGTAGGAGATTACTGTTTCAGACCCATCAACTACATGTGAAGACTGCACATCTAATACTGGAAACTCACAGTAACGCCGCTTCCTCTTCAGGGGTACAGCAGGCTGCCTGTGAAGCTGCAACCAAACAGCATGAGAATTGCATCCTGGTGAATTTGTATCACTCCAAAAATCTCTAAAGATGCATCGTGTTATTCTCTGTTAAATGTCACTACTGTACCTGGTCGTGCTGCCACAGCCACATAACATCGTAGGGTAACTGGAAATTAATCCGCTTCAGCCTCAGATACTTCCCTAGAGGACACAAAAGGAGTTTAGATGGATAATGACAATTAAATTATTAATATTAATAATATTAATAAACCAAAGTTTGCATTTTTCTTCGTACGCACCAACATGTATGGGTGCAGGTAAGAGGGTGTACTCATTCTCCCCTGGTGTGTATTCCATAGTCTCTCTGCAAATCTGCTGGGCCTGCGAGGGAAGACTAGGAAAGAGGCCATAAATAAATAAACAAAAGAACCTGATAACAAAAAAATGTTATAATAGTTTGTATATGAAATGCCTCAACTCACTCTGTAGTTTTGTAATCATCAGAGTAAAGACCTGCCCTCAGAAACTTTTTCCTGGGAGGACCATCAGCTCTCTCCTCTCTTTGGATAGTTACTGGTTGGGACAGAGCTTGGTCCACATCTGACTGGCTAAAACATTCAGCGGGGAAGTCACATTCGGGTTTATCCACAGTGACACTAAAAAGAAAGCATGAAGAGAGATAGAATGATAGAGAGGAAAAAGAGAAAGAAAGAAAAGGCACTGGTTTAGCACACAGTGCTGAAAACAGTGGGTTAATTTAACAGTAGTGAGTGGTTGTATTGAATTTAAATCAACCAGCTCAGGTACTTTTTAATGCAGTTGTGTTTACCTCTGATGACAAGGAGAGTCACCATGTTTTCTTTTCCGTCCCCGCTTCCTTCTGGCCTGCAGCTGCAACTCTGACACCTGCTGCACTGTGTCACCTCCACGATTTCTCTCTGGACCTCTTTCTTCTTTTCTCCCTCCCACTTCTCTCTCATCTCTGTGGTGGGTGTGTCCTGGCAAGAGGTTGGATGATGACATAGAGGGAGCTGTGGAGGAAAGAAGTGTGGGGGAGGATACAGTGGAAGGCAGTGGGTGCTTCCTGGGGCGTCCTGGCCCTCTTTTGTTTTTTACTGCCACGCTGTCTGGTGTTGGCACCCTCTTCTGCTGCCCCTGGCTTCTTGAGTCACCTTGTAAACCTGCAGTGACTGAAACAGAGAGGGGGAGGGAGGGGTTGAGGCAGGAGGGGAGGGTTGGTGTTAGTGGCAGAAAGGAAATGAGACAGATGTGGATCAGTGATTGAGCCAGCAGGAGGTGTGAGGTGAGGCCACTCTAGGCTGAGTCATGTGGATGGGCCACAGATTAGGTGAGTCACAACATTTCCTCTGACCAGATCACTTCTGGGAAATACATTAAGAGTTGATTTATGTACACACACACACACCAAAAAACCCACAAGAATGGACACAAACAGTGTGCAGTATGCATAGTTTCCAACGTGATCATGCACACTATTTGTTTTTGCACATCCAGCTAATGTGGAACACAATCTTGAAAGACACCAGACAGAGAAAGAGAGAAAAAGTGTGAGTAAGTGTGTTCTTGCTAGTGTGCTGTACTTCAAAACACATGTGTGTTTAGTTAGATGATGAACTGATGTCAAACATATTCCACCTCTTTCAAAAACAACATTTCCCCCTCGCAAGCTTTGCTGTGTGCAGTGCTATTCCTACATCAGTCACTCCTGAGGTCATCTATCTTTTTGTTCCATTTTCCACAGTCCCTGACAAGACTGACCACTCTTTCCTTATTGGATTTTTCCAAGTCAAATAGGCCCTGTTGGCCAGCAGTGAGGAATAGGCCAGGCTTTAAATAGCCAATCTGGTGGTTAACTAATGACTGTGTTCACTGGGTAGCCCCAGGCTGCAACATCGTGTGGTTCACTGCAGACTGGGAAGATTTCAAAGATTTTCTGGCAGATTCCCATTAAGACGCTTCCCTCCTGCTATAACACTTTTATAAAAATTCCAACAGAGATTGGTTGCGTTTGTGTGTCTGTGTCAGGCACGTCCCCTGCATGGCAGAGGGAGTCTGAAATTGACTATAAAAAGAACGGAGTCTGATTTCCTCTCAAACACCCTCCAGGCTTTGATGTGTGGCTAAACAACACCTGAGAAAAAGCAATGCTGTCACTATATTGGGCAAACTCGTGGTGCCACAGTCTCATCTCCACATTGTGCAAATATAAAAATCTGTCATACTAAGCAAGTGAAAAGAAGCTCTTGGCATAAAATCTCAGCTAGCTGTCATGATTTGGTTGCTATTGTTGTATTTCAATGAACACAGTTGACGTCAGATTTCTGATGTTATCTAGGTTACTATCAGTATAAAACATACTTGTATTTTCTGATGAAATAATAACTATGCAGTCAAACAATTAAAGCTGACAATGGGAGATTTCTGTAGCATTTATCAGCACAGGCCGTTCTCTGACAAACACAGCTTTATGTCCAAGTAGCTGCATCAACATTTGCACAAAAGCTCATTCTGAATCATTAAACTGAAGCATAAAGACATGTCAGTGATTTATTCATTCACACACTTATTGATGAAATCATTCATGCATCCTCACCTGCTTCTCTCCTCTCTGTCCACACTGGCTCGTCTCTCCTCCATGACCTGTCTCCACTTCTTGGATTCCTACTGGCCAGTCCGCTCCTCAAACCCCTCCCCCCTGTTGCCATGGCAGCAGATGTGAACAGGTTGGTGTGTGTTGGGGACGGGGATGTCCTGTACAGGTGTGACTCTTGAACGTCCTCACCATCTTCGTCCTCTCCATCTGATGCAATCAATCTGCCTGTATGTTGCTCTGTGGTAAAGCCCCTCCAGTTGGAGTTTCCAAAGCCTGTCCCTCCCAGGCCCCCAAATTTTGGCCAGCTCTGGCCTAGGGCACCCCAACCTCCTCCAAATGAAGACAGGTGAGAGGAACCCAGCCCCAGCGAGGTGAGAGATGTGTGTTTGTACCTCTCTGCTGAGGATGTTGATAACGTGGCAGCAGCAGCAGAGGAAAAGGAATCATTTCCATTTTCACATAACCAAGGTGACTCTTTGGACAGCATGCTCCCCATTCCTCTTGTCCCTTTTCTTACTGCTTCTCCTTGGCCCAAAATCAACCCTGCCCTTGACTTTGAGCTGGCTAAGCCCTCTCTTTCCATGCTGTCTTCCTCCTCATCCTCTTGTAACTCCTCCTCGTCATCCATATCTCGCTCGCAGTGCCTGTGGCGGTGTTTATGTTTATGTTTGTGTTCGCTCCTCCCACAGCCACAGGTAAAGCTGGATGTGAACCCTGAGCTGAGATGTGGGCCTCCTCCATTTCCTACTCCTATATCTCCCTCAGTCTCTCCTCCTAAAGCTCCCTCTCTCAGCAATCTGCTCCTCCGCCTGTGGAATCTGGCAGGGTTGAGGAGGAAGTGGGTATGGTGAGGTGGATGGGGGGCATACTGGTGAGGAGAAGGAAGTGGGTAGGAGCTGGGGAGGTGGTGGTAAAGTGTTGTGGTTGGGGGGTAGCTGCTGTAAAAACTCATATTTTCAATGGTCTCTTGGAACTTTGATGAGCAACCACACTGCCTGCGGTCTGGCTTCCTGTTACAATGCACTGGCTGGCAGGGGTAGAAAGGCTGAGGGGAGAACGAGGGATTAGCAGGATAAGACGAAGGGTGAGGTGAGTAGAAGCCATTCAGATTTATCCTGAAGATATTGGAGCGGTGGGAATGGGAGGAGGCGTGGTGCCGCCTTCCTCCAGCAGCATTCCCACTTCCACCGTCAAAGCCCTGTCCCAGCCCTGTCCTCACCCAGCTCCTCCGTCCGATATGGACCTCGCTGAATTGACCGATCAGATCTTCTAGCTCCGCCAGGAACTCTGGATCTTGCATGTGCAGCTGCTGGTGCTTCTTCTTATGTTTATTTTTCTGTCTCTTCAGTGCATTGTGCCCATGGCAGGGATAATAGTCAGAATGAGTGCATTTATTGTGTCCAGGGCAGGGACAAGGGCACAAGCAAGTGCAGGAAGATGAACAGTCGTAATCCCTCCGCCTGTGCCGGTGCCTGTCTCTATGCCGCTCCGCAGTAGTTGAGTTGCTGATGGGGTTTGTGTGTCTGGGCATGTGAGAGAGGGGTGAAGAGACTGGAGAGGGACGGTCTACAAGTGAGGAGGCGTGTGTTTGACCCCCAAGCATCACTCCTGACCCCTGACCCAACCTGAGTATGCCTCGAGCTCCCCTCATCTCTCCTCGCTCAGAAACACTGTTGTTATCTGTTCCAATTCCACTATCACTAGGAAGTGTCTCTTCGCTGTGTGATTCACTCCTGGGGGAGGGGGTGGCCTCCTTCAGGTGGCCAGGAGAGCCAGGTGTGTGATGCAGTGGAGGGGTGGGACAAGAGAGCTTACACGAAGACTGGTGAAAGGGGAAGTGATGCCTTCCCTGACACGGACAGCTCTTCTTCACAAAGGGGGAGAGAGAGGAGGAGGAGGGAGGACGTGGGGATGTACAGGAAGATGATGGAGAAGGGAGGGAGAAGGGGGGAGGAAAAAGAAGGGAAGATGATGGTTCTGTGAGGCTGCCCTCACTGTAAGGACTCTGCGCCCCACTGGAGTGGGTAAGAGATGGGGAGGGAAAAGGGTGAGATGGCAGAGGCTGAGTATGGTTAGATGAGAACAGCGATGTTTCTGAGGGACTGGTAAACAGAGACGATTGAGTGGAGTTCTGGGAGTTTAGGCTCCCTGTTTGGGCTTTAGGCTTGCGTCCTCGCCTTTTGCCCATGTAGATGGTCCCTCTCTTGCTTACATTAATCTGAGGGCCCAGCTTACTCCCAAAGGAAGAGGACAGCGCTGAGAGCGTGTGTACTGTTGTAGCGTCTATCGATTTACACATTCTCAGAGATGTTTTGCCATCTGCTGCCTCGCTTCCCCTTCCCTCCTTTCCTACATAACCAGACAGCATTACCTTGTGAAGTCTCCTCCTCTTTCTTTTTTTCATCTCATTTATCAGCCTCCTGATCTTTAGCTGCCTGCTCCCCTTTACGGGATGAAAATCTTTATATCTGTCTGTCTCTGTAGTGTGAGTCAGTGCATTGCCACTCTGGTCCTCGGGGAGGGGTCGTTTGGGAGGGCGGCCACGCTTCTTGGGGCTGGATTTAGTCTGATCAGCACACTGCAGTTTTGGACTTGGCTCCAGCATAAGGACTTTTGGAACTCCATCACACCCTGTAGGAGGCACCTCACTTGGCATAGCATTTGGTGAAAGTCTAGGGGAAGAATCGTCCAAACTAGAGCTGTGGGACTTAGGGCGGCCCCTTTTTCGGGCAGGGGTTATGGAACATCTGGATGCAGGGGGACTTGGTTCTGATGTGGGGTGGCTCTGCTTTGGGGATGGAGGTTTGGTTGCAGAAGAGAGGGGGGAGGAGTTGCTGGTTAAGGAATTAGATGAAGATGTCTGTTGTGATTCATCAATCTGCTGAATAGAGGCCTTGGTAGGAAGAGACGTCTTGGGGTTCTGGGGGAAAAGATTATGTTGAGAATCTGAAGGGGCTTCCTGATTTTCTGCCCTCTGAGCCCGGTGCACCAGCTTGGTCCAGCTGGGCCGTCTAGCTTTACGTTTCTTGAGTGGTCGACTGTCCTGCTCTTGGGGGGAAGAAGGAGGAGAAACAGGGGCACGCACAGAAGAAGTGGGCAGAGAAGTATGAGCAGAAGCAGAGGGGTGGGTTAGAGGAACAGTTGAATGTCTTGAGATATCTTGTTCTTTTGATTTACTGGCGTCACCTGTTGCTGCTGGCTCGATTTGTTTAACTGGCTTGCAACTGTCATCTGCCTTGTCTTTCTCTTCTGGTCTGCTCAGATTGAGTTTACCACTATCAACTGTTTCACCACATTTTGCATTATTGTCCTCAGTGTGTCTTCTATCTGGACTAAGCTTATCCCTCTTTTTTTCAGCCTTTGCTTTTTCAGTCTTTAGTTCTTCCCTCCACGTTTCATCAGTCCTGTGTCTTTCATCCTTTTGTTTACCATGCTTTGATTTTCCATCCTTTCCTTTTTCCTTTTTCTTCTTCTTGCCTTCCTCCTTTCTGCTCTCACTCTTTGCTCTTTCAGTTTCTAGTCGTTTTCGTTTTGAATTTTTGTCTTTCCGTTTCTCTTTTTTTGCTTTCCTCTCTTTCTCTCTCTTTTTTTCTAGTGAGGCCTGTAAAGAGGGATCCTGATCTTGAGGTTGGGCAGAAGAGATATCCACAGCTGGGGATGATTGCACTTTAGGGGTGACTGAGGGTGAAGGAGGAGAGTCTGGCCTACTCTTACCAGACAGACTCTGTTCTTTAAGAGAGCTGCTGGAGATAGGAGCTCTCCTTGAGGAGTCCATGGAAGAAATAGTGGAGGAGCTGCTGTGTTTTCCAAGTTTGAGTTTCGGTGAAGTGCCAAGAATGTCAGTGGAGCTTTTCCCATTTGATAGTCCCTTCTGTTTGGTTGTCTGCACCAAACCATTATGCTTTTTCGGGGTGGTTCCTTCATTCCTGGCATCTGATGCAGAGTGTGTCTGGGTGCATTGTGTGGAAGAAGTAGTTGCAGTTATCTGGTCTGCTGTGGGTGAGCAGGGTTTGTGTCCTGCAGGGACAGGCTGGCCATTGACGCTAGGAAGCTTCTCTTTCTTCAGTCTCTCAGATGAGCCATTTGAATTCACCTCCGTCTTATCAGCCAGTTTGATGGGAACCTGGGGAAAGCAAAAACACAATCTCTGTCATCAACAGCAATGGCTGTGACATCCATTAGTTTGGTGTAGACAACAGTGAAGGACAATGGGGCGCAGACAATAACTGAAATACTTTTGTTTTGTCTGCCCATTAAAAGAGAGAGTGAGGACAGAATGACTCAATCAGGCAGAGAAAACAGGGCATATTGAGGAGAAGGAGAGAGTGAGGTGATGGAAACAGGAATGGGGTTGACACAGAAAGGAGAAATACAAAGGCAGAGAAAAAAGAGAGGAAGGGAGTGGGACAGGGACAGAGGGGGAGTGAAAGATAAATGAGAGCAGGTAGAGAAAAGAGGAAGATGTAAAAATAGAAGAGTGGGACAGATATAGAGAGCCTGGCAGAGGCTCTCTATAGACAGAAAGAGAGAGAGAAAGCTGTTCTATTGGTAGCTATAAATTGCCACTAATACAGATGAGAAGGCTTGACATTTCGTACTTGTCCTGTAATTTTGGTATGCTGCAGCTTGAGTGGCGTTTGTGCAGCTAAAGCAATAAGCTTCCCCTTGGGTGATCGTCATAAGGACTGATGGACCAATGTCTGTAACTGCTCCAAATGGTTGCTGTGCTGTTTTCCTATTTATAGGTCTGTTTATTTAAATATGCTGCTTAGGTTTCAGTATTGATAAAATAGCTCAGTTGACCTTATTACAACTGAGCACAATGATAGGTGATTTTGCTCCACATACAGAGGATCTTTATTTCATCTTATATTCATGCTAACTTCAACTAATAACAGGTTTAATATTGACACAGAGGATTTTGTATGTGTGTGAGGCAAACTGTCCTTGTCCTTAGCTTACCTGTTTGGCAGACTTCGTCCCTTGGCTGGGTATGGCAGGGACTGAGGCAGGGGCGGAAGCTGTAGTAAATGTTGGTGATAACGACAGTGGCTGCGATGACGAAGATGACGATGATGCAAGTGGTGGTGAAGCAGCAGATGCACTTTGTTTGGATGTGGTCTGGACAGCATCCAAGCCTGAGTGTTTCTCTCTGGTTGCCTCGTCTGTGGTAGAGCTGGTTTTACTCTGTTGGCTTACTCCTCCTTCACCATCCCCCCTCAGCAGTCCCCCCCTGCCTTGTCTCTGATAGGTCCTGATGGTGGGCTTGCAGACATAGCTCTCCAAGATCTTCGGCGGTTTCTTGGTGCGTTTAGCCTGAAGTCCAATCCGGAGTCGTACATTCCCCTCAGGACAGCTGGTCTCTCTCCCAGAAATCTGAAGCTGCTGCTGCCCCGCACTTCCACAGCGCCCCTCGATGAGCAACTCCAGAACTGCCCCCTTGTCACCTTCTCTCTTCCTCCCTGCTCCTCTTTTCTCCTCCTCTTTTTTCCCTACATCGCCATTCTCCCCCTCACCTCTTCTCTGTTTCTCTGCCACTTGGTCCTGTTCAGAGTCTTCAGGTGCAGAGGCGGCGTCCAGAGTGGAGTTTGTGACTGGAGGGGATCCCCCCTTCACTCTCTGGTCCATCAGAGAAGTCAGGGGGGAGAAGCAGGATGCTGTGGGGTTCCCAGTATATCACTTTAAAAGTACCCCAGAGTTGTGGTTGGTGGGATCAAGAGTGAAGAGCAGAATACAGGTGTAGGACAGGAGATTTCCAAAAGAATATCTTACAACAGTCCAAGCACAGCAGGGCGCCTTCATCCAGCGAAGGTCTTGCTCTTCGTTTTTAGACTTGAACTGAGAGGGAGTAGGTTTGAGGCAGAGAGAAAAGGGAAAGAAAAGACAGACAGAAAGATAGAGAGGCCAGTGATTAGTCATTTTAGTGACCTCTGATGCTGAATAGCAGCAGTAGAGGAATTAAGGGGAAAGTCCCCTTCCTGCAGGCAGCTGTAGTGAGGTGCTAAAGTCTGTGTCCACAGAGATGATCTCATCATACAGAAAACCCAGGGGCCAATCAACGTCGCCGATTCCCAGAATGTCGGCACTAACTGGAAGAAAGACCTACTCACATTCTTCAGAAACAGCCACGGCCAGTTTCTCTACCAAACTGTAAATAACTGCATTTCTGAAAGACCACAAACACTCTGTAAACCTTCGGCAGTGTACTTATGTTCTGATTCCTACTCCTCTCCCCAAATCAATATATCAATCAATCAGCTCTTGGCTAATTCAAACACTTGATCCAGTCTCCTCCCCTCCTCTTCCCACTGTCTTTGCGCCTTCTGTTCTCAGCTACTCCCACAAGCACTTCTCCACCCTTCCCTCTGCCGTACTTTCTTTTCTCTTCGAAACTCCCCTTTTTTCATGTTTGGCAGAAAGCTTTTGCATGCATTCTCTATTAGTACCATCCTCTCTCTCTCTCTTTCTCTTGCCTTCTCCGTAGACCACACAGTAAAATGGTCAACTCATACACTGTATCCATGTTAATCAGAACCATATTTCCGCCTCCACTTCATTCTTATCCTCCTCTCCAACCTAAATCCCTCCATTCACGGTCTGACCATTCCCCTCCTCCCCTTTCAGTAGTGGTAACACAAATCCGTAGAAAAGGGTAAAACTTATTTTTGGAAAGGATTGCAAATTCCTCCTCCCATTGCTTCCTCTAAGTCAAGTAAGCTTTTCATTGACCCCATTGTAAATGGACTTTTAATGTGACATTAGAGCAAAGCAACACACCCAAAAATAACATTCTCCTCCACAGAAAAACTTTCACCCTCACTCTGCTCAGTTTTTTAACATATCAAAGGGAAGCAGCATCTTCTGTCATGCTTCCTTCATTATACTCTCTCTTTCATTAAGGGAGACACTCATACGTTTTCTAATAAAACACACCCTGCCAAGCATTCTTGCAGCTCTCTCCTGAGAGCCTCTTATGAAATAGCTCATCTGTCTCTCAACACACTGAACTACCCCTTAAACTTACAAGAGCATCTCAGATAATGTTTTCATTTAAGAGCTCAGTGGGCTATCTCTCCTGCCTCTTGGTCCCTCCACACCCAAACCCCTTCCTTGAATCATACTGAGCTCAAATCAACATCTGTTCCAGTAACTGGTGTTATGTAACAGTTTTGCAAAGCATTTTCAAGGCCAAACCTCCTTACAATAAAATAAACTGAGTATGGAGATGGACAGTGGTCCTCCTGAACGACAACAGACACTATTAGTATTACCTGTACTCCAGTAGCCTGACCCACATGACGAAGAGCTAACTGAAGCGGATACAGGCATGAGTCGCACAGGTTACATTCTTTTTGTGCAAAGTGACTATGAAGAAGGAGTAAGAGTGGCAGGTTTTCAAACCTAAAAGGGCAAGCCCATTCAACATTGGTCACACTAGTGCATACTAATAGCTTTTTATACTCTCCACAGCTATACCTCTCAAACATAACTCTGAATTATTCTAACATTAGACCAGAAGCTATTTCCACTGACAGGATGATGGGTGAACTTGACACTGAAGTCAGCGTGGCTCCTCAGCCGCGCTGTGACAACGATTAAATCATGATAATAGCCCACCATATTTCCAGCCATCATCACCATCCCGTGACGGCGTTATCATCAATAAGTAACGTTACAACACTATTATCATCTGCCTGACAACAGCAGCAGCAGCTGGAAACTAGGGTGATGTGATGGCATCTATAAAATATTGGAAAATGAGGAGTGCGTACACATGTAGGGGTGCGGGGAAGTTTCTCACGTGAGTCTACCTCCTCCTCGGTCCTCACGCACACACGCACACTTCCCCATAGTTGGAGTAGTAGAAGTGTGTTGGTCGTACATTGTGTACCCAGGTCGCAGCTGCGTAGGCTAACTGATGTTGCTACTGTAGATACAGTATGGGCAGTGGGGGTGTTACCGCACTGGAGCAACCTATCACTGGTTTACCGAGGACGTCAACAGGAGCTTCCTTCTCCATAATGACTTTGCGCACCTCCGAAAATCACTATCCGCCTGATGCTGTCGCACTTACAAATCATACACACATGCACGTGTTGTTGTTGTCGTCACTCCTATCTGCGTGATAAAATATATCGCACATTCGAGCCACCTAAAACATTACACAGCTGCACAGCGAAACTCAACATGGAAGTGGGGGCTACGTAGCATCAAAATGTGCTTGTGGTGGTGTTTTTGATGTGGATTAGTCCCCAGCCACCTTCTTCTCTCCTATCTGTCCTCTGCCAGCCCTTCTGCTGGTGTCAGCAACATTGAAATAAGAATTATAACCATGCACGGAGAACAGAGGGGAAAACACACTCAGCAACAAGGGATAAAATTAGCTCAAAGCAGATGCTCAAAATTCTCTCTAACATACTGTGCTTTGAGCTCGCTGATGATGACAGGCCTGCACACATTAATACAGACTGCCATGACAATCTGTTATAAAGCTACGTAGGCTACTTACCCGAGAGCGCGTCCCAGAGCCAACTGCGTTTAGGCAGGAGGTTAAGGTGTTGCTGTCCTGCTCTCCCCTTCGCACCAACAGCAATCCACAGCTTTTGGTGCATTTGATGATGCTTTGATTACATAACTAAGGCCATCGGAGGTTAAAACACCTCCTAAAACCGAGTTTCAGTCCCATAAGAACGCAGAGCCTACTGTGCAACAACATTGGCGCGGGTGTTTTCATAATCATACAGTCGACAGATCTCCGTCGGCGCGTCTCCGCAGCTAGGTGGCGGACTGGTTACACTGGATCTTATTCTGCCCACTCCTCTCGGGGAAAGTTACATCGCTCCCGCCTGTGGTAATGGCTCAGATTGTGCTCTCGTTTGCATACAGGCTGTTAACGTGTCAGGGCGACGGGCTGAAGGCTGCAGCAGTGTGTGTGTGTGTGTGTGTGTGTGTGTGTGTGTGTGTGTGTGTGTGTGTTTGCTGGGTTATTACAGGTTGCCAGAGAAGTGCGGTAGGTGGATGTGCGGGAATGCAATTGCGTGGCCATTTTCATGTGGCCAGAGGAGGAGATAAAACGGCGAATACATCACAGGATCTTATTGCGGTTCATAATAGGCGATTGGGGAGGGCTCTTTAGACGCTTAATAAAATGGCGACGACTTGGCATAAGTAGCTGCTGGTAGGAATTGGGGAGCAGCGAAAAAGTTGCATCGTGTAAAGTAAAACTGGATTTATATTACACTGTAAATAAAGCCAAACGTAACTCTGCGCGTATTAAAAAGTTAATAGGTAAAAGGTTGTTTATCATTAAACGTGAAATACTAACTCAAATGCACAAGCAAAATTTCCCTTGCACGCTGTAGAAATAACAAATCTTATACTCCTGTGTTGTGTCACAAAGTCTACTAAAAACATACAACAAAACATTTCTAAACAAACGATTCAAATATATATTTAAGAAGGATAGAAGTATGAAAAAAGCATTAACAACTACAATGATTCAAAATAACAGCAGCATCAATAATACAACAACTTTGATAAAGAAATATAAAAAAATACAATAATAAATAGTAATATACCATAGCCTATGGTGTTTTGATGTTTATAAACACAAGTTTATATTAGAAATATAGTTTCATTGTGTATATTCTACCTTCAAATTACCAGTACCTACACAAGGCTGCACTGCACACACTAAACAAGCACAAGGTGTTCATAGGTATTTTATGGGCAAAAAGAGCCACTCAGCACTGACAGGTAAAAGCGCCCCCCCCCCATTCCCCCATGTTCAAAGCCTTTTGTTGTCATTCAAAAATAAAATAATATATATCTTACTGCAGATTTAGCAATACAAACTCACTATATCACACTTTTGTTTCATATTACTAAACAAATGTGCAAATAACACACAGTAAATCTATGGGTTTTTGGGCACCCCCAGGTGAAAAATGGAGAGATTGCCCTCTTTGCCTGATTGTTAACTCATTTCATATGTAGAGTAAACAATTTGTAAGTTATTCCATTTAGGACAGATCATTCCTGTTTCCAGAACAATATTTGCAAGTAAAATAAGTTTAAGATTAAATTTAAGATAATAAGATTTATTTTTCATTTGTGTACACTGGGCATTGTGCAGAAAAGTGTGTAGTTGCTGTTTCCACAGCCTGTGAATAGTGCTAGTTATAAAATGGAGAAAAATACAAAGACACCTGCTTCAAATAGGAGCATTAAAGCAAGCAGATTTAGCCTATAGAAAACAAGCAGTGAAAGCAAATATGTTAACTTGTAGTGGACAATTTAAGTAGTCTAGTAGTAAAACTAAATAAGAGTGTGGAACAAAATAGGACCTGAACATAAAAAACAGACACATTTAGAAGTAATAAATACAGAGGTACCTGAACAAATGTTCAGTTACATATTTCACTGGTTTGTTTTGCATTATCGGTAGCCTACCTACTTTGTTTCCTTCTTACAGCCAGTGCACTGTGAATCTATTGGAGAGTTGACTACAGCCACGCAAGGGCTGTCATATCTCACTGTGTTAATTATTATTAACACAGTATTAATTTGTATTAATGTGTCAAACTCCGACAAACTCCATTTTGCTCAGTTGCTGTCATCACCGACCTCCTCTCACCTGATTGGCTATACAGAATTGTAATGGCGCTGCGTCACTTCCTGGTCTGTATTGCATGATGGCGGTGTCCAGGACAGACCTGGCACATTGACTTCATCTGGAGGTGTGCAGTTTGCCCTCTTCTCAACCGAAACCCTGGATTGTCAGTATATGTCATTGCCTGATACTCCTGCCCCCCTACGTTTAATGAGCTGAACCGCAGGTAAATGCTTTTATACGCTCACGTACCTAATTTTTATAATGTTGGTTGTGAATTTGTGCCTGCTACCACAGCTAGCTTAGCTGTTAGCTCGGTATTTATACAAGGTTACAGGACATCAGCGTGTTTGTGCTCATTACCCGCTTCTGTTGAGCTTGTTATCCCTGAAATGTGGGTTAAATTCATTTCGCTCTTTGTGTTTTAGATCATGGCACTTCACAGACTGTCCTTCAGACTACGGCCAACGGTAAGATTCCTGTTAACCGAGGTTTAAGTTGATGTAAATGTTAATGAAACGTTAAACACCGACTACAGTCTCAAGAAAACTTTGCAGTTTTGTGGTTTCTGCAAACATTTTCTGCATTAAGTGATCTTCATCAAAGTCTCAAATATAAGCTACTAAACATACAGAGATTTGGTGGGAAAAACTAGGTTGCTCAGCAAGTGTAGCTGAGGATTATGCCTGCTCAACATTCAGGGACGAATTGGGACTATTCTTCTTCAGAAAACTGCTTCAGCTCAACCATGTGTTTGGATGTCAAGTGTGCACGGCTCTCTTTGAGTGTCTCTGCTGTGTTGAGCTCTGGGCTCTGACTTGCCACTCCAGAAGATGGATTCTCTCTGAAGGCATTATGTTTTATAGATTTACACAAAACAAGTTTATGTTTCGGGTCATTTTCCTGCTTCATCATCCAGCTTCTTCTGAGCTTCAGCTGGTAGGCAACCACCATGCTGATGAAGACCAGCCTGACATAGTACTTCACTCTTGGCATGGACAATGATTTTAAGATTGTGGTAGTATGCTTTTTCCGGACTGAAATTCTTTAGCTGTTTCTCTAGGCTTCTTTTTCACTTTATTGAGATTCTGCATTGTGCCTTTGGAGTGATCTTGACTGAATGCCCAGTTCTATGGAGAACAGCCTCAGTACCATATCATAATTTATAGACAGTATGTGTTATTATGGACTGATGAATACTTAAACACTTTGAAGTTACTCTATAAGCCTCCCCGGTTATATGCAAATCAACAACTCTTGATCATAGATCTCTTTGTTTTTTGCGAGGCATTGCTCACATCAGACTGACACTGTTTTGGGTGTTTTTATAAGTCAAGGTAGCTCTAAACCACACCTTCATTCTCACTTAATTGATTGGACTGTTTTTTTGCTAACACCTGACTCCAGTTGATGTCTAGTGATAGCATCGCTATGTGTAACGGATATTTAATAAATACATAACAGAATTTTGTCTGTTTAGTTTTATAAGCTTTGTTTTTTCTTGATATTTGTGACTTTGAAGATCAGATCTATTTTCATAACCAAGTAATGCAGAAAAGTAAGAAATTGCAAACAGTGGGTCAGCTGCTCAAAATCTAAAACACAAAGATAACCAGAGTAAATACAAAATGCTATTTTGTATTGTATTGTATTGTACGATGATCTCATTTATTATTGATAAAATGATTATTGCCGCAATTGATGGCGCCATGAATTTTACTAGAAAATCTGGAAGGAGAATATCGACCATCAGTTTATGGCCTCAAGCTCAAGCAGACTTTTTTATGCAGCAGGACAATGATCTGAATCGCACCTGAACACAAGTCCACCTCTGAATAGCATAATTTTTGTAACTGCATTTTGTATTTACTCAGGTTATCTTTTGTTAGTTTATAATCTGTTATGACACATATAGAACATATTATGTTTTCAGTTCTCTGTTTTATCTTGCTTCTGTTTGAACTTGTTGACTTGGCACCTTTGAAAATATGATACTTGAATAAAACTATTCATTCTTTTAAATTCTGCAGGTAACACATGTAAGGTCTCTTCATACCAGTGGCTGTGGACAGCAGCAGGAGGCTGTGGCTGTGGAGTCAGACCCTGAGCCTTTCTCAGTTTTCAGAACTCAGAACAATGATCCAGTAAGAAAATCTGACTTTACCTTTCTCCAGACTTAGAATATCTACAGTACAGCTTCCTACTTGCAACAGTGCAGTGTATGATGTCTGACTATTTGTCTTTATCCAGGCATGTCAGTCAGAGAAAAATATTGGACAACATTACACCCTGCCCTCTGCACACATCCATACACTGTTCCCTCGTGGCCTCCCCAGGCGCTATCAGCAACAGGTAGGTTTCTTATACTTAATGACTAAGAGATTCCTGTAAATGCTGTTATCCTATTCACTCATTAAAAATGTAGAATGTCTGGCATGGATATGAATTATTGTCTTGTTTTAGGTCAAGACATTTAATGAAGCCTGTATGATGGTGAGGCAGCCAGCTCTGGAGGTCATCTCCTACCTGAAGAAAACAGACTATAACAAACCTGCACTGCGATATTTATTCTGTATCCTTCAAAACGCGGAGTCTCTCTCTCTCACACTCAGACACACACTTACACACACACACACACACACACAGAGAGAGAAATTAATACACTCTTCTCTTTACACCATTATCTGTTGTGGCCTTAACAAGTTGTCCAGATGGGCTGAAGGGGACTGGGAAGACGATGTCTCTCTGTCATACAGTCCACTTCTGTTATACACAAGGATGGCTGGTGCTGCATATTCCTGATGGTAAGACATTTAACAAAGGGCAGAAGTTTTAAAATGTACCAGTCTTCATCTTCTATTTTATTTTTATTATTCAGCCCACCTCTGGGTGAAGAACTGTAAGGAGCTGCTGCCTTCATCCTACAACACTTCTCGCTTTGACCAACCGTTACAAGCCACAGAATGGTTACGTGACTTCAGAGTCACCAATGAGCAGTTTCTTTCAAAGGTAAAGCACCTTACATACATCAATTGAGATGAGTATACATAGTCAGATTAAGAGTTGTGAAGTATTAAAACATTTATCAGAATATTAACAAGCATGTACATATTATGAGCCACAGATGTGTCCTCACAGCAGTTCAGGTCACATGCTGATACAAACAAAGCAATTAAATTCTTTGATTACACCACCTGAATCTACTTACATGTAGAGCTATTAAAGAGCGCGCTTATTTCATCTAGAATTACCGTGTCTCTGCATAGCACTTTATCAATGTAACAGCATGAGGTTTATTATTACAAGGAAACACTGAGATTTTAATGTAGTGAGTACAAAGTTAGACATTGTTCTGTGGGATGTAGAAAACTAAAACTACCTTAAATAAAGTGTTGCCATATACAATATGTAGTAAGCTAAATACTTATTAATATACTTATTATGGGGTGACCTGACAGAATTTCTGTAAAGATAGTGTAGGATCTCCTCTCTGGACTCACGTGGGATTTACCCACTAAACATAAACTGTAGTGCAACATTTAGTTTGACATCATCCCCCAAAACGACCCAGTCTTAAACATACTGACACACATGCAATTACTGTAAACAAACATTTGAACCACAGGCATTACTTTTTCTGCATTTTGTTCAATGAGAGAAACACTGGAGCTCAGATGAGAACTCAGTCCTTAAATAAATGGTCAGTGTAAAAGAGTGAAATTGTGCTGTTTCTGTCCAAGATAAAGACAAAGCAGCGTTATGTGTGGACAAAGAGAGAGTTCACTGAGGAGGGAAGTTCACTAGGACAGCTGGTGGATCAGGTGAGTCGTCACCTGACATTAACTCTGTATTTTTCTGCCTTTGATATTTATTTGTATTCACTGGAGATGTGGCTTATCTCATCCTCCAAATCAGTTTCATCAGTTTATTTCTGTCTGTTCCCCATTCTTCCCTTCTGCCGATTTCCCCACAGGGGTCATTAAAGTTTCGTCTTTCATCTTGCCTGCGCTTAGTGGTGATCAATAGCTGATGAACTGAGCACAGTGATGGAACAGCACAGAAATGAGCAGCAGATTAATGAGCAGTCTGTGGATTTCTCACTCCTCGCCGTTTGTCATCTTGCTCTGCTATTGCTTGATAGATCATTTGTTTTAAGAAAAGTAAACTTTGAGACATTGCTGATGCTACATTGCATTTGAGCATTATGTGTCAGATGAACTATTTTTAGGTGGATGCTAGTGTTTTGCAGTTGTAGCAAAACTAAAGAAATTCTATATGAAATTGAAATTATTGCCACGTGACTGTAACTCTGTGCCTCAAATTTCCTCCTACAGCAGAGTTATGTGGTGTTAATATTTCAGTGCATTTTAAAATCCCTACATAATTCATTGTTATCAGGCCTCTGTGGTGTTTTTTTTTTTTTTTGCTGTAGGGTATATCTCGTGTGAAGAGCAGCAGTGATGTGGTGGGGGCGGTGATGAAGGAGCTGAGGCTGCAAAGTGGGCAGCCAGAGTCAAACTTTCGCCTGGCCGTGGCTGTGGATGGTGTCAATGCGCTGTGGGGAAGATCCACCATCAAGAAGGAGGATAAAAGTGCTGTGAGAAAAAATTTAAAATCTTTTTATGCCTCATACTTGTCTTGATGCTCCTCTTTCAGTTTCCACAGATAGTAAGTGTTACGTGTCTGTCTCTCCTCACTATCATCAGGTGGATCCAGAGGAGCTCACTTTGGTGTATAACCTGAGGAAACTGATGAACAACAACTGGGTGAGACGAACACACTAACAGCACTGAACACATATTTAAATGAGCATATATATATATATATATATATATATATTTTTTTTTTTTTCCTCCATTAACATTCACTTTCTTTTGTCAGACTGGTGGCGCCATCATCACCACTCTGTCCCAGACAGGGTCTCTCTACTCCTCAAAATCTGCCTACTTGCCACAAGAGCTGCTGGGAGAGGTCAGCAGTCATTTTTATCGCTTTTCATTATCTGTAGTACTTGCCCTCAAGCTCAGACAGCAGATTAGTCTTTCCTTCTGTTTATGTATCTTAGGTCATTAGTCAGAAAATGGCAAATCTGACCTTAAGACTGCACAATTCCAGACCTATGGTCTCAGGGGCCAAAGTTGTCCCAGCTTTTGTTTAGCCCATTAAGACTTTGCCCACTGATAAGTGTTAATATTTTATAACTGTATTATACAGTGGAGAAACACTGAAGACAAAATGTTGCCGAATAGAAACTTGTGTGTTTGTGTTGTCCTAATCCTTTCTGAACGTTGTAACTGTTTGTAGTGGTAGATTCTGAGACTGTGTTGGTTATAATATTATTTACTGCAGTTGTATTTATCTGTCTGCATGTCACAAGATTAAGTTACTAATGGACAAATAAATAATCGTATCTCATACATCTATTCCTCATGCAGTGGACAACAATGAAACTATAAAACTTAAAGTACAGCCATATCATCGCACGCCTCACCAAATAAAATTAGTTGATCTTACAGTTGTATAATATTAAACATTTAGATGTTTGTTGTTGACCTCTGACTATGTGGGTTTGATTTCAACTTGTCGTCTTTAATGCATTAGTTCATATTTAAACATTATGCATTCATCTCCTCCCACAGTGCATGAATTATATAAACACTTGTGTTTGAGTATTTTAACATCACTAGTGTGCACTTTAATTTCCTCATAAATTAGCTTATCTGTGATCAGGTTACATGTCTGAACTTGCTGTTGAAAGTCTGTTAAACCCACCTGAAGACATTTAAAGAATTTCCTTTTTGTTGTTGTTGTTGTTTTACTCATCAGAGGGGGTTTGACAGCATGGATCCATTCATCCCAGTGTCAGTGCCCAACTACAGCGAGAAGGAGTTTGAGAGTTGTTACCTCTACTACAAGGACCGCCACTGGTTGCAGCATCCGCAGTGTAAGTGATAATGTTGATTCTTTGCTAAAATGGGCCATTGACACGTAAATTACTCATTTTAATTTGTATTCCTTATTAGGCCAAGCAGAGGACGGGAAGAAGGAAATGATATTTCTGAGCAACAAAAATCCAGCAATGTTGGAAAGAATTTGTGCCTTCCTATGAAGTCACAGAAACTGAATTCACACACATACACACAAATATCACATACACATCCGTGTCCTAGAAACACAAACAAAAATGTCTATGTCAATAATGTGTACCCTCTGTAAAATATGATGATGCATGTGTGTTACTTTGATAATAAAATGTTGAACTAAGTAAATAGTTTGTATTTTTAAATCAAGTAAAAAAAAACAACTAAACTATTATGTAAGTTTATTGATCTCAGGATAATTTCTGCTAGTAGAAGTGAAATTAACAGTATTCAAATGTGTACTATTTGGATGCCATGAAAACAGATTTATCATCACACAGAAATTAAGAATAAAGTTTAAATAATCCTTCTGCAACTGAACTCCCTTTAGTGTCACTGTCATTGGTCAGTGGTAGAGAAAGTATTCAGATCCAAAATGAAAAGTACATATACCATGCTGTAAAAATACTCTATTACAAGTGAAAGTACTGCATTTAAAGCCTTACTTTGAAATTTAAAGTATTCAAACATTAAAAGTACTACACTTGGAAAAATTATAATGTTATACTGTTGTATATTAAGTTATTACTTAATTCCGCTGGACTGGTGGGTGTCAGGGAGAAGTGGGAAGTGGGCTTCTCAGCTCTGCAGGTGGGTCTTCATCTTGACTTTGGCTTGGCTACAGGATTTAATCTTCATTTCCATAATCATAAAGACATTTCCATTATAACAGCAATACTGCCAATTATCATTTGGCCTATATTCAATTAGCCCTTTAATACATTTAACAATAGCCAAGGCTCTATATGCTACAGCATCCACTAACAACAGGTAGATTAGTCAAGCAGCACAGTTTAATGCTAAACATCTCTTTCACCTAATTACAGCAAAACTACTTAACCATGAGCTTTACACAGTTTCACAACACTCTTATGTCCTACTCAGAAGTATTTACATGTCAATTGGAGGAATATGAACCCACCTGTAGTTAGAAACAAAGAGGCACAAAACCTCAACTTGTGTTTAGTTTGGCTGCAGGATTTAATCTGCAGACTTGCCTCTGTGAGGTTTCATGGTTCCTCCCTGGCGACAAGCGCCATCTACTGACCCTCACACAGTGTTTACAGTGGAGCACACTGCACAATGAATTTGACATTTACAACAATAGTAAACATAGGAAAATTAAAAAATAAATTCTTATTTCAACTGTTGTTTTACCTTATGAACTGCACCACATTGAACTTTCTAATAGTTTTATATATATAAATAAATATTTTGTAGCTTTTTTTTACTGCATGTTAATTATTTTATGTACATCACTTTTTAACCCTTTTAACAGTAAGCATCATTATAGTGTATGTAATTATTTTTATTATGGAATAATTGATTATTTTCTCAGTAATGTTGGTATCAGTTTATGGATTAATCGACTAGTTTTTATTTGTTGTGCATTTGAAGTAACTACTACTATAAGATAAATGTAAGTAAAATGTATAATTTCCCCATAGAATATAGTGAAATGGCCAGTCACTCTGGCACTCTTTAAAATGTTGTAAATCCGGAATAGGGGCCATGTTTTAGTCAGACAAAGGTTATTCAAATTCATCTGGAGAGCTGCATAAATCTAAAAACCTCTTAAAACGCAGCTGGAATGTGATGAGAGCAGTAAAATTAAACTCAATTGTTTTTTTTTTCTGTGACCTCTTTGAGAAGGTGCAGCGCCACCTGGCGGCTGCCACACATTGTTGCACCAGCGTTCACGTGAGACGTTACAAAGTCACGTGACCGACAGACCCATTTCATCGACCGAAGCAAAGTGAATCTAAATCTAAATCATTGTTGAGTCGGTGTGGACACATTTCAGATAAGTTCCAGGACATGTCAGAGCTTCTGTCAGGATCCTCTAAGGTGAGAAAATGTTCTGTAAACTGACCAGAAGGACATGACAGTGAAATGTGTGTATGTCAGCTCCATAAACGAAACAGTTGAGTCATTGTGTACTTGTATTTTACCATTTGACCTGCTGTTTCTTAATTAAATTCAAACCAGATGTACTTTGTTTGCAGATACAATGGCGTTGTTATTTCCACCACCTGCGCTTTTGACAGTTGTTTTCCTCACAGCTGCAGTGACACTTACTACAGGTAACACAGCACAGGTGTTTGTCACACATGTTGTTTCCTCCTCTGTCCGTCAACAGTGGTGGAAGAAGTACTCAGACTCTTTACTAAAAGTAGCAATACCACACTGTAAAATACTTTTCAACAGTAAGACTCCTGCACTGAAAATACAACTTAAGTAAAAGTGCATAAGTGTGCTTAAAGTCTCCAAAATTATTATGTTGTGGAACATATAAAAAAGTCATATTTAAGACTTCAGAGACTGACAGAGTTCACATGGCTCCCAGCAGAGCTTTGCAGACTGAACAGGCTTACTCAGCCACATAACACCTGAGTGAGTGTGACAGTGCATCACATTTTACAAGTAAATTATAGGGTTTGTGTACAAAATCGAAGTGACGAGCAAGTGCAGATAAAAAGTCAAATATTTCCCCTTGAAAAAATGTATTATATATATATATTATAAAAAAAAATAAAATGTATTTAGTCACACAGAAATATGCCCTTTTATGTCTTCTCATAGGAAGCAATAAATGTGTTGCTAGAAACTTTGGTCATGACTCTGTGGTGTGTGAGTGTAATTCGACCTACTGTGATAGCGTTGGGTCAGTCGCGCTGCCTCCGCTGGGACAGTACTCCTCCTACCTGAGCAGCATGGCAGGCAGCAGGCTGGAGCCACTCCGGGGTCAGGTCCAGGTGAACATGAGCGGGGCAGGTGAGTAATGTGGGCTTTCATTGGGTTGTGAGTGGTGTGGGAGCAAATAATCCATTTTGTTTACGTGTCTCTTTTTTTTTTTTTTCAGGCCTCAGGTTGACGATCATTCCCTACCAGAAGTACCAGAGGATCAGGGGATTTGGTGGAGCTATGACAGATGCAGCAGCCATTAATATCCTGTCTCTATCTGCTGGTGCACAGAATCAGCTGCTGCAGCAGTACTTCTCTAATGAAGGTACACTGTGTGGGCAAAGCTGCTATGCAAAAAATCATCTAGTTATATATCATTATAGAATTAATGTAATAATAATAATGGAACTATAATGCTAATGAGATGATGAGTACAACGACCATCAGCAGTAATAGAACGACACTAGCATAGCAGCAGAATGAGCATACAGAGAAACCATAATCCAGTGTGAACAGTATAGTGGATTGTATGTTTTTTTTCTTTTTTCAATAGTGAAAGTTTCTGTATAAGAATCTAATTTGAATTTTCAGTTCATGAGCATGAAGTTCAATGTGACTTTTGTAGGGCAGTCTACTAATTTTTGAGTATTTATAATTCTTGAATGCATTAATTACGTCTCAGTTTAGAGCATGGAATATGCACTTGTTTCATATAAAAATATTATCACCCCAGCCTTAATAGTTAATGATTCTGTCTCACTGGCAGGTATTGGCTACAGTGTGGTGCGTGTCCCCATGGCGAGCTGTGACTTCTCCACCCGTCAGTACACATACGCCGACACACCCGAAGACTACAACCTGGACAATTTCACTCTGGCCCCCGAGGACATCAAAATGAAGGTGTCTGTCGTTCTTCTGAACACACACAGGCATCTTTTGTGTATTTGTGTTTCTAATCTCTCCTCTTGCCTGTCTTCTCAGATCCCTCTCCTGCAGCGTGCTCAAGCCTTGTCGCCTCGCCCTCTGTCTCTACTGGCCAGTGCCTGGAGCGCCCCTACCTGGATGAAAACTAATGGTGCACTCACAGGAAAAGGCTCTCTGAAGGGCCAGCCTGGTGGCAAAGTACATAAAACATGGGCTCAGTATTATATCAGGTGACATGTGGTTTAACTTTAATGTGATGTTGCGTGTTTGTAATGCTTGATACAAGGGAAATCTGATCGTTATGTTAATCTTTCCTCTCAGGTTCCTTGAAGAATATGCTAAATATAACTTGACCTTCTGGGCTTTGACGACAGGGAATGAGCCTTCTGCAGGAAGGATGACAAACTACAGGTGTGTCCTGAGTTTATATTATGACTGGTTTCATATGAAACAACATGAACCATCCTTATGGCTTTAAAACTCACAGCAGACTTAATAAGTACCTTTTTTCCTCTCTGCAGTTTCCAAGCTCTTGGTTTCACCCCTGAGGAGCAGAGAGACTGGGTGGCACTGGACCTAGGTCCTGCCCTGCATGCTTCGTCATACCCACAAACACACATCCTCATACTGGATGACAACCGCCTGCTGCTGCCATACTGGGCCAAAGTGGTGAGTCCAACGACGAGTGATGTAGTGAAATGTACTATAACTGAGGCTACACTGGTGTAGAACACAGAAAATATATAAAATCTTATTAGGACATGTTGATTGTTAATATCATGTACCGACAGTAGTGACCGTGTTGATGCTACAGTCAGAACAGTCATCTCCTGATAGATGATGCATGATGTGGAAACTCAATGTTGACTCAAACCTTTTCATCCTTGTCCCTCCAGGTGCTAAATGATGTCCATGCAGGAAGGTACATTCATGGCGTGGCAGTCCACTGGTACATGGACAGATTTGTCCCAGCTGAGATAAGCCTGGGAGTCACCCATCACCTCTACCCAGAGTATTACCTGTTTGGCACGGAGGCCTGTGCTGGTTGGAACCCACTAGACAGAGGGGTGAAGCTGGGTAGCTGGGACAGGGCTGAACTATATGCCCATGACATCTTAGAGGTAAGATGATCATATCTTAGCGTGAATGTTGCACTTGTTCAGTGGGATCTGCTGTAGCAGATGTGAGATTTGATAAGCTGTCAGTGGTTACACAAAGGTGAGTCACCTTCCCTGATGCTGCAGTGCAGGTTTACAAGTTGCACTCTGCTGCACACACTCTCCTCTAACTGCCTGCGGGGCACTAAAGCAAAGTGGAGCTGGTGCTTTCTTTATTCTGCTTTCACTCTCCCTCGAAGGAAATTGGACTCCCTCCAATCTGTCCATTTTGCATGGGTGCTTTCAGAATCTAGACATGTTGAAAATCAAGAGGGATTTGTTTATGTAGATGTGGTGTCCTTATGACATTTAAACAAAACACCAAGGCACCAGTCCAATGGATGGGAAAAAAACATTTTACTACAAAGTTGCACAGACTAGATAGTAACCTGTGGGTGTTTTCTCTATGGCAGGACTTAAATCATTACATGGTAGGTTGGACTGACTGGAACCTGGCGCTGGACCAAACAGGAGGGCCAAACTGGGTTAAAAACTTTGTCGACAGCCCTGTTATTGTGGATGCCAAGCGTGACGTCTTCTACAAGCAGCCAACCTTCTACAGCATGGCCCACTTCAGGTACTGGACTATTTGTTGTGGGTCTGAACTTATCACTGCACGTTGGCATTTGTAATGAGATCAATGCAAATGACCATTTTACACAGCAAGTTCCTGTTGGAGGGGTCTCAGAGAGTGGGCGTGTCCCCAAGTAAAGCAACAGATCTGGAATATTCCGCTTTCATCAGACCAGATGGCTCAGTAGTGCTCATTGTACTCAACAGGTACTCTACATTATATCTGTTTGAATACGCACAAATGACAGGTACTAAATTGTTTGTGTGTATTTTTAGATCACCATCAGTGATCCAGTTTGATGTGTGGGATCCTGCTGTGGGCTACATCCCCTCCTCTGCTCCAGCTCATTCGTTGCTCACTCTTGCTTGGAACACACACTAATTGATAGCAGTACACTTTTATTTGTCTAATATGAACCACATCATACACAAACTCCAACATTATGGAGAATTTAAGCTTTTGATATTGTCTCATTACCAAAGCAGCTATTACTTTGAGTAATGCACAGCTTTAACCATTACAATTACATATATATTTTTATCTCCTGTATTTTTCTGCACAGGTTTCATGATTTTGCTGATAACTTAAATACACCTCACAAGACTAAAATCAGGTCTTTTTCATTCAGAAAATTTGTTTATATGCACTTTTTTACTTCAATGGTACGAGTAATGAACTCATCAGAATGCCTTAAATTTTAGCTAATGAAACTACTTGACCTTTACATATCACATCTCTGAAGAAATCATATAAATAATGTACAGAGTTTGTAAATGCTGTCTTTTGTTGCTGTTTAATCTTTTAATTTTATGCGTATTGTTCTAAGATGTTCCATATCACGTCTAGAGACGGGATATAAAAATGACAACCGCAATAAGAGTACTGTGTTTTTTTGTCAATTTATTAATACATCATAGACATTTTTTTTCATATATATAATATACAGTTTGATAACCAGGTATTTCACATTTGTGTCTCCATTCTCAATGATTTTCTTTTCATTTGCAAACCATAAGTTGTTGGACTAAAATTATTTACATCAAAATAAGTGATAAAAATGTGGAACAAAAGACAGTCAAACAGGAATAAAATAACAAAGGGATGTCATTTGTTTCTAATATATACACCAGGAGGAGTACGGATAAAATTAAAACTTTAAATAATGGGCCAAGGTCTGTGGTAAGTAGCTTTCAAATCTAGATGTAAAGAATTGTTTGCCTTTATTTGCTGTCACAGCTCCAGTGTGGAGCCATCAAACAGCAGCAACGTGATTCCTATAAAATTCACTTCCGTGTTCGTTGTCGTGCAGTACAGAGGCTGGACACAATAACTCAAACACCTTTGTAGTGCGGTCCAATCAAACGCCACCAGAACAAATAACACAGAATCAAGTCGACATCTTCTAAACACATTCAACAAAAAAGTTATTATTCACCTTATGAACCTTAAACTTATTGCAGAGCTATAGGTGTTAATGTTTTAAATCCTGCCTCTGTAAGTGCCAAGAGTGAAAGTAACTCTTACATTATTCAGATGTGTCATACAGGGCTCAGTTGCAGGTTTCAGCGAATCGTCAGGTGAGTAAAGAGGGCGGCATGGTGTACAAAGTGAAGTCTGGCATTTCATCCGCATTAGGGTAATGCGGCAGTGAATTTCTCGAAACACGGGAAAGGAGTTGCTTGAGAGGTGGAAGTAGAGAACACGTGGACTTGATCATCGTCATCAATCGAGGCTGGTTTGTTATTAGGCAAAAAGACATCAAACAGAACTCCAATGACTGTTAAGACGTGTGTACATGGTTGAGGAGAAAGGCATTAAAAAGCAAAATTAAAATACATTTAAAAAAAACAAAACAGAATGAGATGATTATGACTGCAACTGGGATGAACAGAGGAAAGTGAGAAGCTTTTGTTTCCTCAGTGTGTTGGATGTAGGCGGGGAGAACAGAGGGATGAGACGGGTGGGTGTCTCAGAAGGACCATCTCTCCTGTGTGCGAGGGTCCATGGAGAGGGAGGGGGACTCTGATGGGGGCTGGCTGCTGCTGTCTTCTCCGTTCAAACTCTTCCTACACACTGGACATGTGTCATGCTGTGTGGCCACAAAACAAAATGTAGACATTAGTTTAGGGAATTAGCTGTGTGATTTTTCCACCAGAGTTGGCTCTTTGTCTTAGTCATAGTTCGAGTTAGAATTACGAATTAGATTTGTCTGCTCTGTGAGACCTCAGCCAATGTCAACGGTTGACTGGTGGCTTAGAGCAATTTAAACATGAGTCAACTAATTCTGCATTAATGTATTGTTAATTTCATTTAATGTGACCATGAACTAAGCTTTACTCGATTATACACACCTTAAATGGAAGCAATTCTAGCCCTAAGCCTGGTAACTGTATGTATTAATTGTAAACAAATCTCAAAAATTCCCTAAATGGAAGCAAGTATAGGGCTATGATGTGGTAAGTTGGTATGGTATGTAAAGCTATTCTGGCACAGTTGCTAAACTGTGTTACTTCCACATTGATCATGTAACACACACTGGTCAGAAAATAATTGTTCTCACAGAGAATAATTACAAAAGGGGCGTTTACCCTTAAATTAAGTCTTTCTGTTAGCAGAATTTGATCAGATTGGTCCAATATCATTTAGAAAGTAAAAGTTGTTTGATTATTTAATTTTATCCACATTCATGTGTGCAGGGAGCCAAAAATTGAGACTGGAGGAGGTCACTGATCTGCCTGCTCTGTGTGACCAAAATGCAGAAGGTTGTCAATCATTCAGATTATTTTCTATGACTGGGATCCAGGATTTCTTAGGACTACTGGGTGCCATAGTGCATCAATTTGATTTTTTTAATTAAATTAATTAATTCATTGTCACTGACAGGTCCTGCTAATATGTTTCTAGGTGGATTCTCAGACAGCCATATACAGTGCTGCTTGAAAGTTTGGGAACCCTTTAGAATTTCATACTATTGCCACTGACAGATCTGTAATATTGGATCATTTTCCTCCTTAAATAAATGTCCAAGTGGAATATTTTTGTCTCATTTATTTAACTGGGTTCTCTTTATCTACTTTGAGGACTTGTGAAAAAATGTGATGATGTTTCAGGTCATATTTATGCAGAAATGTAGAAAATTCGAAAGGCTTCACAACCTTTCAAGCAGCACTGTATCATACACCACTATATGTCAATAAGGATCTAGCTCCTAAGTTTCTATTCAGTGAAGTTCTGCTTTCTTTGTTGTGACTCACCATTTCCAGCCATGGTACTATACAGTCTGAATGAAATAAGTGGTTACAGGGTAGCTGTCTGACTGGCTCCCCCACTGCGAAGTCCTCTTTGCACACCGGACATTCCATACAGCAGTCTGAAGGACAGAATTTTTTTTAATAATTTACTTGTTGTTACTTGTTACTTCTTGTCACCATTATTCATGAGGTCAAGCCAATCAGATCATTAGAACCAAAATTGATTTTGCATCACATAGACCTTGATTTTTCCTGGTATGTGAGCTATCAATAGTCGTACAAAAGCTAGGCTGCATAAGTAACCACACAGTTACAGCTCAGTGGGAAAATAGGGCAGCATGCATTTAACAGGAATTCAAGAAAAACACATCCAAAAGAAGATTTGGGTAAGAAACATGGGAGGTGAAAGACCAGCAAGCAAAAAGACGTCATCATCAAGTAATTTATGGAACAAACTGTTGATACTCTGAAGGTTAATGAGCATTTCGTCCCAAACAGAAACACTTTCAGAGGCGTCTCTTGGCAGACAGCAACAGTTTATAAACACGAGTGCCATTTCTGCTGTATCCAAATGCCAGACTTTGAAAAATGTTATAAATGTCCTGTTATATGCGTACATCTGGGGGTATGGACATAAATGTATAACCAAAACGAAATAGGACTGAAAAATGACAGTTTTTCTGTCAGACTATTCTATAAGTTATAATTCTATAAGTCATGACAGTGCCCTCTGTCTTGACATTAATACTGCTCTCTGACAATGTTAATAGGTGCAACAGGTTTAACAGTGCACCACAATTTACAAAAGTCAGTAGTTACTAAAAACTTAATGATGACCTACTAATAGACAACAGCTGGTCCAACCTAACACATGTACTTTGTTCACAGTCTTTAGTTATTGCACACTAATGCTGAGAATACAAGATATATTGCAATTTGTGGTTAAGAGCCATTGTTAGAGAGTTAAGCTTGAATTATGGTTCGGCGACAAATTTCGGAGGTACCTACAGTCTGACGTGCACCTCCACAGAAATGTAAATGCACATTGTGGTGACACAGGTCACAAAGTGCAATGGTTGTTCTAACTAACAATCGACTTAGTGTCAGCATGAGTTTCATTACCACAGTTTGCAATACACGTAAAATAAATAAATAAGCTGAATCCAGTGCTACAGAAACTCTACAGCAAGCTAGTGGTTTGGTTGTGCAACTGCAGAGCAACACAGACACACTGGTTCAAAAGTATGAATGCTCACAACAGTGTAGGATCTGTGTAGATTCAATGCAGAAACATAAGTCAAGCTTTAGAAAAAATGCGAAAAGAGTGTCTGACCTGCTTGTTCCTGAGAGATATTGACAGTTGGGAGAGAAGAGATCTTTTCTTTCTCTGCCGGTGGAGGTCCTGTGTTCTCCAACTGACCTAGTAACTACACACACATGTATCCTGATGAGAAATTTAAAGAAAAACAACAGAAACAAAAAATGGTATAATGTCACATACAGTTTGTTTTACCTGCGTTATGACAGCATCTAAACCTCCCTGTCCCCAGGCGTAATCCCCGGGGTTAGAGTGCAGCATCCCTGTCCTTAAAGAGACACAAACACCATCAGCTAATATGGAAAAGTACTAAAATATCAGTAACACTGTCATGCTACAATACTTTTAACTTGCCATGAGAGGGGAGGTGAGCCAGGGACTCCAGAGTTGGCAAAGAGGCCAGCAAGAAACTGTTGTACAATCCTGTAAAAACATTAATGTTAATGCCACTGCCTAAAATAAGAACAAGTAGAATTGTAGGAGCATAAATTGCACTTTCATTATCAAAAGTGAGAGTATGGAAGGTGGAGATAAAAACCCAGAGGTTGATAGAGAAGACAAAAGACAGATAATCACCCTTCCACAGCAGGCGAGCGATCTGGCCTGGTGCTGCCTCTGGACCGGTATCTCCTTTGGCTGTGAAGACGAGTGGGACGTCCTGGTCCCCAGTGCTCCCCAGATCCTAGTAGACCTCCCATTTGTCCTCCTAGGCCTGCTGGGACTGAACCCCCAATTGGCCCCCCTCCTAAGCTGCCTATGTCACTCAGACCTCCCAGGCGTCCTCCAGGGAGCCGGGGTTCTGACTCAGACGTGTCACTGTCTGTTGTAAATGGTCGCTCCAGTAACAACAAGTGCCATAGCTACAGGGATGTCGGGATAGCATGGGGGAGAAGACAGTTATGAACATGAAGAGAGAGTAAAGTAGTTTGTAGTAGTAGAGAGTAGTTTGGGTAAAGAAATGCAATGCACAATGATGGTATAGGAGAAGAAGATAGGAGGAAATAAAAAGCTTAAGTTAATCAAAACATGCAAAATGACTGCAATCATTGCTCTTTCTGCTTCTTTCCCCACCCTAAACGCCCCATAATCTCAGGGATGAGCTCGTACCTCTGCAAACTGTGTGGCTGTGTCATCTATCCCGTTAGCGCCACCCTCTAGGAGACTGAGGGATACAAGGGGCACACAAGGGGACAAAAGACACATTATTAGCAACATCCATTAAGAAGAATATAGATACTATTCCATCTGCCTTCTTTTGTACCACATTAAAAAAATATCTCAAGTTGTCTGGACAAGTAGATACCTCAAATAACAAATTTCTCTTACCTGGAGTCTTCTGTTACTTCCTCTATGAAACCTGAATCACATCTTGGACAGATGTACTCCTGGTAAGAGTCACAACAAACACAGAGTTACAAACGTTAGGGATGAAACTGATCATAACTCGAGGAAACTAATCTCTCACACTAAAAAATTGTGAATCAAGAAGAAAACCCCTTGGCATTTCTGGTTTAAATCTGACCAAAATAATTATCAAAAGCTGTAGGAGATTCATTTTCTGTTGATTGACTAGATTCAAAGATTCACTGTTTCATCTCCACTACAGTAAAATGATTTTGTGGTGTTATGATCTTATTGTATTTTGAGTTAATTGTGCAAAGGTAACTACAAGAACAGCCATATTTAGTAATATCCATAAATTGTATATACCATATTATAACATACTGATATCAGCCTATCAAACAGCTCTGATCACAAAACCTAGAAAAATACATTTTGTTTTGGAGAGGATAATATTAACCAGATTTGTATGACAATGTGTGTTCATGAATGTAACCCAAGAGGTAGAGCTGGTCTGCCAACCACACCTACAGTGTGCAGTGTTTTAGAAACCACCGCAACAGAACAAGCATAAGACTTATGCCAGCTGCTGCAGCTGGATCAAATGTTGTTCCCTCTGTGGATGCCAGAGTTTCTCAACCTCAGGTCACTTATTATACAGACAGGGTTTCACATACATGTTAGGGACATGTAGATGAAAAACAGGTAGGTTATGAATCACTGTTTATATTGAATACTATTAGAAGGTCCCATTGAGAAACTGTGGATCTAAAAACCAGGGTCACCAACAAAAATGGTTGTAAAATCCTGCAGTTAAAAAAAACTCTTAATCCCAAATGTGTAAGTTGCCCCCAGAAAGATTTTCTACGTGTTGTAAAAATGGATACATGACTGAGAGATGGTCCTTGGCATACAGTGCAGTGAACAAGTATTTACTAGTTGTTTCAGATCATTGTCCTGCTGCATAACCCAAGTGCCCTTAAGCTTGAGGTTAAACTGATGGCTAGACATTCTCCTTCAGGGTATTCTGGTATAGATAGGGAAGTTTTTCTCCATTTGTGGATAATGTCTCTCACTGTGGTTGACTGGAGTCTCAAAGCCTTCGAGATGGCTCTGTAACCTTTTCCAGACTGATCCATGTCAATTACCATGTCTTGAATGCCATTAAAAACAGCATGATGTGTTTTTTTTTCATCTTTTGGTGTGCTTCACTTTGTCAGACTTCTATTTCATTGATTTCTTGATTCAACAGGTCTGGCATTAATCAGGTCTGGGTGTGGCAAGTGAAGTTGAACTTTCCAAAAAAGGTGGTTAATCACAGTTCATTCGTGATTTACCAAGAGTGCATGGAGGCAATTTATTTTTTTACACAGGCCCAGACAGGTTTGGACAGTGTTTTTCCCCCCAAATAAATAAAATAATTGTTTAAAAACTGCATTTTGTATTTACTCTGGTTACCTTCGTGTAATATTAAAATTAGTTTGATGGCCTGAATCATTTAGGTTAGGGTTAAAAAAAAATCAGTAAGGGGGCAAATACTTCCTCACAGCACTGCAGTAGTCTGGAATGATGAAGTTGTGTGTTGCACTCAGCTGGCTCAGTGAAGACATGCCACAGCACTTAGTGTGTCTGAGACAAGCAGTTTAGAGTCAGTGACAGGGCAGACTGGAATTATTCTCATAGCATAAAAATAAAGATTTAGCCTCACAACAACATAATAAGGTGGACTGATGAAACGGCCACAGTAACTGGTAGCAACATAGACAATGCAATGTACATTCAACCAGCGGTTTACACCCTTTTTTTATTCTTATATGTACACTTATACTTCTATAAACTTCTAGAAAAATATTTCAACAATGACTTACACAATTAAGTCATTATGTTTTGTAATTTTCTGCCAATCAACCAATTGATTAATTGAAGAATCATATCTAATCAGTTAAACACAATACAAGTCAACATTACTATAAACAATGCTTTTTAAAATAATCATTAAGCTCATTCAACTCCCCAAACCAGTTTCATCTAAAACTCAACAATATAACAACTATGAAGGTTGGATTTATTTTAAGGCCTTTACACCTTTAGACTGGGTTAGTTTTAGTTAGGTGTACCTATTAAATTGGGTGCAAATGAGTAAATTGGAAACCTCCACAGCTGTCCAGAATACAGAAAATACATCCAGATGTTTGTAAAACTCTCATAAGATGTAGGTCAAGTCACGTTTAGACATAGGTATATTCACATTTGATTTCAAAACTGAAACTAGTTAAACGTGTTTATGTTCCCGAAAAAAATCCCCAACTCGTCCTGTCAAAAGAGTGTTTTAGCAGAAACAAAAACTGAAAACAAAAACTAATAAACTAATATGAATACTGTGTAAAATGAAATGACAAAGCAACAACATAGACCTTCTTCTCTCAGCTGTTTTGTGTTGTTTTGTGCAAAACGACAACGTCCCCATGCTATGAACGACAGACTTAAAAGGTTTTACAAAACTGTGTTCAACATTCAGCATAACAGAAAAACTTGTCGATGTTTGTTTTTGATGTCTGATTTTTGATGAAGACACATGCGAGTGTCACGAGTTTATTCAGTGAGTTAGTTAACAACAAACGAAGCTAACTGCTAACAGGCTAGCTAAGGTTTAGCTGTAGCAACCAAGCGAAACAAACGATATTTCGGATAAAGGCTACGTTGTCAACCGCCCGTATAATACATGAAAGTATAAAAAATAAAGACATAAAAACGTTTGTCTTACCGGGAGTTTGGGGTTTACTTCTCCCTTACAACAGTGACAGAAAAACCGATGCGGGGGAACAGCCGCAGCCTCCGCCATCTTCCCCAGAGCAGCACAAACACTGACGTCGGTCCTCCACAGACCGAGGCCAGCTGTCCGCCTCCAGCCCGACATGCACCGCGCCACTGCTGGGCAACCCGAGCGAGGAGAGCGAGGAGAGCCAGGGAGCGGAAGTGTTCGTGTTGTCAACGAGAGGAACCCGCATGTGTTTAATCCTCCGTGTTTGGGACTCCCTCTGTCCAGAAAATAAAAGGTTTGTAAAACACAGTGCTCAGGTCTAAACGTTAGATATTAGCAAACCTGCAGTGATAGTTTGAAACAAGCGAGGCTATTTGTTGACATTATATCTGTATAACCTTGTGTTTATACTGTCAGTGTGTGACAAACACTTACACTCATGTAAGTTAGTTTAAAGCACATATTTCTGAACGAAATGTGTACTTATTAGTTCACTAACTTAGAAAATATAAATAAGGAATAAGCATAACTGAACTGGAGGGTGTTGGTAACTTCTTTCTTATGTTTGTCATTGATCTACAAGCAAAAGAGTTTGTGTTTATTAAGTAAATTGATAGAAAGTGTAGTAAATTATTTGGTTTGGGCGTCCTTTACCTTTAAAACTGTTTCAATTTCTCTCAGTATACTGTTTATTAAGGATTTTTTTTAATGTAGGTTTATCAGACTGTCTTTTTATGTAACCTCAGATTGATTAAATGATGTCTTTGTGTTGCCGAAGATAGATATCACTCTGGATCCATGTTTGAGGTTGTTGACGAGCTGCAGAATGAATATTAGGACTAATGAAAGGCTAAATGGTTTTGTGTGATGGTTAAAAACTGAAATATCTAATTGCCTAATAACTGTGAGCAGTTCCATGCGTAGCGGTTCATGTTTCTTAGCTCAAATAGTCTCTAAAACACGGCTGAAGCTTTAAAGAAATATTCAAGGAATTTTCCCACTCCATAAAGTTTGAAGTAGTAGTAGAAATAGAATAGAAATAGAAATAGATTAACAAAATGGTCAGAACCACAGCAGTGCAGGCAGAGATATTCAGATTGTTACTCAGCTAAATTAATATGGATTAAGCTGCAAACAATAGTGAAAAAAATAGTTTCAGCTGTTTCTGTAGTGCAGTTGATAAAAAACACACAGTAGTTTGTATTATTAAACAAAAAGATAAATTTGAGTTTGACATTATCCAAAGAAAATACAAGATACAAAAAGTCACCAGTTAAATCAGAACAAGTATGTTATACCTCGTTTTTCACTATTTGCTCGCAGTTTCCATTAATAAGATGCTATTTGTTTGAATATATAATAACATAGCAGCCAGTGTTATATACATAGTCCTCCACCAATATAATTAAAGTAAACATTCACAAAAACTAAACATTGTCTTTAATAACACTGCTTTTTGCTGATATTTATCTCCAGTGACTGTGTTCGTTCTTATATTCAGTGACTCTAACAAAGTTTCCTAACAAACTCTTAGTCAAAGTCAGACAGCACTGACATTCTCAGTGTGTCACTAACCTAGTGTTGATTCAGTTGATTAGGAGCCTGTACGGAGCCAGGATGTGCGACCTTTAATCATTTGTGTGATCCTGTGTGTTCGTGCAGATGACTGCACAGGAGGTGCGTTTGTGTGGTCTCCTGCTGCGGGAGCACTTTGGCGAAGTGGTGGAGAAAGTGGGGACACATCTGCTCAGAAATGGAGCACAGCATTTAAGAACCATCCTTCACGAAACTGGCATCTCACTGGACCTGGTACCACTCCTGTGCTGCTCTCTTGCTTTTCTATGGCTCTACTTCATACAATGGATATATTTTAATTAATTTCTATATGTATCATGTATAGCCTTATCTTAGGTAGACATCAGATTATTTTAGTACAGGAACATCTAATTGCTGGCAACACCTGTTTGAATGGGATTATTTAAACGCTACAAGTAGCACAATTAAATGTATACAGTATATAAACCATCAAATACTTATTCTGCTTTAATTTGAGTAGTAATCTGGTTTCTGTGTGCGTGTATGGAGGAAATCATGATGGTAAAGCTCCTGTCACCTTCCTGTATCTGTCTAAATCCAGGTAAAGAAGTCTCTATGTGTTCTGGTGCAGCACGGCGCCTGTGCGTTCAGCTTGGGCCGTAAAGGACCTGGAAACCCCACAGAGTATCTGATCAGTTGTGATCGGATTCTGAGGATTCTGCGATACCCACGTTACATCTACACCGCCAAAACACTGTATGGAGACACCGGAGAGCTAATCATAGAGGAATTATTACAGAGAGGTCACATGACGATGAGCAGCATTGTTAAGACAGTTGCCGACCGCCTCACGCAGAATATGGAGGGTCAGTAGAATCAAAACATTACCAGTATTGCTGGCCTCTATAAGGCCATGACACATGTCAGGCAACAAACAACACTCCAAAATCTCATTCATTATCTTCTCATTGGATCACTGTTCCTTTAAATTTCCACTATGGCAGATGTTAGAAGTGAATTTAAATATTCAAACAAATTCTTCTAGCTAAATGTTTTCAACTTTAATAGGAAAATTGTTGCACATTTCCTTTAACAAAGGGACTGAAATACAATGACTTTGTGGTTAAACATGGTATTTGTCTGAGACCTTTTCATAATAGTAATTTTCTTTATTTTCTGTTGTTGTAGACGGACACAGCATGGATTACAGTGAAGTGTCTTCTGCCTTCTCCAAACTGGTGGAGACTCATTTTCTTCAGCGCTGCCCACCACAGACGGCAGCACAAACATCAGAAAGTACTACTCCAGCTACCCCTGCTGAACCTGTTAGCACCACCCTACCTACACCAGAGAGCTTCTCAGACTGCTATAAGGTACCACACGTGACACTCGTCGGCCGAGGCAAACGCCCACTCCCCAGTGAGGAGGGAGAGGACCAAAGGAATGCAAAGAAGGCAAAGTTAGATCCTGAGGTGAGATTTTTTTCTACCTTAGTTATTTTAATCTTTCATTTTATCTAACATAGTGCATATCTTTCTCTCTTTGTCATTTTTTTGTTCAGAGTCACGGTGACGAGGGGATTTACTGGCAGGTGAATTTCGAGAGGTTCCATCTTCACTTCAGAGACCAGGCCATCATCAGTGCTGTAGCCAACAAACTGGATCAGGTCAGGTTCACATATTTAGGCTTAAAATGTACTTGTAAGTTTGACATAGTTTGCTTGCTACTAACAAGTAGTCAGCTTAAGACCATGACCACAAGCAAAATTTAAAACATACGTTTTCACAGATATAAAACATTAAAACAGAATGATGTATATGATCTAGAAAGAAGAGTGGATACATCAACCATTAGTATCTGAAAGAATAACAAAAATACCACTATAATATGCACCAGTCAGCCAACCTGGCAGTTTTAATGTTGTGCTGGACAGGGGGACAACATGGCAAAAATTAATGATTGACAAGTGTCAGAATACACACACACAGCTGTCAGAACACTGTATGATGACACCAGACGGCCAACCAACTGCAGACCATCTCACACAAAGAACACAAAGGGCTAGTATGTCAGTGTATGTATCAACCAAAGACTGTTGAAAAACATTTGTATTACCCTGATGGAATGTGTTGAAGCCTGAATTTGAGCACACTGCCATAATAGTAGTTACTGGACCCTGTATAAATCCAAATTTGGTTAAAAGGGAGAAAGGTCTGACAGGAAACAAAGCTCAAATAGCACGCTGCAACCAGCATGGAGCTGTGAAGCCACAGACCAGTCAAAATGCCCATGCTGACCCCAGACCATGAATACTGCCACTGTCTGTTTCCTGTTTCAAATTAGATCAGAATTATCACAATAACTGATCATTCTACATCCTTTACAACTCAGACGAGCAGTGAGATTGTGAGAACAATGCTGAGGATGAGTGAGGTGATGACCTCACCCACAGCCACCTGCACAAAGCCCCTCTCAGCCAACGAGATCTTCAGGTCGCTCCCACCCAGCTACAACATCGCCAGACCCATCTTAGACCAGTACCTCACTCTGCTGGTGGATGATCCGGTATGATATTCCCAATGCACGCATTCGATACATTACATACATTATGTTTTCCATTTGTCATTTTCGTGAAGGTTTAGATATATTTGTCTTTTATACTTTCCAGATGGAGTTTGTGGGAAAGGCTGGTGAAAGTGGAGGAGGGATGTACGTCGTCAGTATCCTTTTTTTAAGTTAGAGTTATTTTATTATTTTAAGTTTTAGATTTTCTTTTAATTTGTGAAACATATGCTTAATAAGGAGGAGCGTACGGAGGCTTCCCTTAACTCATCTCTCAGATCTTCACAGAGCGCTGGCCAATCTGGCTCGGGCCACAGTCGAGTCTGTTGTTCAGGAGAGGTAAGTCAGGGTGTGTTTTTCTTGCGCATACATGTGATCTTCCTGTTACCTGAAACTCATTATTAATTTATTCCCTTTAAATCATCCTAAGATTTGGCTCCAGATCAGCACGCATATTCCGTCTGTTGCTGAGGAAACGCCACCTGGAGCAGAAGCAAGTGGAAGATTTTGCTATGATTCCAGCCAAGGAGGCTAAAGACATGCTCTACACACTGCTTTCACAGAACCTGGTCCAGCTGCAGGTACCTGATTTGTTTCCAAAACATACCGTAGGTTTTAGATTGATAAATGCATTTTTCCTTCATTCCCACAAGCACTTAAACACAACATGGAAAAGCTGCCATCACATTCGTTGTTTCAACTGCTATCCTATACTACACACATACGGATCACTGTACGATAGATAGATGTCGCTTGAGATGGTTAATTAATATATTACCATGAGTGACTGCCCAGATTGTACGAGTAATCAAAAAATGGGATCCTCAAATTGACATTGCAAACTTTTTGGCACATTATTTCAAGATATGCACTATGTGAATGAAATATTTTTAAAACCACATTTTATAAATATTGAAGCCTTAATCTTTTGTCTTTTAATAAAAGTGAAACCATTGTCAATTTCACTGACAGTTTGAATGGGTACACGTCAAATTAAAGGGAGCAACCACTACTTCTTCTTCATTAATCATCATTTTACGCGTCCCTTCTGAATACATTTAGTTAGACTTTACTTTTCATTACTCAGGAAATTCCAAAGACTCCTGACTTTGCTCCGTCTCGCACCTTTTATCTTTACACCGTCAACCAACTTCCAACTGCGAGAATGCTGCTACAGAACTGCTACAAGGTAAACCAGTGAACATACATTATTCAGTTCATGTTCATGCAGATTTTAGTGTTTAATCAGTTCATTTTTCTCTGGCAGACGGTTGCCAACCTCATAGAGAGACGTCTGTTTGAGACCAAAGAGAGCAAGTGAGTATATCAGTAATAATTATGTATTGTGTATTTATGTGTTGTCTCACACAACATAATTTCATATTCAGCTTTAAACAGTGTACAGCCCACATACTGTGCCACTGATGGTTCATTCTTTTTTTTTTTTTACTAACAGGCGTCTGCTGGAGAAATCCCAGCGAATAGAGGCCATTCTGGCATCTCTGCAAGCCAGCGGAGCAGAGCCTGAGCAACTGACAGAAGTTGAAGAGATGATCTCTGCTCCTGAAAAGCAACAGCTGGATGCCTTACGTCTTCATATCAACAAGTAGGAACATAAAACAAAGCTAGTCCCTTTTTTGTAATTAGATGTTAAGTCACCTCTCTGTTATTTTGGTATTGTTGTTGACATTTTCTTTTCCCTGTAGGTTAGATTCAGCAGAGAACCAGGTAGATGAAACCATCTTTCTTCTAGAGTCTTATGTCAACTCCACTGCCACATCCAGTTGAGCCAGATGTACCCGTGATACAATCCCATCTGTAGTACTTATGAAAATGTTGTCATTATTATTTGTGTATGAATGCCATCAAGTATGGCATCTAACTTTTACAGTTTATAGCTGGAACATTTCAGTTTAGAGTGAAATAAAATCCAAATACGTAGTTTTTTGCTTGTTTTTATTGCATCAGCAAATGAATAAACTGAATACAAGAAAACTTATTTTCAACACTTTTAATTTCATTAATGAACAAGCTGTGGGACAAACACAGGACAACGTGATTGTGTGAAATGTAAAACCATGAAGATGTCTGTATATTAAATAAAAGTACTGTGGTTTGATACACTTTTTTTCCTCCAAAATTAGAAAAATATTTACATAAGTGCTCCCAACCCTGGAAATAGTGGGTAGTGCATTTCTGTGGACCCTTGTGATGCCCTCTTTGGTCCTAGAGGTCTCTGTTGCATCTATGCCTCAAAGTCCTATGCCAGGACTATATCTGTTTCTGATCAGAGGTGGACTCTGCTCATCTGGTCGTCCTCATGGCAAATAACAGCCATGGCAGCAAAAGTTGAGCTCAGTCTTCGTGGTTCTCATCTTCTGCTCTGTGTTTGCGTGTGAAGAACCCAAGCTGGAGAAAGACAGATGGAGATATTATATTCTGTATTACATTTTGAAATGTGTCTGTAGAAATGGGAGTGAAATGTAACATGAAAATACCTTCCACAAAATAAAAATGATAAGAGCCAGTAGCAGTAAACCTCCAATGATGCTACCAATCAGAATCCAGAGTGAGATGGGAATAGCTCGGCCCTTTAGAACCTCCAATACAGTCTACAAACAGATGAAGGGAGAGATTAGAGAAAGTAAATGCTGCTCCTATTCTGCCACTGTCGATTTCGCTTTGGCCTTACCTCCCTCCCCACTGTTCCTGAGCCCAGAGTGATGAGGTTGGTCTCCTGAGCTGCGAGGCGATAGGCACCTATAATCTTCACCGACTTATACTTGGCCTACGGATAGAAACACAGTTGATGACCAATGATTTTGTCACAGAGCTGAAGAAATGGCCTTAAATGATCATGCTGTCTGCATTTGTCTTACTTTTCTAAAAAAGTCATCATGAACTCTGCGGCTGACACGAATGACTGCAGCCTGCCCTCTCAGAAGCTGCTGGACGTCGCACACAACCTCAGTGCACCATGACCTGCTACAATTCTACACATGCATAAACACAGAGCAGCATATTAATATCTGTGCTGATGCTGCACACTGTTCTGTATCTGCTGTGCTGCACTGTGCTGCCAGGAGCCTCACCAGTATGTCACTGTGCATCATGTCTTCAGGATGAAGAGGGCGTACATCTCTCTGTCTGGCTTTCAGCTGGGTCAGATCACTCAGCACACTGCAGTTCACTCCTGTGGCCTGTGAGGCAATTTAAATATGTCAGATATGATTTAAAAGAGAGACACAAACACCGGGACAGAAACGCGGCTCACGTTGTATGAGAAGACTTCAGTGACAGTCATGAAGACAGCATCTCCTGCAGCCACAGAGGGCAGATGTAGTCTCAGCTCCAGATTACTCACAGAGTAACAGCCGAGGTTCTGCAGCTGCAAATGCAAAAATGCTTTTATTGAGCTTTTTGTTGTTTTATTTTTAGAGAGATTACTCAATATGAGCCATCTTTACAGTGAGCATGTGAGCCACCGCTTTACCCTGAGGTGTGTGTAAAACTCTGGTCCAATTGACTCTGACACTGTCCGAGTTGGGTGGACCTCGTATCGGTTCAAAATAGAGTCACTGCACAGACAAACAAGAAAAGAAACAGCACATAAATACTTGCACACATTGAAAAAAAGAAGCAACAAAGAGTATGTTGTATACACACACCTGCTAACAAACACGTCTGGCTCATATTGAACAAAACTCTGTAGCTGAACACTGTTGTCCCCTAAAGTTTCTGCTCTTTCCACGCTGTCACTGTAAAACAAACAGAGGGTTACACAAACTCAGCTGCCTTTTAAAGAAGACAAAATATTGTCAGCCTCTTGATGATGAACTAAAATGAGAGATTATTTTATTATTGATTATTGCTTATTGAATTCTGTGAAAGGTTTCCTGCTTTAGTGATCTACCTGGCAGCATTGAGCTTCATCTGGACTCGACTGTGCAGAGACGTACAGCTGAACTCAAACTCCAACATAAAGTTAACCTGCAAACAAAGCAGAGAAGTGTCTGCTGAAGTGACGCATTTCACCTGGAGAAAGTGAAGTATGAGTGGGCAGAGACGAGCGAGTGATGAAGCTTTGTCATTGGCAAGGATATACCTTTGACTGGGAGCGAAATACTGGATAGCTAACATTACACAAGTGGCTGTTGGCACCAAGTGCTGTACACTCAATCTTAAAGTGGGCATCCTCCTACGATAAAAGGAAAGAGAGTTAGAGAGAGAGAGATTGTACCATGTAGGTAAATGTGCTATGGTTTATGGTTTGATACGCGTGATTGTTCATGTGTTAGCCGTGTATGTGTGTGGATTACCCTAATGCTTAAGCTGGAGAAGTGGAGGTTGCGTGAATAGTGCAGCGTCAGGCTGGTGTTGTAGGCGTTTTCCAGTCTGTTCTGGAGCTGCACCTCCACTGCCAGACGCCTACGAGGGCTGCGAATCACATAAGGCTTCTGTCTGTGGAGAAAACACAATGAGAAATCAGCCGAACGTAATTAAGTAGAGATCTGATCTTCTTGCACTGAGGTGGAAAGGAAAGAGAATAAAGGAATATCTCAAATTTTTACTTTGTCCCAGAGATGTCCATATGTGCCTGCAGCACCAGATCAGTCGTGCACACATCATCCTCGCCACAATCTTTAAAGAACGGGATCTAGAGGAGTCCAAGAGGAGGGCACACAATGTTTTATGTAGAAAAGGAAATGTGATCCAATACAAACGCTAATAATGATAATGGCCAAATTTGTGCCACGTACAGATTTCTTGACAGTTGTTGGCCAGCCTTCATCCAACACCGGGCCGCTCTCTGTGTTGTTAATCTTAAACTGGAGTGAGAAGCTGATTGGACGGATATAATCTGCAGTATCCTACAGCCAAGACATAAACAAATGTTAGAAATGAAAACAGGTCAGTCTTTCTGTCTTGATACATGTGTGTGAACTTGTTTTAGTGTGGTTGGTGTGTACTCACAAAGACATGGAAGGGCAGTTTGTTGCAGAGAGTTTTTCCTGTCTGAACTTGGACAGCCAGCTGGGTCTGTCGGTGGGAGCTGTCATCAAACAACGCCCGTGCAGACAACTTTCTGTCATCTAACATGGCTGACACCCACAGATCTGAAGAGAGACAGTATGAAATTGGGGTTTGGGGATAATAATTTCAGTGCCTGTTCAATTCACAGCACTTACAGGATTAGAGTGAGCATTCCTATGAATTTGGGGTTTATGAAAATATAAAGTGTCATACCAAAACTATTGCTGTGTGATCCAGGGGAGCGGGAGACAGCTGTGAAGCAGGCAGTGGCATTGAGACAGGCTGATTCTCTGCCTCCCCTCTGGCAGGTCTTTTGAATGACGTTGATGGAATGTGGCTGGAAGGATAGACTCACATTGATCTGGACTATGCTTCGAGAGCTGCAGATAGGAGTGGATGGTGAAAACAGATTTTATTTTTCAGCCATGTGACACATGTGCATAATTGTGTTGCTTGCTGGCTATGCGTGATTTATTGTGTTGTCTGGATTTGTGTGTGTGTGACTTCATTATCTGACAGTGCGCGCAGCTATAAAATAAAATCTGCACCGGCCCTTCTGTGTTGTTTCCCCTCTGTGTCTACCCACCTGAGCAGTACAGCACTGCCCAGCGCTCCCACTGCCAAATCTATTAGCTTATCTCCATCCAAGTCCAACCGGGCACTCACACTGCGGCCAAAATACTGCAGGGAGGGGGAAATTGATGAGCCTCGAATGCGCTGTAGAGATGGGAGAGGCAGAACCAAAAACAGAAATGAGTTTGCTGAAGTGCCTCAGTGAGCCTGCAGTTGTAGGGAACAGACAAATACCTGTTTATAACTGTGGTTGATGTAAATGTTGTCACCATGGTAAACATAGATGGCTCCCCTGTGTTCATCCTCCAATGGGGCTCCAACTAACAGGTCATTGAAGCCGTCATGGTTGAGGTCTGGAGCGGCTGCCAGTGCATAACCAAACCTGGCATCCTGCGACTTTTCCTCTGACTTCAGAGTTCCATTAGACACAAACCTCTCCTCCTGAGGGGCGGGAGAGACACAGAGATTATTATCCATCGTTAGAGAAAATTGTTACACTGCATAATAATTCTTATTAAGAAGAGTGATTAGTGCCTTGGCTGTCTTACCCCACTGAGAGTGTAGATGTAAACTCTACCAGCCTCCTTGTTTCCTGAGGCAAGGTACATTGGAGCAGCAACCAGAAGGACATCAGTTATGCCATCCTGGTCGATATCCAGCCCACACACCTCACTGCCATAATAAGATCCAATCTACAGACAGAAGTATATCATTTCACTCTGCTGCCTGTAGGTGGAGTCCTTGCTGTAATCTCTGACAAATGAGATTCCTGTTGTTTTCTGCTAAGATAAACAAGCACAAAAATGTGACTGTTGGGAGTGAGCATATACCAAAGAAGAACGCTTTACCTGTTCTCCGTTGAGGGCCTGTACAATGTTGACATGCCCTTCATTACTGAGTTCAAACAGGATAACTTTGCCTTTGTGTTTGAAGCGAGGAGCCCCAGCTACATATAGCCTCCTCCAGTCACCAACAACCACAGAGGACACTGTGTAACCTGAAAACACGTATGCATAGCGATCATCAAACACACAATGATCTAAGGCCTTTTTAATAGTTTATGTATCTTGTTGTTGACATTTTTTAAAAGTCTGTGGCTCCTATTTCAGTTCACTCCGACACAGTATAAAATGAACTCACAATGAAACTTGTTGAACTTAGTAATGTAAGTAATGTGTCTCTTTGTTTTGTTTTTATTTTTGTCAGTGTTTAAATCATGTTATATGTTCAGGCAGTTAGCTGTGTGGTCAGACTTGAAAATCCCTCTGGGGCAGCGTGTTTACAAGTTGATGGAATGAAAAACAAGTTGTGTTTTAATAAAATTATGCTGACAGACAAACAGTAGGTAAAAATGTGTTTTAAAAAAGGATCACATACATTTTTGAGCTAACTGAAAGGAAGAAAATTTACTTTAGCAGAGACGCATCACAGTAGCTCCAGGTTGAATGCGTGGGAGTTATTTTGTGGTAATTAAATGAACTACAATTTTGAAATAAATTAAAACCACACTATTTGTGGGTGATGAGTTATAGCTGATTCTTGTGTAGGAGCCCTTACTTGGAGGTTAATCCAGATCTACAGCCAGTCTCTAAATGAATGAATGCACCACCCTAAAGGACCTCAGTCCACACAATTTGATGTAATAATCAATGAGACTAGCTTACCAACAGATGAAAAAAAAATCACCATTATGATTCTTTGACAGCTATGTTCAGTGATGTTATATACCTAAATAAGCAGCATGATTTTTAAGCTCCAGTGGAAACTCGCTCTCAAAAGCTTCTCTGGGTGGCATGATGCTCCCACTTGTCCCTTCCTTCAACACTCCACCATCCCAGTCATAGGCACCAACCATCCCAAACAAAATGCCATCCTGACAAACAAAACTCAGATGAGATGAACAAATAGATTTACTTAAAAAAAAAAAAAGAGAGAGAGGGGGAGAGAGAGAGTCTGTATTTACATCCAGGGTGTGTGTAGAAAAGCCGATCTGAGACATCTCCATGTGGAACGAGCTCTCGTTGTAGCCCAATGTGCCTGAAGATGGACACAGACAACAAGTCAGTGCTTATCATCATCACGTTTGTTTGATTGTCTCTTTTCTTCCTTCCTCTCCTTCTCAGCGCCTGATGTGGAAGGCATCATTAGCACCTCGCTCACCCTGAAGACTACAGCTGGCAGATGTGTTCCACTCTTTGTTAATGTCTCTTCCTCACCGATTTCCCAAAACTTTTAAGGGTGGCATCACTTTTCTTCATCCTTCCTCTCATATTCAGTAAACTATTGTGACTGTGGTACACTCCCTTCACAATCACTTGCTTCATTCTTTATACTTAAGAACAGGTTTTATAATCTTAACATTTTACATTTTTTAGAATGAAAGACTGATCAATTAAACTAATCAAACAAAAATTTGGGGGAAAATAGAATAAACAGGGAGGAATAACACCAGATAAGATTAAATCTAGAAGGGTAAACAATATTCTAAACTGATTTAGATTCAGCCATTGTGATAGATAGGCAACATGTCCAGGGTGTACACTACCTTTTGCCCAATAACAGCTGGGATTGGCTCAAGCACCCCCCTGACCCCTGACAGCATAAGCAATTTAGATGGATAGATGGATAATATAAATTCATAATTTGTGTATTTAATAAATGTCTAATTACATAAATAAAAAAAATTCTTGTGTTTTAACAATATAACCATATATTATACAGCCAATAACAATTTATTATAACACAATATATATATTTTAATTTCAAAGACTAATATTAATAAAAAGAAATCACTCTATGGTTTTCCATGTGACAGCAATACAGCACAGGCCTTCTTGTGAACAACTACATTTAAAACTTAATATTTTAAAATGAACCTTACTGATAAATTATATTAATAACTATATCAGACATCTCTGCGGCTAAACATGAGTGACATAAACAGGAGTGATATTTCCTTTTTTAAAAAGCATATTTCATTCTTTCCCATCCTTATTTTCTTCTATCACACACCTTCCAGAGTGAAGATGCGGTCTCCCAGGGCATCCACAATGTCATTGAGCGCAGCTTCATCAGTCACATTGAAAAAATATTTATCATCAGGATCACTGGCGATATACTTAATCTCACTGATGAATGTCTCAGGGTCCTGCTGCCGGCGGATGTAATGACCCAGAACCTGGAGACCAGCATGGGAAAGAGAGAGAGAGAGAGAAATATTTTAAGAGAAAATGAATAAGCAGATAATACAAACTCAATAAAACATTGAGGGATCAAGGTGGGAGAAAAACAGAGAGCATAAACAGACACTTTGGCTTGCATCAGAGCAATTACTTCTCCATGTTTCAGGGAGACAGAGAAGAGAGAAAAAGACATATCATAGTATATGTAGTTGGAGGGAAACGAAGACAGGGCCAACACTACTCCCAGAACTCTGGATTATCACAAAATGAATCTGGAAAGTCTAACATGGTAACAAACACACTTTATAGGTGTGCCAATGCCTATGTGACTTACTAATTAATTATACCTAAGGGCTAGAAATTTAAAGGGCTAAGAAAGAAAACATAACATGGAAGAAAAGGGCGGCTGCAGAGACTTGTAAAATGAGGAGCACAGGCGTAGCAGAGAGGTGAAGAGATGACTGATGCAGAGGATGTACTGCAGGAGCAGTGGCCTATGGCTTAACGCCTGAAGTACAAATGAGAAAATTCCAGGAGAAACCAAACCCAAGAATCTCCCCCTTGTGACTCGAGCTGCCAAGCAAACTAAGGAAATCCTCTGTTATTGAAGGGCAGGGGATGGAGAGGGGTACAGCGTGCAATGTGAACAGAGGCGATATTTAAATGTGTACATTAAGCTCTTATAGTAGCTAAGACATTTCATGCATACTGCAAAAGTTGGTTTTTAAAGAAGAAGAACAAAGAGAAGAATGAAGGAGAAGGAGAAGAATAAGGTTGTTCATTATATGGTACGTTTCAAGATTTAGACAGAGTTTTGACATTCTATTGTAAGTATAATGAATCTAAGCACATGGTTCTGCTCCCACCTCTCTCCCACAAATACATTTCTAGCTCCTGTCCTGCCCTGATGTATAAAACACGGTCTGCAGTGATGGCGCTCTTGTTTTGAAAGCTCTGTCCTCTCTTGTGAGCCATTTTCACTGCACAACTCACTCACACACAGCAGTACAGAGAACTACATCAAAACACAGCTGCTGTTCCAAGCTGTACTTACCTGTCATCATTTTGACTTTTTGTGCAAACACGCAACCACAAAACTCACCTCGCTCTTTCCTGTCTTCTTCATCCATTTTTGTTTGTTTCTTTAAAGCTGTGTTTAGAGTTTCTACTCTACCCATACCTTGACTGTCTGTCTCTGGATGCCTGTTTCTTTCTCTCAAATCAAACCTTGCATTATGTTGTGCATGTCAGGGAGTTGAGCAGTCCACAGTGACCATAACAACATGTTAAAAACATTTTATGGTTTGCAAACCTCTCACTGTTTATTCTGGGATGGTCAAGATTTAGACATCAGTGTTACACACCTTTTCGGTGTTAGAGTCACAACACCCAATTTATAAAAAACACATTTTCTCCCTTCTCCTGAAGGTATTTAGTAGAGAATGGAAATAAAAATGGAAGTCCAATACTTTTACCACTGGTAACAGGGGTGTTCGTGTTGGAAAAGCGTGGGCAAACAGAAAACAAAAAACCTAAACAGAAATGTCAACTTGCAGCATCTTTCACAGGCTGCATGTACAAACTACAAGCTGTTGATGATTTAATGATCTCCACCATCTATATGTATTTCTATACTGTGCTTCTCCTCTTCTATGTGGGCTCACATTCTCCTGGACTGTGGTTCCAATGGAGTCTGACGCTTCCCCAGTTTTTCTTGTGGGATAGGGAGGGGTCTGCAACCAGTGCTGCCACCAGAGTCTGTCTGCCCCACAGACACTAAAGCCATGCCACCACTCAGTGAGTTCCTATGTGCTGAGGGAGTCGGGCGGGGCTGGAAAGGAAGAGTTTTTGTTCCCACTCGACTATTTTAGTAGACCCAAGAGGTTCATTTAGTCCTTTGGAGATGTTATTTTTGGGGGAGTCGTGGTGGTATTGTGTGGTTGTCTGAGGGTGTACACTGTATGCTCAGCATACCATTTTAACACAATGTGCAAAGGAATGTCAGGGATGTACCAAGCACACCCAACTGACAATGCAGGTTAGTTGTTTGTGTGTTTCCCACAATAGTTTAGGGAAGAAAGTCTTCATCAGCATTTTGAGCATCATGAGACCTTAAATTTATCATATAAAACCCAGAGACAATGACTTCTTTAGGGTAGCCACCACATGACCAATCGAGACTTGATGTGATGTACTCACAGCGATGGCGTATCTGGTGATGTTTCTGTTCTCGCACTCTTGCAGAGCATCTGGTAGCTCCTCCCCATCATGTGACTCTCCATCCGTCACTACGATCATCACCTTTGTGGCGCCCTCCCTCGCTCCACGTTCGACACTGAATGCCTCTGTGCTACAAAGTAAAAAAGAAAGTGAGACAGGAGGAGACAAAAAATATTGTTACTGCAAATCCTGCTGAACGTGACGTAATTTTTTGAGAATTTTCAGAGAACAAAAGAAAAGGATAAAAGTAAAGAATAACGTTAAAGGAGTGAAATGCTGGAAGGAAATTTAAGATCCAGTTACTTGGTTTCTTCAAATTTTAAATAAACCTCCCCTAAAAGATAATACACAACTTCAAGTGCTTCTCTGAGAAAATGAATAGCCAGTAAAACACTGGATCACAGTTCCTTCCCATAAAGTCTGCTATGGTCCAAATAACAACTGGACTATTTCACAACTGTATTACTCATACTTGATACTCATACATTAGCTGCCAGTTTACTCAAATTGGTCATCGCATGCAGCATGAATGTGTCATTGCACACAACAACCGCATCTGTGCATTTCCATCCAACAGTGCCATGATACAGAGAGGAAACTTAAATGACAAACACGCACAAACAGATCCAAACCACACCCTGTTTGTCTGCAGGAAGCCTGTTCTCAGTGGGACCTGTTTCAAGCATTGAATACGATTGGTGAGCCACAGACCAACACACACACACACACACACACACACACACACACACACACACACACACACACTTAGTAAACTGGGGAGAGTAGTCACTGCTAGAGAACTCAGTCATTTTCAAGCCTAACTCTCGCCCTTGCCTAAATATAACATTGTGGTCAGCTGCAAGAAACTCAGAGTTAAAAACAACCGTTTCCCTTATGCAGTCTGCAAATTACATAGAGTGCAGAGAGAAAACAGAAGAGAGAAGCTGAAGTGAAAGAAAGGTTAGGAACAAATAGATGAGCAAAAGATTGGGGCAAGTGATATAAAAAACTACAAGACATTAGGTCAGAATGAAAAGATAGGCAGAGACTGAAAAAATGTAATTAAATGAATTGTAAGAGTGATAAAACACAGCAATTGTAAAAGCATACAGTGCATTACAACCATGAAATTCAAATGTTGCTCTGATGTGGCATTATATAATAGGTTTCAAGACTGTGTGAAGGATACATAAAAAGGCAGAAGAGAGAAAGAAACAAAAGAAAAATGGGGGGTTGTACAGGAGAGAAGAGAGAAAGAAACTACGACACAACACAAACAGGTAAGAAAAGAAGTATAAAAGAAAAGAGGAAAGCAAATAATTATAAAGCAAGAAACGGGAAGATGAAAATAAGTGAAGGTGAGATGAAAGAGGAGAGAAAGTGAGTGAAGCTAATTGGGAGGCCTGGTTGCATTTACAACCCATTTTATGGAGTCACAGTAGTGTGGTAATGACACGACGCAGCGGTCTGTGTGTGTACTTTTGTGTGCATGTGAGGGGGTGAGTGGGAGACAGACGGGTGGAGTAATATAAAAATCAGCGGCCAATCCAGTTGTAGAGAGCTGTTAGATGTTAATGTATCAGTCTGTCATCTACTCTGCATTGAAATGGTACAATCCACTGTCTGTTACTGTCATTACACTGTGAATGTACAATATGTCCTGTATTTACTACATCAAGTGCTTGTGCTGTTCAATATGTGACCACAGAGTTGCTTTAAAGCCTTCAGTGGAATGTGAAGTCAAAGAGGGGAATTCCACGTCAGGATGTATCAACACTTAACAAATCTTTTCCTAGTCACAGTTCACACCTCTGATTACCAAAATGACACATAGTAGTCTTCTGTCACCTCTTTTTTTTTTACAGGTGCCAGACATTAAATTACTGTCATTTGGCTTTTGTCCAAAACAACTTATACTTATTCTACGCAAACAAGCAAGTCAGGGGTCAGTGCCTTGCTCAAGGTTTTCCATTTAAAACTGTGTCAGCACAGTTTCTGTTAGCCAAGGCAAGTCCTTTCAAAGCATAACTGTTGATTCATTACTTGGGAAATATTATTTGCTTTCTTGGTAAGGATTAAATTATAGGATTGTGTCAATAAAGTAGATATGTAGCGACAACCAGCAAAATTTTGTTTAACTTAGCATTTAGACAGAAAACATCTAGGCTTTTATCAGCACACTGAAAGCTCACAAATAAGTCTGTTATGTATTGTTTGCATAATTCTGAATTACTTAAAGTAGTGAAAAGGTTAAGCCTGTATGTTGTTTTTTCTTGTTCCTGGAACTCAGGTCAAAGTCAGTTCTGTGTAATAATGCACTGATCATCTTGATAAAAATGTTAATATGAAGCCTCCAGAGACAGATGTTTAAAAGCTATTTTAGCTTAGTGGAGTTATGTTTATATTAAGAACAAGGTTAAGGTAAAGGTCAGAGGTCAAATGCACTGTACAGAGGTTACGAGACAAGGTTAGGTGGGTCAGGAAATGAATGCAGTCAATGCCTTTGTAATATAGAAATTCAAACTACATGTATATAAAACTGTGTGTGGAGTTGTGTGTGAAATGTGTTACGTGAGTCCCTGATGTGTGTGTAATCATTCATCTGTGAACTGCACATGTCTGTGTATTTTTACAGCTTTAGGACGACTTCTTGGCTGACCAGGCTGGGTCAGGCCATGCCACACCTGCAGCCATGCTGAGCCAGCAACTAGCTGGTCTAGCTCAGCTACTCTCACTGTTTTTCTACCCCATCACTTTCCTGCCAATTGCCAACTCTGCTATGTGAATGGTAGTGCATAGGTTCATATAAGTCTAAACATAAACTGTGCTACATAGTGACATTACCTCCTCTTGTTATCAAGTTAATCTTAAATTATTTAAGATTAGTGTTAGCTAGCGTTGTCACCGTCTCACAGGAAAGATAATGACAGTAAAAGTCAGCAGAGAGACAGCAGAGAGAGCATGCAGTTGTGTTGTCTGGATTTCCCGTCAATGGCGTTTTAAGGCCACAGTTCACGCTATTTTACTGGCTCCATTTTCCAGCCTGTTCTTTTCAACTACCTTTTAAATGTTGTTTCTAAACTTCGCCAACCTTTACCTTTAAATGTACCAGAAAACAGGAACTCTCCAATTACTTTACTCTGTGTGTGTGTGTGTGTGTGTAGAAGTAGAGACACACATCCCTAAATGGAGGTCATGACCACACATCAGGTCTGGGTGTGGTGCTCTACGGTTATATCTTTAATAAGGCAGGAATTTTATTTTGAAAAGAGAGGGATATTTTAAGACTAAGACGTTTTTACTGACTCTCAACCTACGGAGCTGTTTCTTTAGATTTGAGTTACATATTTCTAAAAAGCATGAAGATTATTACAGACTGGGCTACGGTAGACAGCCAGGGGTAAATAAGAGGAGTGAATACTTCACCAACACTGGTTCGAGAAGTATTCATAATCTAACATAATCTCTAAGTGAAAACAGAAATGCCACATTGTAAATTTACACCATTACAAAGACAAGTTTAATTCTTTTCCAATTTCACAAAAGTGCAGTACTGATAGAAAAACATACTTAGTAACAAGTAAAAGGGTTTGTCAGTACAATCAACTATATTAACATCCACTGTTAAAATAAAAATTTAGATTAGAGCTGCTTCAACCATCTCATGTTACACTGTTTAATCTAATACATCTGATGTTAAACCATAAATCAAAAGCAGCCTGTTGGGATCATACTGGGACATATCATTAGAAAAGAAGAACAGACTAGAAGAAAATAGAGCTGATTGTCGTTCTAACTGCAAATTATACAGTGGTATATTTAGATAAAACCTCTAAGAATGTTACACCAAAATCTAAACACACAGATAGCTTCCAGTTAGCTTGCCAAATCTACAATATGGTCGTCCAGTAAGAGTGAAGTGTAGGCCTACCAGGCCATGTGGATGGCGTATGCCGTCCGCGTCTCTCGTCCCTCCTGTCGGCTGATGTTCTTGGCGGCCTCCACCACATCCTGTGTGGTCTGGTAGTCCTTCAGAGACCACTCATGAACCGCTATCTCACCATACTGCAGTATACCAACCTGAATATGTGCACAAAACACACAGCGCCCCATGTTCGTAATTGTGCTGGCACATAGTTGTGGAAAGCAACATCTGAGACTTCTGTTTCTAGGGTGAACTATCTCTTCAAACACCAGTCCTGCTCTTAAAACATTTTTGGGGGAATTTTTGAATTCATTCAAAAACCAGAGGTATTTCCTCTCTCCTCTCCACCTCACACTGCCTGCTACCCCCCACCCTCCCTTTTTAAAACCCAAACCCCCTTCTCACTCCTCTCCTTGTTTAGCTCAGAATAATGTCCCCAGATCCCCCCTGCCAACTTCCATTCCTCACCAACCTCAAGCTAACTCAGCCCGTGTCCCTTTATATTACTACTGCAATTCATTCTAGCCATATTTGCCAAACTACTTCTTTATATGTGTCACTCTGTGCATGTTTTCACTCAAAGGCTAGCTTGTGCGTACTGTTCTGGGCAACAGCTAAAGAGACAAAACTCAAATTAAAACCCACAAGTTTCCATTACCAATTTAAATAATATTTAAAGGCAGTGCAAACACACATTGATCTGCACTTTTACCTGCATCTGGTCTGAGCTGATGTGGAACTTGCTGAGGATGTTGCTGAGGAAGTTCTGGACCTCATACCAGGGGTAGATACTGTTGGAACCATCCAGCACAATCACGATGTCCATGTATGTTGAGCACCCTGCACATGTGGGAGTTAAAAAATATTTGATTTGCTAAAGAAGGCCTGTGCAGAACATTTTGTTGCCACAATGTTTGTACGAATGTGTTTACTTTGTGCTGTTGGAGCAAGAGTCTCTCTTGGTTCTAGGTCATCGCTGACAGAGGCACAGATGCCAGTGCTGAACATAGATGTACCACACTCCTGAGACCACAGAGGGGCACATGCCTGCCAAACACAAGCAAGTACACACACAAAGTAAGACAAACACAAATACACACAAAAGCACATGTTTTGCAGGCAATTTTAGGAGCATTTACAGTCAATTTGAGCAGTTTATATTTGTAAGTATTTGTGTACTATTCACAAGACAAGTAGGTGGCTTTTCGGTGATTATCAAAGAGTTTAAACACAGAGACAAATGTGGCCGGTGACCCAAGTATAAATAGATTTAAAAAAAACACTAAATGAGAGCAGACGGTGAACAAAAAGAAAACGAGTCTTAACAGGGAATAATTCATGGAAAAACTACAATAGTGTGGTTTGGAGGACAGAAAATGACGGAGAGGCAGAGAGAGTGTTGTTGACATGTTGGCAGTTACTGTTGTCATGAGTGGTTTCACAGAGCTGGAACTGCAGACCAGTAAAACAATTTAAATCTGATTGTGTCAAATTTAGGGGGGGTACGTGTAGTGTGTGTGTGTGTGTGTGTTTTTGTGTGTGGCGGGGGGGATCACATAAAAATAATTCTGTCTTCAAAGGATGCTGTTTATTTGGCTTTCATACAAAGAGGGAGAAATAAGGGGGAGAGTGCAGAGAGAGAAGATGAAAGAGAAACTTGTGCATACAGCCAAGAAACAAAAGAGGGAGACTGGAAGTAGGGTGAAATGGGGGTAGAACGAGAATAAGAGAAATATCCTGGTTTTGCCTGCTCTGTCATTATGGACGGGTTTCTCCTCCGGCACACAAACAGACAGAGAGGAAGGGATGGAGAGAGGGATGAGAGAAAGGAAAGAGGGAGAAGACGGAGAAAAGCGAGAGAGGTGCTATGGCTTTTGGTAGGTCTGTCATTAACAAAGGGCCAGAGACGCATTCCTATCCTGTTATAGACCTGACCACTAAGGTTAAGATGAACACACATACACACTCACACACACATGCACACATTAAAGTGGGCTACACTGGCCAGTGTTCATGAACTGTACACGACTCCACACCCGAAGCAGCAGTAAAAACCTGAGAGACAACTAAACATGTAAGTGCACTTGCTTAGTGCATTGAGAAACAGACACAGCAACACAGATGCAGTAACATACAAAAACATGCACATACATACACACACTGTTGCCCACCAGTCTCCAACTAATCCTTTCAACGTGCAAGACCCCACTGACCCAAAGGTGCTGCTACAGATGGCAACATTAGCAGGTCCAGAGGAAGCTGGCTGAAATATACCTTATCTAGTTCAATTCAAGATGTAATCATGGTGAGTTTTTGTTAAGCAGCCAAAGTCCTCACTGAGAAAGAAAAGGAGGGCAGGTTGTGGCTATAGCAGTGGAGGATGGAAAGGAATTAGTGCACTGTGTGGTAGGAACCAGATCCCCTTCACATGATCTAAAGCCCCATCAAAATACACTAATGGAGCGATTAATTCCAATTCTATCAAACAAATATAACCCACTCTTTCCACAAACAATCCCAACAACAACACAAAAATAAAAAGCTTTGTTTCCCAGTCTTGAGACTACATACCAGAAAGCCGTCAGGTGACGTTGGAGTCAGCGTCATTCCCAGGTGAGAATTCCTCAGGTTTTTAGAAACATTCTGGAGAGCAGACTCACCTGAGACAGACAGACAGACATGTTTTTCGTAACTTTTATAAATGTTTTTTCAACAATAGGTAATTTTTTATAGTTATTAGGTTTTCTCACCTAGATTCACTTTGCTGCAGTTTGAGCTCTTCTCATTTCCTACAACGCATTTGAAAATGTCTCCTCTCCTGTTGTTTGGTGGTCCATCCCAGGGCGCACCAACCAGCAATCTTCAACAAAACCGCGTCAGTTATCATCAAAACATACGAATTCTGACTGTTTAATTATTAGTTTCTGTCCCTCTTTCACACACACACACACACACACACACACTTACAATTTCTCTCCATCTGCTTCATGCTGTAAAACAGAAAAGCCGAACAAAGCATCCTCTGGACCGGTGAAGATGCGTGGATGCTTTACATCTATGTTGAAACACTGACACTCTGCAAGAGATGAGAAAAAAATATTGAACAGATGACTGACATTCCAATTACCTCTTAAAACGCATTCACTGTTGATTGGGTGTGTCTTCAGAAACTGTTAAACCAAATTTTAAGAAAGTTTATATAAAACGATTCACAGACCATCTAAAATGTTTTCCTCTCTTCAGCCGTGCAAAAAGTCAAACACTTCATCATGTGTAAAAATCAAAGAGCTAAATGAAAAGTAGGAACAAGCTGATACAGAAGTGACACAGTGTGGAATAAAATATTTTTAAAAAATGGAAAAGTAAATGCAATAGATACATTTTTCTTTTAGGCATTAGAATTAGTGAAAAACATGCACAACATATAGTTGGAAACTGTGTGTACACGACTGTAGATCTACAGTGCAGAATCAGGATATCATTTTTTTCTCTTGGCTTTGGAAAAGTGAGTTGGGGGAGAGTTGAGAGACCACTGAAGAAAAAGAGGAACATTTAGGGGAAAGAGGGAGATGAGAAGGGAGAGAAGAGGCTGGGCAGGGAAGGGTGTGGGTTAGAAAAACTGTGGAGTATAGTAAGCCTCCTGTTAGGTCCTACAGGCCTGCCCTTCATACATACAGAGAGAGGTGAGCAAAGAGGCGTAGACAGAGAGCAGCAAGATGGTTGTCAGGCCGTCAAGTGAATACACTGAGGCATGAAACCATGTTCAAAATGGTGAAATAAAAAACAATACACTTTATTCTTTTATGGTCCAGGGGATCAGTCTATTTCTTGCACCAGAAAAAAAGTCATAATGGTTAATTAATGTACAGGTAAATGAATGTTTCCTACCAGGTTAATCAAAAGGAAAGAAGTGATTATAATACTCACAATACTGTGATGTGTTAATGTTGATCAGTTTGTACCAAAACTACTCCAAATCTGGGGTTATGCAATTAACAAAAAATAACTAAAAGTACTGAAACAACTGTGTGTAATTCAGAGCAGAGATTACTGACAGGTTTGGTTAAAATGTTCAAACTAAAAAGATCCACATTTGCAACATCAGTATATGCTCATGTTGTCAACAGCTGGCAGGAAAAATGTTGTCAGCAGCTGACAGGAAATAAACAATCCATAATTTCCTAGCTGCACAGTTCTACTTAAATTAAAGAGCATCATCTTGTAGTATTTTCAGTTCAGTCTCAGAAACATTATCCAGCTCTTGACAGCTGGCAGTTAACAAGTCCAAAATGTGTATCCATTGCATGTCATTGCCCTGAAAAGCAGTCTGTGTTTGATGTTTTGTAAAAGGGGCGTTTAAGATAAATGTGACTTGACATGTAATTTAGCACTGTCTGGGGGCATCTACAGTAACTCTCATACTGTACGTAGCTCAGTGATTCCACTGGGGAAAACTAGTCCAGCATGAGGAGCAAAACCAGAACACTGGTGCTGTCATTATACACCAGCTACTTAACACACGTTTATACAGATACTTCCCCACAAATACACACTGACACACAAAGACAGTTAACTCAGCCAAGCAAATCAGAGGGGGGATTCCACTTGGTTTTCAGTGGGAAACTAAATATGTTCACTGTTTCTCTTCCATCTCTGCTCCTGCATTTCTCACACAGCTTTCAGGAGGTAGAGAGGTTGTCTTTCAATCATAGGAACGATGGTTAAATTCCCAGTTTCTCCTATCATATGTCAAAGCGTCTTTGGGAAGACACCGAACCCCAAGTTGGCCCCGGTGTTTTAGATCAGCTGCAAACCATTTACATATTGTACTATAGTTTCACTTCTTTATCACTTTTATTTTTCTTACAGATGTGTGTATTGTCACTCATGTTTCTGCCTCTTCTTCTACTCACTGGGTATCTGCAGCTACGAAGAAATATGATTTAGCCATGCTGTTAATATGATCCCGCCTGGTTCTAGTTCAGAGCCATTTGATGAACTGAGATTCATATCCCCAGATGATGAAGCCCACTGATTTTGGAGATACACTGAATGTTTAGTGCAACCACAAGGCTCACAGAGCATGGTGAACATTATACCTGCTTAGCATCTGTATTTTAGCATTCCCATTGTGATCACTGTGCATTTTATTTAAAGCATAGTCTAAGAGTGTAGCATGGATTTAGACTCTTGAAACAGTGTAAGCATCTAAAATTTCAACTTACAAACCTCCTTTTAGATTCAGCCACTTATCTGATTCTATACTGATGTAATTAATACAGTTCACCGATGGGATGAGTCTAAAACTTTGGCTTTTAAGGACTAAATTAATTTATTCCTATCTTAAACTTCTTGCAACATGGTATTCTCTCCTTTTCTCTACCACCAACCACCCTTCTCACACAGTGTAGTAAATTGTCTTTTCTTGTGGCAACAACGCCCACCCTCTCCCATTCCAAAGAACTTTCCACAACAAAGTGGGCCTCTGATAACAGTCCCTGCTACTGATTTTCTCTTTCGTACTCCTATTTCACTCACCCTCTCATAAACCATACATTGCTCCATTTTTACTCCCTCTCCTATAACACATACATAGCTTTAAGGGCCCCTCTCCGTTTCCAAACCCCTCTGACTCCCACAAAACTGTACCATCATTCCCTACTTTCCTTGTTCTGTACTCTGGTTCCACTTTCATGGGGGTTTATATATGACATTGTACCGCAGGCTGTCTGACCAACCATCGCCATAACAACTGGCAGCAAACATTTATCAAGCCAAAATGAGTCCAGATTCTCTCAACCACACATTGAGCTCTGAGCGCTGTTGCTACTTGAACTTGAGTCTATGGTTTTGACTGTTTAATTTATGCATGTGTGTGTATGTGGGTGCACATTTTGGATGAGAAACTAAACTTGACACTTGTTTTGGATACAATGACGTGACAGCACTTACAGCAGTTTGCAAAGACATTGGTTTAATTGGATAAACATATATTTTTTTATAAGTTTTTCCTCTTTGACGCCTTTTTTTAGTGTCTTGAATTCACTTCATTGACTTATAGTGCCTCTGTGTTTTCTCAGTGTCTGTATGTTTGTTTATGACTAACTAATAACGTTTCCAGTGGATCTCCCTCCTTCACCTCCTATGACATTTCACAGATTTTCTCTCCATTATCTTTATTGTGTTCTGTTCTAATCTCTGTCACCCTCTCGTGGGGAATGGGGGCGGATTGAGAGGAAGAGGAGGAGTAGGAATGAAAGTCAGTAAATGATGGGAGAGTACAAAAACTCAACAAATAACAGAAAGGATTTATGAATGGTGAGTGTAATAGAGTTAAACACACATGCACGCACGCACGCACGCACGCACGCATGCACGCACGCACGCACACACACACACACACACACACCTGTGTTCAGCATCTCAGTAAAGCATAACTGGGTAAAACAGATTTGGGACGCCTGCTGCTCGCATCAGGGGCGCTCTGTTGAAACCATTAACATTACACACATACTCTCTCACCTACATGCTCCTGTATGACAAACACTCAAGCTAGACTCACGCAGACGAGAGCACATTTACACAGGGTAAAGTAGATTAAACATGAGCTACACAAAAAGGGAAAAAAAATTGTTCATGCTTGATTGAAACAGATAATGGTGGGCAATGTGTAAAACCTAACCACAGGCAAATGGGTGCTGCCATGTGTAAATAGGTGTGAGTTCCTGTGAGTATAACTATATGGTGTAAATAATCTAAATGCCTAATGCATTCCTCCTTTACTCCTCAGCTCCTGAATAGGAAGCACTTCCCATTTAGGATGAAAACAGCAGCGTGGATAATCACCATTCAATTTGAATGTTAAAACTTGGCCCAGATGCCAACAGACTCGGAGCAGGTACACATTTAGCATGCTTTGCACAACATTATATCGCAGCCTATTGATCTCATTTTGCTTCACGGCTGCATGCTATAATGCAGCAGTTAGTCCTCTGCTTATCATCAGCTACATAAACACCAAGTTATGGCAGACAACAATGGCCTTTTTCTTCACTTTCTTCCTGGTGACCTCAATGAGGTGTGTGTTGCTTTGCCACAGCGAACACAAGTAAAGGAGGGGAGCTCGTGTTCATGCTCCAAGGAGAAAACACACATAGCACAGATGCCCTATTTGGGGAGCATCAGACGTCAAGTCTAAGAGATGGAAGAGGCTGATACATGGCGGTTGGAGTCATGTTACACAGTTGGCATGCTGAATCTAAATATGCTGTTTTCTATGCTAGACTGTTTTCTTCACCATAATTAAAACAAGTGTTTATCATTATGTTCATCAAGAACTAGACTATAATAAGGGACATATCATCATAGTAGTGCATTAACCTTTTTCAAAGTAATTTTCTAGTTCTAAAAAGTATTGATATTTGCAACTTGTATATACAGATTTCAATTCAATTCAACTTTATTTATATAGCGCCAATTCACAACACAGGTCATCTCAGGGCACTTTACAGTGTAAGG
>JAUYWH010000008.1:9991829-10002694 GCA_034779795.1 Ctenopoma multispine | reverse complement strand
TGTGTGTGTGTGTGTGTGTGTGTGTGTGTGTGTGTGTGTGTGTGTGTGTGTGTGTGTGTGTGTGTGTGTGTGAACCTCGGGTCATCCATCTTTCTACCCAGCCTTTTTTCCATTTCCAGGTCCCTTAACAGCCCACTCCTCGTTAAGCACATCTGCTGTCAATCAGCTGCACCCCGTAATCCAATGGCATTTCCTGCTGTTGAAGACACGCCCACTGACCCTCACGATTATTCTGTGATTGGTTAGTTAGTTCAGATTTTCTTTTTTTCTTCCCCAGACTCTTCCAAGTTATTGCACACAGATTTTGATAACCTACGAGTGTTATCAGGGGTGTCCAATCCTGGTCCTGTCCTGCTTGTTTTCCAACTACCCCTGCCCTCCCCACTGCTGATTACCTGATACAGGTGTGTTCGGTCAGTCAGAAACTGTAAGTGCTGAGATGGTTGGAAAATTAGCAGGACAGTTGCCCTCAAGGACCAGAATTGGACACTGTTGGTGCTGTTCATCTGAGTGATGGTGTGTGGGAAGAAACTGTTCTTGTGTTTGGTTGCTTTGGTGCACAATGTTCTGCAGCACAGACCAAAATGGAAGAGTTGGAACAGGTTATGTCTAGGGTGAATCTGCAGTGATTTTCTCTGCCTGTTCCCTGACTGTGGAATTGTTCAGGTCTTGAATGTTGAATGTGCTATTTAACGCCAAAGATCCTTTCTTCAGTCCTGATTGTCCATTGTAGTCTCTGCTTGTTTTGTTTCAGTGGCAGGGCCAAACCAGACAGTGATGGATGAGCAGACAACAGACTCGATGATTACAGTATTGAATAAATCATCCTGAACTTCCTGAGTTGACAGAGGAAGTGCATCTTCTGCTGGGCTTTTTAGTGACTGTGTTGGCATTACATTCCCATCCATGTCCTGGGGGATTGTGGATCCCACAAACCTGAAGGTACAGGGGGCATTGTTGGGGGGTTTCCTCCTGAAGAATAGTTATTTCCACAGTCTTAAGCATGTTCAGCTCCAGGTTGTCCTGAACACACCAGTGGGCCAGCCCCCTGTGTGTATGCACACTCGTTACCCTCTTGGTAATGATAAATTTGACGGATGCAGATGAAGTGCAGTCATTTGTGTAGAGAGAGAAGAGCAGTGGGGAGAGTACACATACTTGTACTTATGCTGACAGTTTGTGTGCTGCATGTGATGTTTCTCACCTCCACCTGCTAACCTGTCTGAGAGTCACATTTAGTGGGGTTAAGTACTATACTGAGTATTTCTATTTGATGTTAGTCGTATTCCACTACTGGTCAAACGGAAATATTATATTTGTTTTCAAAACATTCATTATTATATTATTTGAAAGCTTTAGTTAGCAGTTACTTTGCAGATGTGATTCATAATACAAAAAAATTATCTAATAAATTATTATGTATAATTATGGATTAGTCAGTGCTTTGTGTTATCCTGGCAGTATAAAACAGGAATTTCTGGCAGAACTACACCTACTGCCAAGTTTCACGGATGAGGAAAAGGTGAATTCACCATGCGAATGTTTCTTATTGGCTGATGTGTGTGTTGTCTTGTTTCACAACCATAATCCATCCATCCATTTTCTTAACCGCTTATCCTTGCAAGGGTCACGACCCTATCCCAGTCGTCTTCCTCCTTATCTTGGTCATTATTTAATTTCTTTTTTTTATCTTTTTCAGTTTTGTACTTGCTGCTAACAAAAGAGTCAGTTTCTGACATTGTTGGGTGAGTTTTTGAAGCCTGAATATTTTACATTTCTACACAAATGGTATGGGGCTTGTGTCAATCAAATTTCAATTAAACTTCACAATTAGTGTTTATGATACTTTTTAACCCAGTTTTTTATGTAAACATTTTTTGTAGAAAAGTACTTTACTTTTAACTCTCAAGAAGTATATATTTCCCAAAATGTTAAACTATTCCTCAGAGTCAAACTATCTTTAGAAACCTACCAGAAATGAATTCAATTTAACCTACTGGCAAAAGAAATGGAAACAAAACAGAGCAGAGTCGAACAGTGTCATTCCAGTAAGTGGTTCTCAGAATGTGCAGATCTATGTGAAATGCATGATGAAAGTGAAATGTACAAAATGGAAAAAACATTTTCAGTCTGTCATATCAGAGCATGTGGTGCAGAGATGAGTGACAGAAAGAGGAGGGGGGGAATGGTGAGACAGAGAAGGAGAAGAGAGTCTGGTAGGAGGGGGACAGACAAGTTATTCTAGTTACAGACAGCTGAGAGAAAATCTAAAATAAGTTGGAGCCATCTAATGTGCACATATTCTGCAGCAACACTCACAAAACACATGCAATGCTAAATGCTTTTAAGCTCTGAATGTTTTTGAGTAGAGGAGAGCAATGAGTCGACTTCAGGCTGAGTTAATGTCATGCTTTATTGTTTTCCCATAGAAAGTGTAGTTTCCTATGATCACATTTCATATAAAAAGAAACACAAAGTAAAAACTTTAGTACTGTATCTGACTCTAGTGTAGCAATAAATACAAAACATCGTCATGAGATAGAAAAGGTTGAAGTGGGAGAGCGCTAAAGGGACAGGAAGGAGATACGCATCAAAACTGACCTGGAACGTGGAAAACTCATAGATGTGATTACACATCTATAAATCCGCTGCCACACGCACGTGCATACACACTCACACACATGCACAAACATACGCACTCACACAATGTCAATTACATGAGCTCTCATTAAGCAACTCAAACAAACAACATAACACACATTCATGTTCAAAAACCAGCTGGTCACGTTTGATGGAGCTGGAAAATCTGAAGCTAAGACCATTGTGTAGATATGTGATATACTACATACAATTACCACACGTATTATGTAGTGAAGCTAACAGAGACACAGGAATAAAACTATAGACTGCTAGTTACACAAGTGGTGATGGAGGAGAGGGGAGTTGGATGCTCGAAAAGTAAGAAGTGCTCTTGTTCATTGTCGTTCGTAGACTCTGGTGCAAACCACATCATCCGCTCCCATGGTCTGAAAAGAAAGAGAAGAGAATACTGATGTTCACATTGACTGTGGCACAGTTTTTACAGGTTACTGGGATTTCATATTAAAAGTTGATTTTGTAGAAAAAGCCATGAATGTTTATTCTTTAAACCTCCAAACGGAGCCGTTTTTAATGTCTGCAGCAGTTGTGACCAACATGATCTCAACGTGCCAAACTGTAATTTTTTACGGAAAGTTAATGACGTAAACATGCTGTGCTCAGCAAAAAGGAGCAACACGCAGTCACACTACTGCTGCCTTCAAAAAACATTAAGTTTGTTTTTTTAAGAGGCACCAGGAGTCTTACTGCCAACCCTCAAGTAGCCATAATTACTTTTTATATATACAGTTTGTTAAGTAAAAAAAGGTATCGACCCTAGTGAGAGCAGTGGAGGATTTGTGTGCCATCTCTTACTGGACTGATTTACTGATGTGGCCCAGATCATTATTTGAAATGCTTCCCAAAGTTGGTTTTAGTCACTTTGAATTGCCAGCTTTTCCTTTTTTTGTTTTGTTTTTATACTTTTGTTAAAGTAAATATTATTTTTAAAAATTAACTTTTTTATAAGCAATTACACTATAATTTGGCGTCTTTAAACTACTGTGAAGTGTTAACCTTGTTGAATCTATACTCTGGCATGGTGGATAGTCTGTGCACTTTACCAGGATGAGTTTTCCATCGTTGGTGATTTCTCGGGTCCAGGATGTCTTAGGTCCCTCTCCTTTCTGCAGAGTCTGCTCACAGCTGATCTTACTGTCTGTTTCCCAGCGTGGATAACTCTGAGGACAGATGAAAAAGAAATTAATACAATGCCATTTAGACAGAAAGGAGATAAAGAAGGAGTGACTAATGGAGAGAGAAAACAAGTAAGATAAAGTTTACTGAGAGGTGATAACTTGCGATGCGTTCTTCGTGTGCGGGCTAGTGCTGGTGTTTGCTTAGGACAAAATCCAAACACAGGCTGTCTATGGTAAAATGGTGAGAGCAGCAGGGAGAATTAAAGAAGGACAGAGGGCAGGAAAGGGCAAGCTGGGGCAACAGAAGTTGGGGAAAATGAAAGCAACTGTAATGAGTGTAAATTAACCTGTGTTAACTAACTTATTGTAGTTTCGTAGGCCTTCAGAGACAAAGGGAGGGGTAAAGATATCCTATCAGTCCAAATATGATGAAAAGCCAAATTAAACAGAATGGTGTAATGGGGACTGCTCCCTCCCCATGCAACCATTACTGCTTTATGAGAAAGCAGGGAAAGTAGAAGTGAGAGAATCTGTACCGTGCAGGGACGTCCGTCCACTGTGGTCTCATTGAACTCCTGCCCCACAGTGAAGGTGATGTGGGTGGTGCGGACTGTGGTTGAGGTTTTAATAGACAGCGTCTCTCCGTCTTGTGTGATCTCCACCAGTGGCTTGGAGGCTGCTTTCACTGCAATTTTACGCAGCATCACGTTCACACCTAAAAAAACAAAAAAACAAAACGCATACAACACTCACCACCTGTGCAAACACAATACACCTACAAGTGTCACATAATGTTGACTCACTGTATAGAACAGAGCCCAAAGGGGAAATGAAACTTAACCTGTTTATACCAAATAATGCAAAACCACAAGCCTTAGGCTCAGTGTGTTTGTGTGTAGTTGTGTTTGAGTGGCACAGTGTTGCTGCTTGTTCACAGTGCTATCTTACACACTCAGGGTAAGAGGAGTAGCCTTGCATTGCAGAGCTCTGTCCAACAATGATGACAGAGGAAACAGTGAAATCACATGACAAAACATATCCAGGACATGTGAGCTTCCCTCAGACTTAATCATCAGTCTGTCTGCAGTAGGCTGACAAGAAAACGCAGATAGATGCTCACAATTTTCAGTATTGTATCTCTGATATGTGTGAAAAATATGAAATTGTTGGAAGCATGGAGGGGAAAAGCAGAGATTTAGAGGATGACAAGGTACCATAACTCCAATTACTTTTTATTTAACAGTTTACCCATATTTACAGTGTTAACGTTTACAGCATCTTTATTTATGTTAAAACCTTTAGATTTTTTTAAATGTATAAATACTGCTAAATCCTAATACTATACAAACTTTTTATACAGTACAAAAACAAAATTATTTATTATCAGGTACAGAATTCTGAGGGAAAATCAGAAAGGGAAAAACATGTCAGATCATATAAATCTGAACAAGGGAAGGAGGGAAACTGATTGTACAACGTGGGAAAAGGGGGAACGAGGAGCAGGCTGGTGTGGATGGATGCAGGGAGGAGGTGGGGGTCAGACAGACGAGGGGCAGTGGTCTGTGTGTGGTGTGTGAAGATCTCTGTCCAAGCGTGAGGGTAAGTGTGTGTATGTCATCCAGCGTGTATCTGCTGCCGAGTTGGGTTTCGCACTTCTCACCTCTCACACATTCCCACCTGTCACCAAGGGTAAATATATACACACTCAAAAATGCACAGTCATTTAGCAGGACGTCCAGGCTGGTCATTATATGCACAGTATGTCCTGTGAACCCAACCTAGCACCACACAGTTAGAATTTGTGATTTTTTTTTTCAAGTAATATTAAATAGTTGGTGACTGTGGGCAGGTTTCATCTTCTTCAGACATTTAACACAATTCAAGACCATTTATGAAAAAATACCTTCATAACAATAATTGATAATATATTAATGCCCTTGGGGAAATTCTTGCGGACAGGCAGCCCATTTAAGGTGCCAAGGATTTGGGGTTCAGTGTCTTGTCCAGGGACACTTCCACGTGTGCCTAGGAACTGGGGGGAATCGAACCACCAAACCTTGGGGTTCTTAGGCAACTGCTGTACCTACTGATCCACGTATGTCAATCTCCAGCTTTAGATTTAAATATAGCCTACCTCTGCATGAGGAAAATGTGGACCTGTAGACACTAACTGACCTCTGTGTCATTCCAGGCTGTTGGCTCACACGGGAGTCAAGTGCTGGCCTCTGGACCATTTGGAAGCCACAGAGGGGGCTGAAACTTCTCAAGTAACTGCCAGTTGTTGGAGGTTAGAAATTAACTAAATAAATACCAGAGTTTGCAAATCTGTGACCAAAATGCTTAAATTCACATAGACCTGAACCCACATCCACACAGATACGCAGACGGTCAGGATCAGAGGTCAAAGAGCAGAGGGCAGAGGAAGCATTTAGGACCAAGAGAGATGAGGGAAGAGGGGAGAAGAGCAGGAATGAGGAAAGGAGGAGAGGCTGGAGGGAAATAGGGTGATAGGTGCTGACAGGCTGTGTCCAGCTGCGCTCTGGCCCCCCAGTGAAACCAGGGGTCATTCCTCTCTGTCATTCATGCCAATGCAGAGAGACATAGGAACTCATTCAGTAATATGTCTGTCTCTCTATGTGTGTGTTTGCTTAGGTACAACAGTGGCCCTCAGTGAAATTAAACCTGCACACTACTTGCAGTTGCTCTTCCATAAGTATTTGTCTTCCCCTCCTTTCTGTTTGGCAGTTTTGTTGCACATCATGGAGACGCACAAACTTATGTCAGTTTATACTCATGCAAAAACACAGGCCCACACAAATAGGGAAAATCTGCCTTAGACATGTACACACACAGCAGCAGTAAGAGATGGAGATGCAAACTGAGAAATATAACGATAATCAACTTTAATTGATTTGTCATGAGAGATAGAAAATAGAAATCCGATCCCAACAAATGCAGTCATGTCTTTTTTTTTTCGCTTTCATTTTGATATGAATTCCAGGTAAGCACTGGCAAGTCGTCTAATGGGAACTGGCAGTTATCTCCTACAGCCCACATGCACACGCACGCACACACACATACCCTGAAACCTGCCCAGACTACAATTGTACCAATGATGAGGAGCACACGCAGACCACTGTAAATCTCAGTAGCAGGTGTTTGGTCTTACTCCCGCCTGTCACTTTAGATAATACTACTGTCCCGCACTGTATTGTGTCATAACGATCCTCTTAATCTCTCACGCACACACATATTGGAGCGGTGACACAGACAGATGTGCTGCCGTTTGTCCCTATTGTGTTAGCACGGGAGACCAAAGGGAGTGAAGACAGAAAGAGGGGTGAACTGGCTGGGGGCCAAGCACTGAGTTTTTTGGTTGCGCCGAATGATAAAGACCCCCCGCCCTTGTGGTTCAGAGGGTGATCCCCGCTGGTGTATGCACAGAGGAAAATGTGACCTACAATGTGCTGAGAAAGCTACAGTTTGAGCTGACACATCGGATCTGTGTCATCAAGCACATAAATAAAAGCTTCATAAGAAACCACTCTTGCGAAAAAAATTAGACAAGCTGCCACATCAGTATTCCCATCACTTACCTAACATTTTCAAGAGTTCCTCGAAGTTTTCAGAGCTCTTCATCTCCCAGGTGCCGGAGAAATCAGGGATTTTACGCTCCATACTCAGATGCAGGTAGTTTGCGGTTTAATGCAGTTTAACTGTGAGGTCCAAGTCTGGACGGTGCGCTGCGGTCCGTGCGCGTCTGTGCGTCAAAAGTGCTACTGCTGAGTGTGTGAAGGCACTCAGGATGGTTTGACTCTTCTGGGATGCGTGGCCGATTGACAGAGGTCTTATCTGAACTACGTGCCAGTGAACCTTATAAGCGGCTGCGCTTCAAATGAAGGGCACCAAAGGCAATCATACTTGTAAAGTGATGCGCACGCCCCTTTCTATACGGACACGCCCCGGAGACCAACAGATTACAGGCAAAGGTTCTCAGAGCCCCAACCTGACCACGCCCTCGTACACAACGTGCATCAGCAGCATGTGGAGGTAGCGATCATCCAAACTTTGAATTATGAATTTACCTTGAACGAACCAGTGACTACGCCCTGATGGTCAAGCGCGTTCTGGAGAAGCTCATCTCAGAACCGTTTTAATAAAATGTATTTATTTATAATGTGTTTTGTCATTGTGACAAAGACATTTAAGACTTGATTAAATGACTGATTACAAATGGAAGACGGTTATTAGTCCAAAACAGGGAAAATGTAGCCAGGTCGGTGTGTTGACAGAACATGTTGTCTTGGCAGGGCGCTGCGAAGGAAGAATCACTTAACTGCCAGACTGCCTGCGTGAATGGATGGCAGAGCGGTTGTGTGCGAGGGTGTGTTTGCGAAGAGTGAGAGAGGCCAAGTTCACCCCCAGCCTCCTGTGCGTCGCGGCGCCCTGTCATAAAAATAAAAGCTGTGGTAATGGGATACAGCTTTTGGCCTCGACCGGTGGCCTATCCATTTAACGGGGCCTGCGTCACAGGAAAAAAAACTCCCCGAACCCATGAGGGAGGTGGACAGAAAGAAGGAGATTAAAATAAGAGGTGGGACTGGCGCAGGTCGGCGGTGTCTCCTCAGAGGTTTTTGCCCCCCGCTGCTCGGGCGGAAGAAAGGAGAGAGAGGAGGAGGAGATGGGGAGACGCGGGGGTATTTGGAACATTCAGACTGGGTAGGGTCAGGGGCCGCGGGGTCGGAGGTAGTCCCATGAAGAACACACACACACAGGCACACGCACATGCACGCACGCGCTGATGATGGATGGTAACGGGACAAAGCCGACGTTAACTATTGACTCTTGATGGATGATCCCATCCGCTACACTGCACAGCGAATTAGCGCCAGTAACCCGGGCGACTTAGTGGTAGAGGGAGGCATCAGGAGAAGGTCCTCCAGCCAACCATACAAGCTACACGTTTACACACTAATACACTGGCTCAGTATCAGACTTATAACAAAGACACACTGAGTAAGAAAGGTGAATAACAGCGTCAGATTGATATTTGGTAACCCGATATGCGCTTTTACGCAAGGACCTGTATCCAAATGCAGCGCCTTGCATCGAGCCCAGCGGGGCTGTTTGATGCGAACAAAGGTAGCTCACATTATTTCCTTCCTCTTCACACACACACACAATCACAGCATGTCCTCACAAGTTCCTCCTGGTCCAGACAACAGAGGTGAGCCATTAGAAAACCATATCAGAGCTGTATTTCCACTCCAGTCTCCCATTTTCTTTTTTGTCATTCACTTTTTGCAGATGTCTTGCAGTTGTTAACTCTTTCGGGGTTTTCTTTAGCAATATTAATATTAAACAATCTGTCAGATTAAAGCAGAAAAGTGTCAGTAACAGGTGAGATGGGCCAAATAAAACAGTGTATTGAAGCTTAGCATTAATGTGACTTACTGCTGCTTTGGTGGTCTGTTGAACATGGTCTGTTCACAAAAGGGGAATTGATCATGCTCTGAGTTTGAAAGTGACTGATGGAAACACAAAGGTAACAATAGAGAGCTGTCTAGTGTTGGGAAAATTCATCTTTGGCCTCACCGCAGGCCATTAGCATATTACCATTACATAACAAGAAATGCATCAGAGGCGGCTGAGTCTAGCAGGCAGCTGTTCTGTATAGCGCAGTGACAGCCTCACCCATCTTGTGTGCATGTGGTTCGGGTGGGGGGGTTTGATAAAGAGCTCTAAAATGTGTGTGATGCTGCATGTCAGCATGTGATGACAAAACACTGCTCAGCATTCAAATCCAGTCAACCATGCTCTGCTCCTCTCAACCTTTCTCTCTCTGTTCATTCCTTCCCTCCATTCCCCTTTTCCCCCCTCTGCCTCTCCTTTACCTCATGCAACTTTCTCTCCCCTCCACCCCCCAATTCTCCTCCTTTTCTTCCTCCTCCTGCTGCTCCTCAAGCTTTTGTTCTTTTGTGCTGCTCTGACACATTCCTCAAGCATGTTGAAGAGAGGTAGAAGGGGAGAACAGAAGAGGAGAGGATGGGATGGAGAATAAAGAAAAGGGTGGGGGGGGGCTTAGTGAGAAAGTTAGAGACTGAAGTGCGGGTCATTTTTTTATCTCATTGTTGTGGAGAAAAGGATAGGGAGAGTGAGTCAGCGTAAGATAGAGATCAAAAGCGTGACAGAGATGGAGAGGCTGAATGAAAGCAAGAGATATGTAAAGACAAGTATTAGTTTTCTCCCCTGGTGCCAACTTTATTTCAGTCATCTTCTTTTTCTTATGCATCTGCTATTATCCACGCATATACTGTTCGCTTGTTTTGTTCTGTCATCTTCTGTCTTCTCCGTCACACCAAGAATCTTGTTGGTAATTGATATCACCAACTGCCAGCTCAGAGTTTTAGATGCTGTAAGACAGTCAAGCAAGACAAAGTGTATTCACTAATTGTATTAGAGTTCACAGCAAAAACACACTTGACATTAGTAGGAAGTATAAAATAAATAATCTGCAACAGTACCACAGAAGAAGACAATAAAATAGAGATTATAGGCTTCCATTGTGGAACTGTTATGTACTGCTGAAATTATTTCAATTGAAAGTGAATTGTCAGGTGTTTGGATACTCTTTGCATTCTCCAAACAGTCAAAACAAATTTGAACTTTAGTTCCAGGTGAATCACTAGCAGCAGTTCACAATTATCAGTATTTCTCTTTCTCTGCTGCTGATGCTCTGATGCTGGAGCTTGTATCAACACTCTCACAGGGGTGAACTCTACCATATCTGCACACTCACTTCCCATTGTGTGGGTTATTCTTTCCTATCTCCCCTTCTCATTAAAATGACACAGATTCAAACCATATCTGTTGAGCATCTAGAGTGTCTGCAGCTTTTTTATTGTCCCAGGGAAAAGTTATATAGCTGTGGAAGACATGCACCACACAAACATGGCTCTTTTCAGATTAATGTTGTCATTTTTGAAAAGCATCTTGTCATTAGTGGAGCATCTTGTCTCTGTGTGTGTGTGTGTGTGTGTGTGTGTGTGTGTGTGTGTGTGTGTGTGTGTGTGTGTGTGTGTGTGTGTG